>JAOTQQ010000004.1:12019351-12064072 GCA_026546715.1 Gallinago undulata | reverse complement strand
CCCCCCCCCCCCCCCGGGACGAGGCAGCAAAACCAGAAAGCAAGCCAGAACTCGGGATCTTTCACTGTTTGTTCATTACCAGTAGAGTCTGCTGTTTTTTTTCCCTACTGCTTTTCAGTGCCATTAGATGGTTTATTGACCTTATTACCCCTTTTAAAACAGGGGCACTACACCTGGAAAACAGTAACATCATGAGCAAATTTATTTGCCAGCACTATCAACTTAACTTTACACTTGGCTTTCCTTGAAAAATGCTCTGATATTTTGGGGTAATAGTTAAGCTATTTATTAGAAGTTAGAGATTCATGCTAGCACATGCTGAGTGCACAAAGGCTTTTTGTATAGCTGGAGAACAGTATACTTTAACTCAATTTGGGTTGAGATTTATACATGTAAGTTCCACACATTATATAGCGTAGGAAAACATATTTTTATTGTAGTGGCTAAGATCAGGAATTTTAGTTTTATACATAATTTCTTTATTTCCGTAATTAAGCACACCATAAACTTCAGTTTTTCTTGAACTCTAAACTTCACTCCAAAATACTATGAACTCCTTCAAACTCAGTTTACCACAAACTGTCAGCCTCATTCATTTTGCTGTGTTCAGGTGCTCCATTTTAAAGAAAGTATGTAATTTCTTTGCATAAACTGTGCACCTGCCTTTGAATTCATAATCTAGTTTTGTATAAAAGATAATAAAAAATTTTTCAATACACTATATGGAAGAAGCCATAAAGCAGTTTGTAATTGCAAAATACTGCAATCAGCTGAACTGCAAGGAATATGAGAAAAGTCAATTAACTGAACCATGATAAGAAACACCTCTTTCAAAAAAGCATTATCTCTTCAAGAGAGAAGCTCCTCCCTCAAATAAATGGAGAATGATAGTTATACAAAACAGAAATCAAGAACTATTATAATGCATTTGTCACAGTGACAGAAAGAAAACACGTTAGAAGTAACGTTACTGATGCAAAAATCTTCATAAAGAGAAAGCCAGGCAGGCAGGCACACACAAAAGCTACTCATCAGAACTTTACACCTCCTTTCACCAGAAACACCTCCAGTTTGGCATGGTTCACACAAGGGAACATCTGAGCTATCCCTAATGAGAAAGACTCATAGAAGAATCAGTCTTTTATGACAAAATTAGAGAGTTCAGAAAACAAAATAAAGAGGTATGGTGTTCCAGTGAGTTCTCTAAAATAGATGTTCGCATTATGCAAAGTGAACTCTTTTGAATGAGACAGAAACATGCCTGTTATTAGAATTCACGGTGTCTTTGTAATTTTATTTTCATTACTTTAATTAGATAAGATATTAAGTCCATGTTAGATTCAGTAGCTCACTTTCAATTCTTCACTTTCAACTCAAAGCCTTAAATTAGTCAGTTACCTCTTTTTAGAGGTAATTCAGAATTTTTATTTTGCCTCTTTCCACTATTACTTTCCAAGCTCCCTAATCAATATAAGCAGCCAAATTACTCTCCCTTAGCAATTTCCAATTTTTTTCAGGTAACACTTATTGCTGGTACACGATGGATACATTTGAGAAACTTCTTTTATTCTTTCCTGATATCTCCTTTGGGGCAGGCAGCCATATCCTCCAATTTGCCTCCCTCTAGAGCTTCCCATATTTGCTTTTATAGAGCAACACCGGACATTATAATCTTTCCTACTTCAAGTAATATCCATTTTGGTACATATGAGGTAGTTGGCAAGCAGATGTAACTCTCATTTCAATAGTGCCTTGTCTTCTAGGAAAAGATGATTGCTATACTGAGTTAATCAGCTTGCAACAAAA
This sequence comes from Gallinago undulata, assembly GCA_026546715.1. Classification (NCBI taxonomy): domain Eukaryota; kingdom Metazoa; phylum Chordata; class Aves; order Charadriiformes; family Scolopacidae; genus Gallinago; species Gallinago undulata. Next base: position 12,062,266 of record JAOTQQ010000004.1, on the reverse strand, counting down.
TACTTTGAAAGATAAGGTGGCATAGTTTTCACAAAACTGAGGCTGTCAAGGGCAAAGAAAAAAAAAAGGATATTGACCTGACCAATAGGAAGGATAAGTCAGCATCACACAACACAAGAATAAGCATTTTACAGAATTTCTGCTATATCTGATGTAGTACTTGAAATACTTGGCATGAAGGAGCCAGGGTACTGGAGGATGACTTGCAACTGAAGTATGTGTATAGAATTGCAAATAAAAACATCTCCATGGCTCTGAGAGTGTTCTTACTTGTCTGAAAAATAAAGACATACTAGATACCCATGTTCAGCAGATACTTCTCCTTTTGTTTCTCCCTTCTGTCTATAACACGGGGATAATGTCATCCATTCATTTCACAAAGGATGCATAAAGGCAAGAAGATTCCTGAAGCTCTCTCACGACTTGCTCAGTAGAACTGGCTGTGGCCACGCTGTGTACAATTACAGCGAGGTAAAATATTGGAGACTGCTTACTCTGTGAGCAATTCCCAGTAGCTTGCTGAATAAGGCAGAGACACCACAGATTAATAGCAACACTGTGGTTAGAGCACATTGTAGTGCCACACCAGTGAGTCTGCAACTTTTTTTTTTTTTTGATATGAAAGTCTTAATTCTTGTATTTCCTAACTTCTGGGTGCTTGACTTTGCTACCTTAGGTGTTCCTGTAACCAGTTTGTTTACAAAGTCTATAAAATGTTACATTACAATGGTATGCCATCCTCTTAATTGTATTGTAAATAAAGCTGACCATGTTCCCACCTCAAAAAACACCCACACCCAGCACCTCTGTTATTAAAAGGAAGTAAGAACATTTACCAAAGTGACACTGCATTAGTTATCTGCCCTAGACTTTTCATTATACTTCACTTAAATAGAGTACTTATCACTGTGCCAACTCCTGTACTGCACAATACGCATATCATTAAATTACTGATCTTTACCATTCAATAGGAAAGAACAAGTGCATCTAAGCACATAATTTTATGGATTTTTCTCTTGCTCTTTGCTATTGTCAGGACAACATTATATGTCTGTCTTACTGGGACAGTTTGGAAACATTGAAGTATACTATACCTGTACAGTCTACATTTACATGTCTCCATCTAGTGGTTGATCCCAATTCATAACTTTTCTCCTAAAGGGCTCAATTTGAAGTGATACAGGTGTGTACTTTGATACTGCAAGCCTTCAGTGTTTCTTCCCCTTGAGTCACTGCTGTCCAGGGAACAGAGGTGAGGTCCTTTGCCATAGCACTGCTCACAATGGTACCAGCCTCCTCCTCAAGCAGAGGCTGTCTGTAAATCCACATCTGGGATCCTTAACACCTTTCATAACTCATGTTTCAGGTTTGCCACAGAAGACCTTGCTAGAAGGTACTTGAAAGTTGGGGAGAAGGCATCAGTGGACCCTGTGCTAGCTACAGACACATTACTGTGGGTCCCCAACATTGAAAATATGAAGGCATGACAAAAAAGTAATATGTGTATGTTACCTGTACAAAGGCAACCTTGGGCAGGGGAATCACTCTGATGAGACTGTTGCAATGCCCTCTGGTCTGAAGCAGACACCAGCCTGTACAACAATGCCTGTAAGTATGCAATTCTCTTGTTTTCACATGATATACACGTCTTATATATAACTTTATATATCTATTTAAATAAAAATATATATTTATCATACAGTTAAACATACCTGGGATAAAAAAGTATGAGAGGATAAAAAAAAAAAGTATTCTCAAATGCCTTTTTTTTTTAATGTTAAACTTGAAACATTTTCCAAGACTACTCTGAAACCAAATTAATTTGAGCTTTTGCAAGCCCTTAGTCTGTCATGTTCATAGTTTAGTAAATAGTTACTGGATTAGTTCCTTCCATTTAGCCTGCATGTTCATGTGTTTTCTTATTTAGCCCATTTCTAGATCTTCCTGTAATTTCATAATTACAGGAATAATAACCACACCATTATTATTTGCCATTAAATGATATTTCTACTTTTTTTCATTGTTTCTATCTGCATTCCCATAAGCTGCCAATATTGTCCTGAGAATTGCTAAATTGTTGCCTCTCGGGAATTCAATACCATGTATGGTCAAACTCCACAGTTTGCATTTATTCTCTCGCTTGTTCAGAGCCTATACAGAGCACACAATTCCTAATTATAGGGGAATGTTTTGAAAAATTTCTTCATTTCTGTTCTTCCAAGTTATTCTACTGGCACTTCTGCTCAACCAGTAAAAGCTGCATATCAGAATCCATAAAATCTAATACTTCACCTTTTAAATCACAGTTGCAGATAAACAACCTAAATTTAATATAATAGTTAAGATCTCGAAAACATCACACTGCAATACTTTAAAAAGATTCAGAATTAGTTAAAAATTAACTTTTGCAACTACTGCAGAGTCAGATTCACCACAGCCAACTGCTGTGAGTGTAGTAGGCACCAAGAATCACTAATGGCAGGAACATGTGTTAAGGTCTGTTACTCTCCTGGGCCAGTATTAGTAGCTTTGAGTTCTGTCCTTGAATTTTAAGCATTGGTTGCTGATATTAGAAGAAAAGTGTCTGAATGGGGAAAGGGGATTGGGAAGAGGTAGAACTCAGCTCTCTATTTTCCTAGGAAGGTTGTACAAATGGAATTAAGAGCACCATTTAAGCTTAAAATGCTGAAGTAAGATGGGCCAATGGCTCAGGCTTCTTTCCCTCTTCGCTACACTCTTACATGCACCCTCTGCATCAACAAACACTTTTCTCCATTATGAAGATTCACAGATATGAATCATCCATGCAGAAAATACTTTCCTCCAAACACACTTTTTTACAGGCTTAACTGTCTTCCAGTTTAACATCTTAAATGGAGCTTATTGTGGTACTATGCAAGCCTCTACAGAAGCAAAATAGCCAGAGGACAGGAGTAGGATTGCTTTTTTCAGTGACTGGTAGTTCTCAGAATACCTTTACCATGCTAAGAGGCTCAGCTGGAGGAGAACAAGGGTATGTAGACAGTCAGGTCCCTTTCTCTGTGGGGTTACTACTCTTGAGGACATTGGCACTTGCCAAATACTCATTACTGCTGAAGCATCCCATGGCTCTGGTATCACCTTGTCTTCATGACCACAGTCACCTCACCTTATTAAACTCAAACTGGTACAGCTGTTTTTAAAACCAATTAGAGCCTGTAGACTCACATTGCACTTACTGGAAGCCTGCTGGAAAACTTCATAATTAAGTTACTTCTCAGCCAAACATCTATCTTTTACCAGAATACCCATTTGTTCTGAATTTAAATAGCTCTTTTTCTTCCCAGCAGAGAAAAACAAAAGCTGAAAAAGCAATTGCTTTCTACAAGTGCATCAGAGGTCTAACAGTTACACATTTTTAGTCTCTTTTCCATGACAAGTCCCCCATTCATGCTACTAGACCTTTCTTTATCCGTTCCCATTTGAACTCATCTTCCGAAACAATTTTGGGTAACCAGAATTGCAGTCAGCTTTTCTGAGGAGTGTCACTACAGTACTTTGCACAATAGCATTAATATATCCTTTTCTCAGTTGGGAAAAAAACATCTTTTGATGCGTCCTGAAGGATCACATTTATCTCTCTTATGGTTCTGTCTCATTAGTGCCTGATAGTCATTCCGTGAAAGAGTACACAAAGTCCTCCCCTCCCTCAGCCACTTCCAGCTGATGAGATTCACACTTTGAGCAGAAATCCCTATTGTTACTTTCAAAGGGCATGAATTTGCATTTTATACAAATGAATTACAATTTCATTGCCATTATTACAGTCCTCAAGTTCATCTGCTTCTTCCTTTATGGCACTTTCACCTACCTTTGCACTGGGGCGTATTCACATAAGCATAACTCGTCACCCCTACTGCTCAGGGAAAGGCCCTGAATAACTAAATCTTTCAGTCTGCTGCTAGTCCAATAAATCTTTAACTCTCTTATAAAAATGAAAGTATTGCAACTGTAAAGGCACAATCAGAACTTCAGGAATTAGAAAGCCATTTTTTGTATGCAAACACACACACAATTCAAATACTAATGTCATGTTCAAAAATTATGAAGTGATCTTGAAACTTCCTTTTACATTTAAGCACTTTTTATGTAGCCATTGGGGACAGAGCTTTACATTTATGGCCTTTTTACTCAGATACAATCTTGTGTTATTACAAGTACTTCAGGATCAGATCTTTACCTACTTGAGTAGTATTTTATTCCAATGGTAATACCATTATTTCAGAAAGTAAATAGCAAAGAGAGAAGCATTCTAATTATATTTATTATATCTATCAATTAAATAGGAAATGACTGTTCTGACAGACCAAAGCGATGGAGCAAAGCCTGACCAAATTACATTTGCTATTTGAAAACAGTACAAGTCAGAAAGCACCAAAGTTTGCAAACTCAGCTCTGTATTAACTAACACACCTTGTAGGAGCCCTGTAATTAGGGTTGCTTTCTAGAAGAACTGAAAACAGAGCTACATCTGGCTTTTTGTTAAAGTTAAGTAGTCAGTTGTTGTGAAAGTTCACATAGATGTACTTTTTGTACCTTCTGGACTTTATAAGCTAGCTTTCTACAGCTGTTGTGCACCAGAAAAACATTTTTAGCTTGAAACTTTAAGTTTGCATTTTGCTAGAAAAATTTTCTATGCCACCTTTTGTAGTTTTCTAGGGTGACAGACCTTCAAAATAATCTGAACAACATGAAAATTTTCTTGAACAAGAAAAGTGGATTTTGAAATACTTTTCACTGTTAATTATACCCTATTGTATATTTTTAAAACTACATGCACGAAGTTAATTGTAATCAGCCTGTCTCCATGATTCAGTTTCTGAAAGTGTCAGAAATAATAGACTCACCATTTCCTGTAAAAGTGACTTGCTGATTGGGAAAAGCTGCACTGAAGTTCCTCAGAGTGGAAACAAGGTGAGTTCAGAAAACAGGATACCCACATTTCCTTAACTACTATATAACTTGGCTGAATTTTCATAGAAACATAGGACTGGAAAAGACCTGGTGCATTACAACCTAGTCCTTTGCAGCTGTGGATAATCCTGAAACATATGCCCCCTTCAGAAGGCTCTGCAGAACACACGGGCCACCTCACACTCTGGTAATAGTTTATCACAGACACCCCTGGGGTGACAGCATCACAAGCAACTCCCCAGTGTGTTTTTTTCCCAATGTGGAGGGCTGTTTCTTGCCCTGTGAAGTCCTTCTGTAGCAGGGAGGGCCAGAAGGGGCCCCCTACCCCAGGGGAGCAGTCTCAAGAGATGCTCATGGATCACACACCTAAACCACAGTAACATAGCACAATATGGAGAAAGGGTCCCCATATTCCAGGTGCTAGCAAAGAAAGAGAAGATGAAACAAATGTTTCACTAATGATACTGTTTTCTCAATAGAAGTGCTTGATTTAATGGGGAAGAAATGTTAGTGTGATCCAATGTTAACGCTTAAATAAGAACTGCCTCAGAAACTTAGTTTAAGAATTAAAGACCTCCAGGTGAAAATATGAATGAAGCAAAAGGAATGGGCCTTTATTGCTCCATTGTGGGGATAGCATAGGAATTCAAGTGGAAAAGAAAGACAAGAGCTGTAGTTGGAAAACTGGAACAAAGAGTGGTTAAACTGACATAACAGAGGTAGACATCAAATATCTACAAGCACAGGCCCAATTTTTTATGTGACAGAGCCACTAGGGGCAAGGTACAAGACTCCCATATATTTTACAGAATTAAACTAACATGGAACATAATCAACCAGAACACAGTACACTTCATTTAGATCTTCTGCATTTATTAATATCACTAAGTTAGTAAGCGGTTTCAGGGGCTTTGGTCTGTTCCTCTCATGCTGCTAGCGACCTCCTGGACACCTGCTTAAGACAGTGTCACTAGCTGAATCATCCTATTGAAGTCTGCAACTCTCTTAATTTCTGTGTTCTTCCTTCAAGTACAGAATCAGCCAGTTCTGTAAAACCTACCAGCTCTCAGCTGCATCTTCTCTAGGGTGCAAAGAACATGTTAAAATTTGTCCTTTCTTTCCCTCATTTGCTCTTGAAATTGTGTGAGTCAAGAAGCGTCAAGCACTCAAAGCCACTGTGCAGTGCAGGCCATTTTCATGCTGCAGGTTGTCCTGTAGGTGTACAGCTGGCCCACTTAAAAATCTGCTTTCAAAAAAAATGAGCATGTGCATTATGCTGTCCTATATTAACAATGTAACAATGAGAAATAATACCCACTTCAAATTCTGTAATATATTTAAAAAATGCAGTTACTTCCTCTGCAGAGAGCTTAGGCCTGTAGGTCTATTTAACACCTGGTTAAACGCTACTTAACCTAACATCACTGGCCAACCACTTTTCATATAAGCTGAATTTTGGCTAATAATGTTCCAATTAAACAGCAGTCATTGTCATTCACTATCATTAGGCTAAATTGGTTTCCTGGAAGATGTCCCAATACAGCAGCCATGCTGGTTAAATGCTTACCAGTTAAGTAAGATATGCAACACAAAAGGGTTTGTGAAAGAAGAAATCCAACTGCCTGTACCCAATTCTATGAAGCTAATTTGGCAAGAACTTTAAAATCAAGTGAACCTCAGCACAGAGACTTTGACTATTAGTTTTCAAATACATATATATATGTGTGTGTCTGTGTGTGCTCTACCAGGCAGTAAGTAGCATCTGTGTAAATACAGTTTCTTTCTAAAACCAATATAATATGACAAAAACTTACATAATGTGTCCTGTGAGAGGACAAATAACAACATGCTGTAGGAAAAAAATTAGAAGTAGGTCTGAAGCACTCTGTGGGAGCACACTCAGAAGGCTAATTCAGGATGATCTGTGTTTAATATTAAACAACAGAGAAAAATACTTTCAAGAGTTCCTCATGGAAACCTGAGCCTCATTTCTAAATCTGGCATTTAAAAGGAAGTGTCTACTCAGAGCAGCAATAAGTTGGGCACCCAGGGCAAGACACAGCTCATTTGACATTAGCCATTTAAAAGTAAGAAGTCTAACATAATCCAGTTAAGAATTTCTCTATTGTCAAATAAAAGCACTTCTGGTCTCAAAATTATTATCTTTAACAGAAAGGATGAATAAATTTCTTCAGATACTGATTTATCTCTAATCCCCATAGTGCACATCCAAGTTAGGTAAGGCATTTTTATTTTCTACTATTAAACACCACAGAAGCTGTCCTGAAGGTCTGGCAGAACCATGTATGTATCTTTTGGTCTGTAGTCTGTTTTTAGGATAGAGAAGAAACAAGCATCATCAAGACTGGCAAATCCAACCATTCACCCAGTAAGTAACATAGGTTAAAACAGAAGATATACATATGAATCTCACAAGGTTTTGGACAGAAGGACAGGCTTGAAAGTAAAGCAGTTTCTATCTGAAGATGTCAAATAGATACAATGCTGCAGACACACTGCCATGAAAAGGTTCTAAAAAATAGCTTTAATATCACAAGGATAGATAACCATATTGGAACACTGTCTCACTCACCCCATTTCCAAGTTAACGTACCCTGCTTTTTAGAAGATAACCTAGCAGAACATTAGACTTCATACAATACATCAGCTATGTTAACCAATGCGAAGGGCTGTGTGGCCTGCAATTACAGACCTATGAAGCAAATCAGACCTCTTAACATTTCTTTTGTGGTCATGTTGCCTTAAAAACCCCAAGAGATTTCACCACTGCACAGCTGAGCTATATTTATAAAAGTTTCGTCAACAACCAGGAATAACATGGAAGGATTTATTTATTTTGAAGTTAAAATTTTGAGGTTATTTAGTCTTCCTAGAGCTAGGGTCCTGTATGGTCTAAGCCTTAAACTAACCCCAGGTCAGCTTCTGTACTTAGGGCTGCAAAACCCTGTTCTTCTAGTGAAACCTCAAAGCTTTTTATCTTTAGTGACAAGGGTCAACAGTGATTAACATTATTTGTAAATGCCAACTATGTGGAAATTAGGAAACAAGCAAACACAACATTTTTTAAAAGTGGCATTCTGAAAGGGAGAATTAGGTGCAGCTGTGAACTTTGTTTCAAAACTTCTACAAAACAGGAAAAGAAGAATTTGTAAAGGCTGCTGCTGCTGCTCTTAGTGTATGGTTGGTTTTCTCTTAAGATCATGCAAGATCTGTGACAGTAATACACAGCAGGGACACAAGAAGAGCTGAAGGGCTTGAGCTTAAAAAGTCTAATGCTGCCACAAAGTGTAACACTCTCACACTGCTTCTTTACCCTATGTCCCTATTTCCTTGCAGATACTAAGACCAAATAGAAAATACGTTCAAGCATATAGTGTCAGCTGAACATCTACAAATTGAACTGCCAAATTGAAAGCAGAAACTTTAATAAAAATAATTAGAATCTTCTTTTGTGCAATAATGCAACCATTCAGCTGCAGGTTCACCAAAATCATGAATCGCTATCCACAGTCCCAATAGACTTCTAATCAATCTAAAGTTCATGCAAATTATTTTTTCTAAAAGATAGCTTCAATTGCCATCATATGCCAGTTGATAAGATTCCACTTTTTGAGTGTATTCATGCCCTACTTTCAAGATCTACTCTGCTGTCAGTAATCTTAGGAACTTCCTTAAACAGAAGCATTCTTCAAATTGTTCTATAAAACTGAAGAAAATTTCCCTTATTCTGATGCCTTTTAACATATCTTTTGAAGAAGTTGGATTGCTTACTGATTTTTTTCCTCCCATGTGCATAATTAATTAATATGAAACAAAATCATAATTTTCATCATTCTCACTGTTATCTGACCCCCAGAAGTGTATTAGTACCTATCTCCCTTGCTTCATTTATCCTCCTTTTGCTCCCTGCACTCTGGTGTATTGTCTTCATTGTGCATGTCACACTGCCCCCTGGTCAATGAAATTTGTTACAGACCTTGTCTCCACTCTGCTTCACACCTGTAGATGACCTTATCTGTTTATGTTGCAGTACAAGTAACATGCCATATCGTGTCTGAACTTCAACTTGGAATAACTAATGCACGATAGCTACCCTGAGGTTAAAAAACCCCACATATTTCCTAGCAGTGAACTAGTTGTGTAACCAAGATATTATCACTTGACATAAGGTAACTTTGTTTTAAGTATTTTATCCAACAATATCAAGTAAAAACTGAATAGTAGAACACCAGCACCAAAAAAATCAATTTAAGTGCCCAAATGCCTACAATAAGAGGTACTAAACTCTTTTCACCTCCTACTAACACATAAAATAGAAAAGGGAAAAACCTACCTAGAATTTCCATCTTTACCTTTAAGATATTTTAAAGGAACCTAGCCCTTAGTTATTGGACATTCCTGATTTCACTGAAGTTTCTGAAAGCAAAAACCTAATTATTCTGGAGACAACTGCATTCACCACCTAATTTATATTTGTACAAGGAAAATACTCCCACAATTCTTAAGGCTTAACAACTCAAGATCCCAGCCAGTTTAGTCAATCATTTTCTGAAACACACCCACAAGAAAGAAAGGCATAGGTTACACAGTTGTAAACATTTTGAAAAATACAGCAATTAAGAGAGAAACTCAACCCTTTGATAGCGATCCAATACTTAGTTTACTAAGTATTCGTCTCCAAAAAGCTTGGGAAGCTAAGTCACACTACCATTGGAATTGCTACTGGTAAACAATCACTTTTAAGCCTGAGTGATAGAAGCCAATACCATTTCTTCCCCAAATTTATAAATTTGAGCTCTGATGCTGTTGCCCATATGCATGACAATGGATGAGCCTGGGATCTGCAGCTGCAATGCATGACTGAAATGGAGCTCAGCAGAGGTGCAACATGAAACATAGTGCAAGATCAGGCCTAGTTTTTTAAATAGATGATTAAATCCTATTTTTAGTTTGCTCTCTTAACTTTCCTGAAAGCTCCTGTTGCACTTTGTCTTAACTGTAAAAAACATTTCATTTGTATCGCACATTTGGGGAAGGGAGGCAAGTTCAGGAGAAAAAAAAAAAGAAATGATGTTGTAGCATGCTCTTAGCTTAGATTTTCTATAAAATAAAACAGCATTTTCATGCTGCTGCAGCCCAGTAGCACGTTACAGCAACTTTCCCTTGCCTAAGCTTTCTATCTGTTCACAACATCTTTATTATTATTTATGCCAGTGACATTGGTTAATTACTTGTTTCACAAAGATGTCTCTACTGAACAGTAATAGTATTGATCTGCAGAGCTTTATTTCAATAGTACTATACATTAGAAGTGTATTAATGAGCACTGCTGTCTCCCTATTTGTTACATTTTGTTGGTATCTGTCTAATAATTTGTGCATCTTGAACATCCTATCAATACCAGAGGAGCACTGCAAGCTGCTCATGCAATTTATGTATGGACTTCTGTCCTATGTTTCATCAGCAATAACATCATAATAGATAAATGCCTAAATTTTTAAGCTCATTGGAATATTTTTAATGTGAAGTGACCTTTGATATTGATTTTAGTTCCTTCTGGTGCTTGCTTTTAAAATAACTGAAAGGATTAATGAGTTTTTGTAGCTTATGTCAAGTTGGGTATTGCTGTTTGAGTGGATCTTCTTTTCATATCAACAATACAATAAAAACAAATTATGTTATACACAGAAAATAATCAAGAGACTGACTTGCATATAAATTTTTCTAAATATGAAGAAGGATGTGTTTTATATGGATGTTAGTATACTATTAACCTATTTATTAACAACAAATAGAAGTTGTGCGGGAAAGAGGGCAAGTTAAGACAGATCAATTTGCAAGTACCAAAACCACTACAGACATTCAGAGCAACATCAAGTGTCATGTATAGAAGATAGTCATAAGGTCTACTTATTGGCTGGCTTAAGTGGTTGCATGTCTCAGTTGTGTCACTGGGAATGAGCACTAGATTTTATCAATACAGTCTGATGTCCACCACCCACTTAGCTTTCATTGTGTCAGGGTTTGAGCTGGTCTGGCCACTTTAATTATCAAATATTGTGCTTACACATGACAAAAATGAGCACTTTAAACCTGTTTGCTGCTTCACATTTACACACATCTTTAGCAAAAAGAATAAGGGTCAGATTCCCATTTTAGCACTGATATCTCATTTTATTCTTTCAGAACCTTTCCCTTTCCTCCTCCTCAGAGAACAGATTGAACATATTCTGAATCTACATTCCATGTGAAGTTAATGTAGGCAGAATATGCGACACTTCTGTGACATTTTACTATCTTTTTTCCTTAGGCAAAGTTCATCTCTATGCAAAGGGTCAACATAAGGCTTATTCAGCTGCTAATAGTATGAAACTTAAGGAATTCAGTCTCTGCACAAAAAGAATTTAGTGCAAAGTATATAACATCTAGACAAAATTTAATTTAAATTACCCTGCCTCTATCAGGCTCAAACACATCATTACTTTACCTACAGCTTTATAAAATACAAGACATCAGCTAAGGTGGACTACCTATTCAGGTATACGCTTTTAATCGACATAAAAATAGGGTAATAAAAAAAGAGTCTTTCATCAGACCACCGCACAGTCATTTACTCAAGAGAAAGATGTTGCAATATGCTTTTAAAACACTAGCAAACATGGTGGCTCTGCTGAATCATTTAAGCATATTTCTCATTCTGCGTGCACTTCACCAGTGACACAGGTAAGTACAATCTGGCTATTCTAAGATTTTTGTATTTGCCTTTATTCAGAACACAGAAAAATGTTGGTGCAAACATGAAAGGAGTTTGGTAGAGATGATGTGATTTCACAGCTTCGTCAATAACTAAATAAAAATGAAAGCGATCAGAAAAGGATTCTTTAAAGGAAAAAAAAAATAATCTATGCAGTATTAACTTTTGCAGCAGCCACCAGAGTTTACAGTAGACATTTTACAAGCTTTAAATTTAGCTAGCAATTTACAAATTATAATTAGTGTTCCATGTTAACTGTTGGTGAGTAAAGAAAAAAATTTTGGAAAAATAACCGAAGTTACCTTTTGTCGAACAACAATCTGAACACTCTCCCCCCACGTCACCCCATTAGTTTTTAGCAGCTTGGAAGGACATGGAATGTTGCTGAGCCCTTAAATACCTTTTGTGAATGCTGGCAACATCTTTCCACAGGCTCATTAAGGCCCAAATTCATCCCAGATATAGCTGCAGGGTTGCAGAGGTGAATGTGACCTCCATCCAACCACAGAAACCAGAAGCGTGTGTTACATCAAGAATATTATCACTGTTCACTTGCACCAAATGAACTTTTTACTGTAAAAGTCTCTGCAAGTAAAATAGATGTTAACATAATAAAAACATTGTCTTGTGCTCAGCAAGAGCAAAGTAGCAATGTATGCTATTAGACCTTAATGCTACATAATGTTCAGGAATTCCAGGGGGAAACATGAGGTGTACATCAGTGCAACAGATCCTGCTAAAGAGAAGGTTTAACCAGCTAAAAGAAAGCAACAGAAGATCATATTTCACAGTAATAGGATGTGATTTTGATTTCCCATTGAGAGGCTCTAATGCAAAACTGAGCTCATAATGCATTAAGTAACATCTTACCTTATAGCATTCGCAATACAAAAACATATTAGGCACATCTAAAGAATACACTGCATTATGCTTAAAATAAGAATGTGTACCACTGGCTATATTATTTATGGACATTTATGCTGTCATTTGTCCCCTCAAAACCATACCTACAACATTAGATATGTTCCAGTTTTATAGATAACAAATAGAACAGCTTAAATCACCATGTTTTTAATTCCAAATGGTTTATATATGAAACCATTTCTTTTTCTAGTTCCAAATAAAGAGAGAAATTAGTTTTACCAGACTGCTATCTAAAAAAACTTCTAACCATGTGCTACTTAATACAACATCTTCAGCCAGCAGAAATTAATTTATCATTATTTTCATTTGATTTCTATGACAGCAATAATCAAGGATCTTAATTAGGATCCTTCTTTTGAAGAATTAACAGACACATTCCTCAAACACTTCTATCCAGAAGGAGATGCCATGCAGAATACACAAATGCAATGGAGGGTGTGAAGCAACAACAGGATAGCAGATGGAGGTGTGACTGGAGCAATCAATAACCTTAGGGCTCTTCTACACACATTAGATCACACACGTTTCTATTAAGACTTTTATATAAGACTCCAAAATTACAGCTGATGAAGAACACTGTGACTAATACCTGGGATTCCATGTATAAACACTGATAAGTTATGTCTGTATGTACAAAAATGCTCAACATTGTGTTTTCTCTTTAAAAAGAGGGGAATAATGTATTGATCTCTCCCCTTAAAAATAACGGGGTTTGTGCTGTTGAGTTTTCTATACTACTTTTTTCTTATATCTTTCTTATATTGGCTCCAGAAATATTGATACGTGTCAGAATATTCATGTTCTGTTCTCAGAATACTGCTCATTCCAATGTAGAGAGTATCTGTGTTCATAGTTGATAAATACAAGTAAAAATACTGCTGGAAGAGTTTCCATTTCAGATACGAATTTTTGTCTCAATTTAAAAATCAGTCCTGCATCATCTATCCTACTCTGAAACCTATCACACCCTAAGTATTAGCTTTTCTCTGGGAGTGTAAACCTGTTTAAAAAGCATCAACACATACCTACTTTGGGTTAAATACGTATTTACATGTTGACACAAGATCACCTGTTATCACACCCCGTCTTTCCACTGTTCACCATTTTAAAGACATCCAGGATTCCAACATGAAAATACAACAGCAACATAATATTACAATGACTTCAAAACACTCCCTTGAATGATTTTTTGAAGCCTAGATTTGACATGATTTGGAGAAACAAGAGGCTGTTAGACTTAGTGTCTTCCCATTCCTCTAGATAGGATCTGAGCAGGACAAAATTGCAGATGAACCTATAATGACCTTATGACATAGTTTTCTGGGTTTCTGACCTCTCAAAATATATCAGTTTTATGACAGTACTCGTAATAACTTACAAGTATCTCGTAAGTAAAAGACAGGTGCATTGAAGTTCTTTGTCCCCTTCTCTTTGCTGATACACGGAACAACTTGCAAGCCTTTAAACCAGGAACCCAGTGTCTTCTTCCTTCACCAGAAGTGGCTTAAGCTTCTAGAACCAGGAGTTCTATGCCTGATCCCTCTTCCAGACAGCATACCTGGAGTTATTGCATTGACTCCCAATTTTGAAAGTGATTCTGCACTAAATATCACATTCAATACACCCTGCTCTCAGCAAAAGCATAGAGAGAACAGGGGATAGAACAGAGTTATAATATTGGTGGAAATCTCCACAGAGGCTAAAAATGCAGCAGGGATGTTTGCCAAACTGCGCAGGTGTTAGAGACCTGAAAAGCTAACAGGGAAGATCATGAAGTAAGGATATGACAGAAAACAAACAATTTGGTTTGTGTCCTGTAAGGTTTTAACGTAACTCCAAATATCTGCAACACTAAACACATCTGTTGTGAAATATATCACATAGCTTCTCAAACTAAAAATGACAGAGAACCCTGCATTTTATTCATGCCTGATTTTCTGCTTAGCCCAAAATAAAGCCCAACAGTGAATTTGGTAATTGCATAGAATTATATTACAACTGATTTCATTAAAACAAGTATTTTCTTTATTTTGGTTTTGATAGAATAAAAAGTGAAAATAAGCAAAAAGAAAAGGCAATTCATTTTCTAACAACTTAAGAGCTTAATAGGGCCTTGACTTAAAGGTATAGGGAGGAGAACTGAAACTGGAAAAATATGAAGATTTTGACATTTATATAAGCATGGGAGGCTTACCAAAATGAAAGCAATATTGGAAGTACCATCTGAAGACTTATGTAACATCTAAACAGACCAACTACTTTGTCTTTTTCACACTTTGCAGCTTAAATATGTCTTTACAATAAGAACTGATGGTAACAAATAGGTACCTTGCTTCTCTAGGCAGTCAGGTTAAAGCAGCAACCTACTCATGGTCAATCCAGTTATAGTCAGTAACATTAAGATTTCCCATTTTGCATCTTAGCTGCAAAGAAAGAAGCTAATTCTCTAGTTTGATTTTTTTTTTTCCAGAAACTGAAGTTCTTGAAGAAAAAAAATCTGTTATATTAAATTTGAGCTGATGCTACAACAAGAAATAGCTAGAGATATTTAGTCCAACAATTTAAGAAAAAAAGTAAAAAATGTGCACTTGAAGATTTTAGTGTATATCAACCTTCTTTTCTTTCTTCTTTTAGCACAGTTCTCCAAAATGAAAGCAGGAAGACATATCTGGACAATAATTCAATAGAAGAGCAGTGTTTATTACAGCTTCTATAAAATCAAAGGACTTTGTTATCTCTTCAGTAACATCGGTAATTACACCAACAGAAAAAACATATTAACTGTGGGGGTTAATTAGAATTGTACCTTCAAATACCCTATACACGATTTGTGCAATTTGTTTTCCTGCTGTAGTCTGTACAGCCTTTTCCTGAAATGTCTCCTTGAACTGAAAATTTTTTGTCCTAATATAAAACAAAAATGTCCAACCCGTGGGCCCCACAAACTTATTTATGTGTCCTAGTAGCTGTGCAGTAACCCAGTTCTTAACAATACTTATGGCAACCAGTTTTAGCTCTAGAATATTCTGGAAAGGCTTCAAGCTTCAAAGGAGAATAATTCTGTCCTACTGTTGAACATGAGAACTAGCAGCAAGAGATGAAAAAATCAAACTATTTACATTTTGCATCCCTTGATGTTTTTTAAGGTGTCTGAGCACTACTTTAAACCAGGGATACAAGAGAATCAAAAAGCCAAGAAATGCTTTAAAAAGAAAACAGAAGGCCTCCACAATTTCTTTTCCACAGTTTTGCTAAAATGTTACTGAAAATGTCTAAGTGGTAAACTCTGCATGGGCTTTCCTAGAAAACTGGCACGCAGCAGATATTATTAGAATACAAGACTGTCCAATACACAAACACTGTATTGTTACTCCTATATCACCTGTAAGTAATTTTTTTTTTTTCAGGAAATCAAGATGACTAGCATTGGGTTTATTGTTCTGATGCAATAAGGTGAACTACCTGAAGAGCTGAATTGTATCTGAAGAGTTGAATCAAAATAAATTATGCACTAAATGCTTCTATATTTTAAGTATTAAATTGTTGTTTAACAAATTAATTTTTGTCTAAATATTACCATAGTCCCCCTTTGCTTACATATTAGCATGCCTCACATGCACAGTAAAGCAAATGAGTTTAGCAGCCAGTTAGTCATTCCACAGAATCTATAAACACTTATCTACCAACAGTACAAAATAGGAGAGACAATCATTTTTCATAGAAGCCCACAAACCAGAAAAGTCCAAGTGGATGTAATTCAACATTAGGATGACATTGCCTGTTCATGACAACTCAGGTGTTACTCTCACAATGATTTCCTTATTGTTGATTTCTATTACTTAATGTACCTGACATTGGAAACTGGAAAAGGCTGCCTATCAGTACTGCCTTAATTGAGTTTTGAATTGTTAGTCTCAAGATAAAAGCAGCGAGTCTTCAGTTCAGGACAGAGGAAAGGTGGTCTTGTGTCTGAGTGAGCATTCAGATCCCAGAAGCAAGAACTTCAGACTTGGGGTGGTGTTTTTTTTGTTTTTTTTTTTTTTTTTTTTTTTTCCACTCATTGTCTCTGAATACCTGGAACAAGCAACTAAATCCCACATTCTACCGACTTGTGCCTCTATGCTTGATGTTAACAAAACTCTCCTTCCCTCACAGAGGTACTGGGAATAAAATAATTTACAAGAAGATCAGCAGGCATCCTCAGCTGGCTGAGGGAAGGCACCACAGAGACAATGGGTGGCCAAGAGACAGGCCAGGAACAAACAGGAGGGCAGATGCTCAGGAGAGCCAAGCTGGTGACAACAATGAGAATGCCCCTGCTGCCAGTTGCTGACCCACACCCTCCTGGCCTATTCTTAGGGGCAGCCGCTAGCCTGAGTTGCCAGGGCTCTCACAGAGGCAGAGAAAGCAGAGCTATTCTTCTGCTGGACAGCAGATTTCCAATTAAAAATACAGATCACATATTTTAGAGTAGAGCTTTGAGTTGACACGCTGTTAACACTCTCAGCCTGCTGTTAGTTCAAAGGGTTAACACCTCAGATCAAACTTATGTAAGATACAGTGATTAAAGTCTAGAGCTTAAATCACTTAAAACAGCTTACCTGTAAAAGAGATCAATACTGTCTGTATTTTAATTTTTTTTCTTTACATTACTTGCAAAAAAAAAATAGTTTATATCTTATCAGAACACCTTGTCAAGTTTTACAACTTGTGGGTTTTACAACTTGAATTACTACCACAGGTCACAAGGTAGTCTCCTTGCTGTAACTTGTGTCTCAGTGAGATAAATCAGTACCTTTGCTGATGTGAAAACTGGGAAATATGCTACCAAAATAGAACTGAGTGGTGCATAGCTCTAGATGGATGTGGGAAGAAAATCTGTTAACTTCAGATTTCACACCAATCCATGTAAAACCACATATTTTACATGTGTCCATACAGATATATATATAAACGTGATTGCAAACTTTCCTGCCAGATATAAGGAAAGATGCAACATTCGATGACAGAACAGTCACGCTGAGGTTCTAACCAGATAATATTGATATTATGATAATATTATATAATTATAATAATGTAACATGATAATACCTAAAAATAACTCTACACCACTGGGTTATGACACTGACAGAGCTATATTACAATGTTAGAATAGTTTAGTATCCCCAGGTGACAAAAGTCAACTAATATAAGGATGAGCATTTAGTGCCTTTAAAGTGAAGCTTTTACCAAAAAAATATTTAACTCTTCCTTCTTGTGCAGTTTAATTAAGAAAGAAATGCTTTTTAGAACCACTTTAACACAAAACCAACAGAGATACAAATGTGCCTAGATGAACCAAATGCCTATGAAATAAAAGTGCACCTTTAGTCCAGAAAAAACTAGATAATGCATTAAAAAAGCATGGGCCAAACCTACGTTTTTTCCTGTAGAGAGGGAAAAGGGAGGTTCAAAACAAAAGAATAAAAATTGTTGCACAAACATACAGAAACATACACCAATCTCATTCTTAAATCTCTTTCTGTTATTAAATAAAAGAACTGAATTGTATAAACCTGAAAGGCATGACATTAATTTATCCCTTTGGGAGTACTCAAGTAAGCTTCCTGTGGCACTTTCTTTTTTTTTTTCCTAAAACTTGCATTCTTCTTTCTAGTGATGGATACACCCAAGCAAATTAGGTACTGGGGTTTCAATAATGATATTATCTTTTCCTAAAGTATTTGATGGAAATCAATTAATAAACCCTTACCCTTTAATCGACCTATTAAGTTGTTAAATGCTTGTAGAATTGCTTTCGAACCTTGTAAAAACTACAAGTATGTAATATAAAACACGTACCATTGGCATGATATCATGCTTAATTGAAGAAATAGTGGTAATAATAAGATTAATGCAATAATGACTCAAAGTCTATCACTGGATAGGAATAAGTGAAAAAATGCATCAATAGGGAAAAACAACTCTTAATCGGCAAATAAGTATCTAGAGACTACAGAGGATCACAGCACAAACATCAGTCAATTATTTGCAAAAAGGCATACATTTCAAGGGAGATATTGGAACAGGAACATGTAGATGTAAGAAAAAAGAAATCAGTGTATAACTATGGCTTTAACTATTGCACTGTTGAGCCAGATGCACCCACCAATCTGGGCAGCTGCTGCTAGACGCTACCGTGGCTGGAAAACAGGAGCACCGGAAAGGTCTGTAATCAAGGCCTCAGCATCAATTAAATTACACCTGACATGAGACTAAATGCCTAGAAGGAACATAGGGAGCTTTTTTAAACTTTCGTGAGGTGCCACAACAACAGAAGCCATAGCAGCACCTGCAATCACGAGTGACTGAGGGAGCAGCGAAAGGTCATATATGAAGTCAGGGGGGCTGTAGCTTCTTTTCTGGAGAAATCCCGCATCTCACTTCAAAGTAATCCCAGGTTACCTTAAATCTTGGCAACAGCTTTGAGCTTTTTCTTCCACAAATCAGAAATCTTGCCACATGCCCACTTTCCAGAACACGTGGGGAGAACTCATTATGGTTAGTTAATTTTCTTAGCAGACATCTAATGAGATTAACTTTACCGAGAGGCTCTCTCATCTGTCACAAAAGTTTTTCTCATAACTTCCTTACCAAGAAGCCAGCAGCCTGCGTAGAAACCCATGTCTGAACTGAATTACAGCAATTTGAGTAAAGTTCTAAACTCAGTGACCTTCTGGAGAACTAAACTTCATTTTCCACCCATTCAATATCCCTGCTATTTAAAAATCCCTTGCTGTTCCAGTAACTCTTTTCTTTCTGCAAAATCTTCTTAGATTTTTACCTGTCTACACCTGAGAATGTAAAAACAGCTATAATAACATTTTTTTTTGCTTTTGCAGACAGCCCACGGAAGAGTTGGTTTGCCAGATCCCTGGTAGAGAAAGAGATAATGCCAAAAATTCCCTGTACCTTGCTTAGGACTTTGTTGGCCTAGAAAATTGACTATGTTAGAAAGATTATTTTTTTTGGAAACTGACTCTAAAGCTTTTTCCAGTCTACCTGTTTCAAAGTAGAGCTATATCTCAGTTGCAGCATTTAATTAACAACATAAAGTGTGGCACGACAATGCTGTTAATAAGTTATATTATCGTCTGTTTCAATGCTCAAAATATTTACAAGCTACAGGATGTTGCCGCCTCAGAAATAAAACCTGAACTATTTCAGTATCAGCCATACTCATTGCTTTAGAAAATCCAAATGTCAGATATATGAAAACTGAGTACCAGAAAGATTTCGTGTCAAATTCCTTTTAGTCCATTCACAGGAAGATTACAGGTAAGGGTTTTGAATCAAGAGCCTATATAGCCAGGTAACATAACTGGCATATTGCCAAAATGAAAAGCAAAAGACAAGTTATCTGTGCTGCAAAATCACTGTCATACACTCTTTGTTGCATTGCCAGAGATGTTTTAAAGGGAGATTTGGATTTTTGAACACCTTTAATAGGCTTCCTTGGAGTTTTAATTAGTAAGAGATCCAAGCAGTAGCTGACAGCTGGCAGAATCTCCTGTCGTGAGTTAAAGTCAACCTAATTAAGATTCTGGAAGGAAAGCATATTCCTCCCAACACCCTTAATCAGTCAGGCTTGGTTAGAAATGCAATATGGAACTTTTTGCCTTGACAACAGCATAACCTTGGAAATACAGCACTTCCAAAAAATAATAATAATGGAGTGATTTCTTCATATGGAAATTTAGTAAATCAACTACTAAATCTCTGAAATGCATTCTCCAGCTTACCCTTAATAAATGTTAATATAATTTAAGATTATTTATCATACTTAAGATTTGGCATTTTATGACTAAGACATTTTGTGCTAGTGGAGTCACAGACAATGACATATAAGCTGCCCCTAAGAGGTGACTTGCACCGTTTTTTTTCCCCCTGGCACTTGTAAGGATATCTAGCTATTTACAACTTGAGTGTAAATACAACTAGAACATTCAAGTTGAACCAGATATACATGGGCAAAGAGACATTTGTCTTTATCACAAGTCAAGGGCTGTCTTGTCAGCTCAGGTTCAGTTACCAGCCTGAACCTCCCAGTGTTTGCGCTCTTTGTGCTCTGTCTGAAGAAAGCTGACTCTCAAGACAGAAAATTCTGCCATTCAAACTTTGCCTCTGAAGCAGTATAGCCATAACTAGCTCAAACTTTGGGGTTCTGCAAGCTTAATCCAAGCTTTGGCACAGCTACCAAAAGTCTGTCTAGTGATATTATTTTTTTTTTTTTAAGGACACTTGAGATGTATTTTAGTTGCAAACTCCACCTTCAGATTCTCCTTAATCTAAAATCATTAGTGTCTACAGACAGTTTCTAGCACCTGGCCCACTCCTGGTATGAGAGACTGCAGGTAGCTGGATATACCTAATGAATACAGCCTGGAAAAAAACAAAGACAAAACCAAGAAACAAACAACCCTAACCACTGTCTAGAGCAAGGACTGCTTTGCGGATCAATACAACTCCCAGCAAACCCAAGAAGCACAGCAGATTTGAAGTGCAACCTCAGTTAGAATTATAGTACAAAGTCTCCACTCTCCTTTTTTCCCTTCTGCTGCCTTTTTCTACCATGTACTCACTTACACCTCAGCAATAACAACACTTGGCCTGGTTCTCCACTGCCATATACAATGTACAACCATTTATCTCTCTGCAAATGTAATAACATTGCAGCCATTCTAGTGTCATCACATTTTATAGTCCTTTTAGACAGTTGTAAATGACTGCAAAAGGTACAAGGCAGTCAGGAATCAGGCCTACAGTACTTAGAGTGATTACAATTAATATGAAAATAATCCCTCTCTTTGTAAAACAAAATCCTACAAAATGTGTATATACTGAGGTTAAAGCCTCTTGGAGCAGCTGCTAAGATGCTGCTTAGACTACTCAATTATACTATCAAACCATCAGCAGCCGCCCAGGTGATTTGATTCTCTGTACAGAAGCTGTGCAGTACAAAGAATAAGATGCTGATTTTAATAGCAGATCTAAGGCAGCCCAGCCAGCACAAGCTGCAACCACTCTGAAAGAAGCTGTACCCACAAACTCCTCTTTCTGTTCCCCTAGACACACCTGAATATCCTAAACAACAGATGTAATTGTAGCAGCTAACATCCCAGACCTACTGGGTGACTCGTGAGACACACAGGGACCCCTGAAAAAAAAGGAGTGGGATCAAGTGTTCAGCATGCTGCCATTTTGTACTGTGATAAAACCAGTGACAAAGCTACCCTTGAAGTACATGACAGCATTAGGAATATTAATGCTTAAAATGAGTTCAGTCTTATTTGTCTTTTGGATAGTGTTTTCATATCTGCAGGATAAACTTCTAGCAAAGACCAGGATAGAGCTGCGTTTTTTGTCATGATGTATGGCTCTTTAGATATTCAGATGGGTAGCTACAGGGCCATGGCCAGGAAAGCTGCATTTCCCTTAAGCTACTATATTCTATAGACAGGCAGTCTCCTTGTTTCTCACTTTCAGCATTACATGTCCCCCTTCTTAAATCAGCTAATTTTACTTCTGCCTTTTTCACTTCAGCTCAATATCCAAGTTACAGCTTCAAGTCCAGTGCAGTTAACATCTTATTTTCCATCTTTCCATCACTGTGTTTTCCTCTGTAAATGCCCAGCACACAATTTATTTCCATTACCAGGACACCTTCCTTGACTTAAGCTGCTGTGGCATTCACACTGAGTACACAGTTACAGCACTTCTACTTCCATCCTCACTCCTGCTGGCCACCATGAGGCAGTAGTGACTGTTCTCCCAGCATCAGCCCCTTTTCCCTCCTCCTCCTCCCCACAGATTGTTCCAGTTTTCTTTGAGTCCTGAATATCATCTCCCAGCCTTAGCTTTCCACCATCTCATTTTTCAAGGGCTTTACCTGTACCTCCACAAACTCTCCCAGAAAAAAAAAAAAAACAAAAACAAAACAAGCTAGGAAGGAACCACAAAGTCCTTCAGAAAATTTCATGCTTCAGGACATCAACTTAAAACCAACCAGCAAAACCCCACAAAACACCAAACAGAAGCAATACAGACCTCACTCTCCCCCTGCCCCAGCTTCCAGGGAGATTATTGTCCCTTCATTGCTTCAAGAGGCCTCAGGACAATTTTTGATGAGATAAACAAGGCAGAAACAAACATAACAAACCACAGATTTTCAAAACTGGGTTACAAAGCCAGGTAGATACCTACTTGGTTGAGGGGCTCATCCCACCAATTTTGGATCACGTGTGAGAGGGAAGCAGGGCTGCAGAGGGAAGGAGTGAGCAGGAGGAGGGAGCCTGGGTGACACTGGCAGGGCAGGGACCTCACTGACCCACATACCTGCAGGGGCTGGTAGTGGTGGTGGCAGGCTCCCTCAAGGATCATCAAGCTGGATCAGATCCAAAGCCAACCTCGGGAATCCTGAGGAAAATCCATGAGGTCCAGAGAACATCTACCCACAACCCAACTAGAAAAGGTTGTAGGGCCCTGGCCTGAGCTTAAATAGGGCTTGGGTCCAGGGCTGGTCAGGGCTGTGAGCACCTGCAGCCCAGCTGAGGCTGGTCAGGGTCATTAACATCTGCTGGGGCCCTCAGCACCCTCACAAAATGTCTCTGATTTCACCAGGTGGGGTTAAACCTGTTACAAATGAGCAGGTTGATTTCAGCAATGTTTCAAAGCACATAACCACTGCATTAAATCCCCTTCTAGTGCTCTTAGCCAAGGAGCTTGCCCTTATCTTGCAACTTTGGTTTTACTCACAGCTAAAAGGAATGTCAGAAATTGGGTACCCCTAAACTAAACCCTAATCTTAGCCCAAATGCATGCCAAAGATATCAGTTACACACTGCGCTTTCTCAATTGACCTTATACACCAGGAGGGCTGAAGCAGCCTTGCTGGGGTAAGGTAAGCAGGATTCCCCATCAACTTCACAGGAACAAAGAAACCTGGGATTCACAAATAAGTCCACAGCCTTCTCAAAAGCACCTGTGGCATTATTCTGTCATACAAATCAAGAAGTGAAGGAATTCAATAATTAAGGGCCAGATGTTAAGCCAATGTAAAATACTTTAGCTCCCTGATTTAATTTCTGTGATGAAGGGCTTATGTAAGCCAGGATTTGGTAATGGCTGGTTGACGCCAACTGCTTTACACATACATTTGCATGTAAAAATATTAAATAGAAGATTGGAAAGGCAGTATTTAAGATTGCAATGTGAGACAAATCAAAGACAAACAGGAATCTAAAGTAAACCATTTTCTAATTTGAGCTGCTCCAGTGTAGCAAATCTCTCTCCTACCACGAATGTTTCTCTTTTCTATAGGTTTTAGTCTGTTGAATTACTGGTCTATACCATTTGAAACCCTGCCACAAAAAGGGGACAACAAGTGATGCCTTCAAAGACTTTCTTCCCTGTTACACCTGCTGTGCTTGCACGAAGCAGCATGAAAAGTGAGAAGATGGAGTTAAATTTTTCCTGATCCCTGAGGCAATCAGTGTATTCCTTGGAGTATGAAATTTGATTACGCTTATTATCTTAGCTTGCATAGCTCTTGCTGTCCTTACTGCATATAAAATACTTCGGTCCTGTTAGAGATCCTGCACAGCACTTGATGGCTTCCTCAGACAGGGAATGCTACAGGTGGACTGGGCTACATGAAAGTCCACCGACCCAAATGTCAAAATATTAGATTTCATCACTAAGAGTGTACACACCAAGGTGGAAGTAGATGATAATGGGGGAACCTGGGGAAGCTTCAACTGTCATTGCTAATGCAGCACTGGTTCTAGAAGTAAAATATATTTATACTCTATCCTCAGTGGTTGTCAATGCAAGTCTTTCAGGGACACTAATTTTAACCTCAAAAATTGACAAATCATTTTATACTTGGCAGGAAGAGTGAAACAGTCAATGGAACCTAACTGAATAAGAAACCACAAAATATCTGAAAGGAAGAACATGTTTTTAATTGCTTACTTGTCTCCCACCCTAACGTCTGTCTGTGACGGATGATGTGACAAAAGAATCCTCACTAAATTCTAAGTAAATTAGGATTAGCAGAAGTAGCAATACATTTATCTTATTTAGTAATAGTTCTTTGTTTCCCATTGGTATCATCCTTCGGTTTTCTAGTTTATGGCATTATTCAGTGTGAGGGCTAAGATAAAAAGGCTAGAAGATTAATAGAGTAGGAGGAATGGGCAAAGGCCAAGTGTTCTCATGACACGCAGATTAAGTGCGTTAAGGAAACACATTATGGCACATCAAAATATGCCTTTCCCAATGACAAAATTTGCTAAATTACCCACTGCCAGAAATCGTGCTTCCAAACATAGCATAATTTGCTTTCATGTAACTGAGAAAGGAACATGCACTAATAAGGAAAACTTGTGGTTTTTTGATTTCCGCAAAGTACCTTACCTTGTTGTTCATTAAAAAGTTAAATGATAAAGTAAATGATTTAAGCAGCAGTATATTTCAAAGTTCAGTGCAAGAGGAACCATGGCTGCTCAAAACTTTTGAAAAAAAAAAAAAAAGCTATTTGTTTTTGCAAGGTGTTCCAGAAAAAAAACACCTTAGTGCTAGGACAGCAGTTGTCCAGCAATATATAAATGTCCCCTCTGACACCCCTCCCCCCCCTTTTCCCACCTGCAATTAATATATAGCAGAATTACCTAGCTAATACTGTTAAATACTCTCTAGGAGAAAAATGCAACATACCAAGTCACTGAACACCACAATTACAGGAAGGTTCTGTTGTTCACTACCCAGTTAGGCCACATTTGAGAATACAGCACTGACTCAGATGGCATGTAAGCTCATTTATTCAGCAAATACATGGAGTGCTGCAACTTTCATTTGCTGTAGTAATACAGGAACGCCTCAAATATATGAATAATTATTTAACAAAAAGCATGCTGCTAAGGTTGAGAGAAATTAATTTGGAAGCAAGTGGCATATTTGTGAGTATGTTTCCTTTGCTATTTGCCTCCAACACAACCCTAATAAGTACTTTTGAGGAAATAATTAACTTGGTCATTCAATCTGAGCATGTATTTGAAGGTTATTAAACTCAGACACATGTCCACAGAATTCATATACTGAAAGCCCAATTAAAACTGAAATAGAAAATCAATCTTCTAGTCAAAATACAGTCATGCTGTCTCATGACAGTAAAACATAACCATGCTCACATCAGGTGCTGACACTGAACAATTCACCTCATTCTTAAAGCTTTTTTTCTCTTTTGCCTAATTCCCAATTCAGTTACCCATTTTTTGTTATGATTCTGAACACCTGCTGTACTACGAATCTTACTTTCATAAAAGCTGCAAAGCTTAGTGCATGTGTATGTATGTCAGCATATAAAAAATAAACATGAAGGTGATTCAAAACATGACAGTGAAAGAAGCAAATGCTAGTAGCTGTCAGTAGCTTTGTTTACCTCCTTTTTTCTTCCTTTTTTTTTCTTTTTGTGTTTATTCCAATTTCTCCTGAAATACTTAAAGATCCTGGTCAAGGTTCTTGGACAAATATTTTGGTCTAGCACCGTATCTGGAGACAAAAGAGCTGAAGACTGAAGCAATATAAAAAGGCTCTGGACCCATCCACACATGTATTTTTTAGTATAAATAATCAATGTTAATGGTGCCAATTTGGCAAAACACTTGAGGCCTTGATTATACTTAAATACCAGACAACTTACATTATAAATTGAAGCTAATTTTTACTCACATTCAGATGTTGACCATTCTCTGGTAAGAGAAAAATTTAATTTAAGCTTTAATTCAACCTTAAACTTTAATTTAGTAGGACATCCAGTTTAAACCTACCCCACATTAATAACAGCTATGTAGTCAAAGTATCACAGAGAAACAGTAGTCTATAACATGAGGTATGAGCTACCAATGTCACCATTAGCACTGTAGAAACCTCAACAAAAAAATCCCTTTATTTTGCAGATGCAAAAGTCTCAATTTAATTTTTGAAAAATCATATAAAATATGGTGATTTTTTTATGAATATAAAAAATCGACAGAAATAAAATATATTGTCATGATGACCAAGACCTGTGGCTCAAGCTTATACTCCCTGAAAGATTTAAGATCTATTGAGACAGATGAGGATTCATGGCAGTAAACTTGAGTCTTCACAGTTGAAAAAGTAATGAATTGTCAGAAATAAAAGATAAAGCAAAATATTTCAGGTCCTATTAATTCTCAGATTTCATCTTAAGCATCAATAATTTCCACATCTAAAAGCATAAATACAATTAATTAAATGGCAATTCAAGAATGTTCTCTCTCATCACACCAAATTGGCTCACCTCAGACAGATTGTGTTCATATCCCTGATCCTAAAATGTAAAGAAAAGAATAGGAACTTTCAAACTGGGTACCTTTGGACATGAATTGCTATTTGAATCTGTTGTCTTTTTAAGGAAGTCAATAAAGAAGCATCTTGCAAAGCAAAGAGGCACATTTGGGTTGCTCTTCAGCAGCAGCACTGATTTGCCCAGTGACTGCAATCAACTGCTTTTAAGCCCAATCCTACAGCTACATTTAGCTTAGACGTTGAAACCAAAAATGATTTCATTTAGATTTTTGGCCTCATATATGGAGTTCCTATTTATTCCTTAGGGAAATACTGTTATTATGTCCAGCATCTGAAAGAGTAATATATATGAAACAGTAAACAGGGACAAACACTAATCCAAACCTATCAGGCCTTTCAAACAATTGCATTATTGTTCTCCAATGCTTTCCTCTCTGTGTAGTCAAAATGCCATCATCATGATTTTATAAACACTTTGCAGTTCATTGAAAGTTGAAACTCTTCTTTTTCTGAGATGTGTAATTCTAAGCAGGGTAAATTTCTAAGCATTGTAAATTATACACCTATTGATTGAAAGAAAAAATATAGCCACATTTCTTTCTGCTCGTTGTGGCTCTTTAACAGTCAAGACAAGGAAGATTTTACTGGCTTTTATAAAGTACTAACATGTTCTGATTAAATTCTCCTAAGATTTCTTAGATGTATTTCATAAAAAATGCCTTTCTGATAAAGTTCTTGAAGCTTATTATCAGGATCACCCAGCAGGGGACTACCCAGATGAAACACATTTGCACTAACAATTTTCCCCATGCTATTGTGAATTTAAAAAAATATGAAAATCATTCTGCAAAATAAGCCTATGGTAACTAAACATGTTCCATTTTATTTGGAAGCATTTGTGTTCTGTTTTACTGACAACATAGACATTCTAAAAAGCAATATATAACTCAGGTAACAAATGCAAAGTATCTCTAAAATAAATTGGTTTATGCTAGATTTAGGATTTTGCTATGAGGGTGTATCAATGATATTTTCTACTAATATAGAGGTAGCAGTTTGCATATTAAGCACTGGATTTTCAAAAGTAGCCAAGTGCTCTGGGAACATATTTTCCTTGCAATTAACTGGATTACTTTTCCTTAATCACTTTGTATATGACATAATGATACTCATAAAAGCTGGCAATAGAGAGTCACTTTGTTTTGTATATTTTGAGTGAAAAAATGTTTATTTTCCATACAAATTATTTATTTTCAACCAAAGTTGAAAAACAGTGAGATCTGGGCCACAGCGGTAGTCACCCTGAGCAACAGATCTTGACTCCAAACAAGATCTGCAGACCTGTTTGGAGAAAAGCAGTTGCACTGACTGCTGGGCAAGGGGTAATTCAGGAGCTGTG
Source organism: Gallinago undulata (assembly GCA_026546715.1). Classification (NCBI taxonomy): domain Eukaryota; kingdom Metazoa; phylum Chordata; class Aves; order Charadriiformes; family Scolopacidae; genus Gallinago; species Gallinago undulata. Next base: position 12,033,845 of record JAOTQQ010000004.1, on the reverse strand, counting down.
GCAGGATTTTGGTGGTAATGTGAACGTTCTGCAGATCCTGTCACTAGGCTCAGAGATGCAATCCCCAGCATTTTCTTTTCCAAATTAGCAGATTGTGCAGGTTGCTTGTATAGATTGTTGAGTATTCTGTTTATTTTTAAATCCTTAAATGCTGTTACAATGAGCATTTAACACCATATAATAAAATCAATAATTTTATATATTGAAAAAAGTGGATATTGAGACATGTCTTTTCCCAACTACTTAAATTGTGTGCATTGCAGAAATGTCCTGTAACAATCTCTGAGAAAAACAAACCAGCTAATACAGTAATTTTTCTGATTTGCTTTAAGGACAGTATTACAAACTAATTCCTGTATCTGGCAGCAAATTACATTTTGTTTGTAAAATTCAAGGCAATAATATTCACATTACACACATGTGCACGTTTCCCCCCCTCATCTTTGTCAGAAAGGTCTCATCTATTCAGGATCAAATTTCATTCCTATTTAATACAAATGCAGTGATTCAAAGTTTACACTTGAAAAATGTAAAAAAAGAGGCACCAAAGTGGTCATTTAATCATGTAACTTTTAATCAGAGAACTGCTATCAGTTCAAGACTGTCAAACTCAGTAAAACTGCTTTTCTTTCGATGAACTCTGAATTTGAATATTTGACTGCAAAACGACTTTTATAAATAAAAGTGAAGGTACCATTGGTGCACGAGGCTGGAAGAACAAATCAGAAATAATACTGAAGAGGAAAAAAAAGGTTGAAATGGCTGAGTCCTGGAATGAAAAAGATATAGGTTACATCTTTGTCTGTGACACTAAATTACTTGAAGGCACTGAGCAAATCACTTAAAGCTTCATGTTTTGGTTTCACATGGATGGAAAGAAAGTGATCCATTCTTTCTGCCCTTATAGATGTCTGTCCCTTAGATTTAAGAAGAGTTTCTTAGTTTATGAAATTATGTGTGCATGTGTACATACATGCGTATACAGAATACTTATTTAAATGCTACTTGAGACACATACACATATATGTAATCTCTTGAAAAGCAATCTCTGGTGTGGTTTCTAAGCACTAATGTTATTTAAAAGAGACAATAAATAGTCACCACAGAATTTAACTATTCCAGTGCAGAAGAAAAGGGATATGGAAACAGGAATCTGGGAGAGCGTCTGGGAAAACACATGCACATGTGTCAGTGTCTGGTTTTGTCTGCCTACACAGTTACCCTATGTTTAATTTGAATTATAGGGAAAAGAAAAGGAAACACAAAACCCTGTAAGACGTGGATAGTTTAACACTTCTGACTTTGAAAAGGGCAAGTGAAAAAATCTCTTTCACTGCTGATATTTCAATACAAAGACATGCAATATATAAAGTGACATAATTTACTTTGACACATCATTATTTGCTAAGATAAATTAATAAACAGCACCTTTGGGTGCAGCCAATTCATCCAGTTCCTGTTGTAGTTGATTAGAGTATCTGACTGATCTGTAATAAAATGGAGAGTGCATTAATATATGATAGTTTCCTTTGTTTACTTAATGCAGAACAATTACTGCTTATTCATTCCACCAATCGCAATTTTCCTATAAACAGTGAGCATTTCTACCTCTTGCTTAGTGTTGAAATGAGAAGGGTCATTACTCACATTTTATTATTGCCCAGAGCTCTTAGTTATTGTGAAACAGAGGAGTTGAGGTGATTTAAATATGTAACATATAGTCTAACTAATCACATTTGTTTGAAAGATCTATGATTAGCAATATTAAAACAAAATCACAATGCCTGAACATTCTATAAATTTAATCTTAGAGTGTTGTACTCTCTAACACTAATGATATTCCAATAGTGTGTGTATACTGTAGACAACTTCCCATCAGCTTGAATATTATAAATATGAGTAGCATTCATGAATCATCAATATTCCACTCCACTAGGATTGCCCTTTGCAAAATGTGTTCAGGTGATCCTAAATTAATTTCTCACTTTTTGCATGCTACAAAAATAAAAACACTTAAATTCATTCTTTAAAACTATCTCTGATCACCAACCTCCCATGGGATATTGCAGATTTATTTTCCAGTTACTACTGTATGTTATTACTCAGTATCCCTCCCTCTTTCATTTTTCTGCTGCTACATCTTTCTTTTGGTGCAGGAATACTCCCCTGTACTAGGCATGTAATTACTTTAACTGCTAACTTTCCACAGGGAATGACACTGTCTTTGCTTTATCCTACCCAACTCCCGTACAGCGACCTGATTCTCTTCTAAGGTTACAACACATCATTCTAACAACTTGAAGAATACTTTCATACTTTGTAATCATTATTTATTACCAAGGACATGTAAATGCCTAACGCACATGGGAGTCAAACCCAAGAGGTTAAATTAAGCCCTAGTTGAATTATGATCAATATAGCCTCTGACTTTAGTCAACCCAAAATTTTGTTTTCTCTCCATTATTTATGCTTACGAGCTTCATTGCGTGTGCTGAACTTTTCCTGCTCATACAGGCTTCCCCATCATAGAGATCGGTGCTGTGAATCTATATTGTCTGGCAGGAATACTTTTGTTCTATTATTTGTGCTGATGTTCCTACTGTGTCTTTGGAAAAGTTAATGAAGTTTAATTTAGTAGGAGCTGTGGGTGCTAAACATATTGAAAATCCAACCATTTTTGATAGGGAGCCCAATTATGGTTTAAATTACCTTATTCCAGGTAGCTAGGCCCCCTGTACCACTTAGAAATTTCAGGCAATAGGCTTGCAGTTGCATTATCAGGATGAATCCATTCATACAGGACAATTTGGTTAGCACTACCATCCTAGAGAAACACACATAAACCTTATCTCAGACCTTCTGCGGAACATTTGAAACCACAAGAACAAAAATTATGTGAGCATACAGGCAACTGCCTTCTTTACACTTTGGAGTCTGATTATGGGTAAAACATAATAAAACCCAAAAGACACCATTTCCCTTAATATTTATTGGAAGCATAGCGTCTATCTAAACACTGTTAGGGCTTTTATTTGCATAAAAATAATGTCTCATATTCATTAATAGATTTTATCTGCAGATTACCTCTGGGATTTCCTACTCTTCTCTGAAGTTGAAAAGCAAAGGAACTGTGTTGGCCAAGGTCAGATAGAAACTTAGGCTGAACTGCAAACTGAAATCGCAAAATGACACATTTGTTGCCTCTCAACAGTCATTCTTCCACCATTCTGTGCTACAAAATAGATTTTTTTTTGTAATATTATTATTTCTTTGTTTTATTGTGTCATGGAAGTATATGGAACAAGGGATAAAAAAAACATGAACATGGGAGAACAGCACTTTTTAAAAGCTGTAATTTAGACTCCTAAATAGAGCCTTCTGCAGCTCCTCCCGGCACAGCTCTGTGCCAACTGCAGGCATTGAGGAAGGCAGCATTCATTGCCCAAGCTGTTGTAGCCTGGAGGAAAAAATCAAGGGAATTTAGCTTTTTAAGCTTCTCTTCTTTCTTGTAGCTGTTGCCCAGGCAATTTTCTGCATATGATGAAGGCAAAGCCAGTGGCTCCCCTGGGAGCAGTTCTCCTGATGTCACACACCTAGGCCAGCTCAAAAGCCTCATGGTTACCCTCTGTGAAAAGGCAGCACGTTGTTTTGATGTGCTAGTGTGGTACACATACCACTCCTGGGAGAATTACATTTAATGAAGGATTGAACAGATGTTCTTTTTACGAATCTTTGCTAGAAAGTCAGTATTGCATGGCACTGGTACTTGGACCACTTCTCTTCCATTTAATTAATAAACGCTGAAATGTGGTGAGTGATAGATGGAACAGGCCTGGTCCAATCCCAATGAAGTCAAGGGAATGACTCCTTCAGATAAAATGGATTTTGCATTAGGAATTACGTGCCATGTGGCTGTGATACACTCTGAAGACTTCCTGTGGAAGGAAAGAAAGACAGAAAGAAAGACAGAAAGACAGACAGACAGAAAGAAAGAAAGAAAGAAAAATTTTTCTCCTAAGCCTGTTTAAACCTCTTAAGTGTATCAAAAGGCATGAAAAGAGTAAGGAAAATGAAGCTTGGAGGAGAAAAAAGACCCAGTCAAAAGATTTTTGAAAGAATTAAATATTAGTAGGGGATGATATGAGGGAGTGCAATTGAGTACAATATTTGAAGATACACCTGTTCTCTGCCATTAGGTGCAATGATTATTTCCTGTTATTTTCCATTGGGAAGAGATGCTTTGAGGGGAATAAAACCCATTTTTGTAATCCTAACCATCACTTTTATTGTTATTAAATCTTTGCACAAGGGAAATCCAATAGGTTCTTCGAAAATCAAGGACTATATTAAAGAGGGATTTCACTTTGCAAATATACAGCCTGTAAACATGAGAGACAAAAGGTAATACAATAAAATACAAACCAAAACTGAAAAAACTCTCATGCCTTTATTTTAATTATTGCTTTCCTGGATTTAAATTCCAAGTAACTTTTAGAGGTTTTTTACAAATGAGATGTACTCAGTGCTCATCAGTTTCAACAATACATGCTTAAAAGCAGCCGTACAGTGATTATACAAAGCATAGCAAAGGTTACACCGGTAAGACTTAATACTGTCTTATATGGGTAACAAACGATTGACAAAAGAGGTATCTAAGCACCTGGACTTATACTGTTTTGGGTATGTTTGAACATTTCCACTGAAGTCACGCTTTTTCTTTTACAGCATGCCTTATGAAGAGAAATAAACAGGGCTTAGACAGGCATCCACTATTATACAACAGATTCTAATTTCACTTAGTGCTATGCATTGTACTATCTTCATATGAATTCTGAATTTCATGAATCCTTGTCCCATATGGCGTTATGAGCTAGAGCTTCAAGATGCACTGGGTGACACCTGGCCTATACTTTCAAAATGTATTGCATATTGGGAATATTTGTTCCCACCATTGCACCAGGATTCACTGACCCTTTGGATAAACTGTTCTTGTTGTTTGTGAGACTCACAAAAAATTATATGGATTAAAAACAAATCTTCCCACTCCCCCATTCTTTTCCTCACACCCATCTTCCATGTCTTACTCCTGACCTTCTTCCCAGCCTCTAACACACTGTTGGCTATACTTACAGACGAGAGATGGGCCAAGTCCAACAGGCTATTAACCAACCCTTCTAATATTCGTGTAATTCAATGATGCCTGTGAGGAAGTATAAAAGGAATAAATACAGGAAATATGTTCCTGCAAGTCTTTAAGAGAAATAATAGCACATGAAGGAGATGAAATGCTTCTCAGCAAATACATAAAATGCTGGTGTCATTCCAAGGGAAGAAGAGGCGAATAAAGGCCAAATAGCTAAATCTGATACTGACAGGTCAAGATCAGGCAGGTCTGAACAGTATGGGACAAACGGAGACAGATTTTTCAGGCTACCTGAATTCCATACCAAGAGAAGCTAGATTTTCAGTCTTTTTCTTGACAAAAAAATTGTTTATAAGGAAAAATATAATGGAGTTATAGCAAAAATTTTAATTTATTATGAAATCTTGACACTCGACTATCATCAGCAGGCATACAGCTTAAATATCATTGACATTTGAAATACTTATACAAATGTTTGCACTATAAAGTATCCAAAAATAACTATAGGCAATAGCTGTTAGCATTCAAAAGATTTCAAAGGAAATCTCCACATGGCTAATACTTTATTAGGAACAATTGGAAAGCCAGTAATTTTATATATTTTGGATCAATCACTTTTCTCTCCAGTACTGCTGAGAAACTGTCAATTCCATTGCTGAAAATGATTCTTACAATGTAACCTCAATCAAAAGATACAATAATAATATTGATTTCAAATCTAGTTTTTAGTTTTCCAATAAACTCCTGACATAGCAGACACTTTTTTCCTCCATGAATCATATTTTGGCCATGATCTCTTTTCATGAATGCATCTTACAGTGATTTTTTTATTATTAAAAAATCCTACATCCTACAGCTTCTCTCTTTCTTGTTCTCATTTAATCTAATATTTTGCATTATTTCAGTGACCTCAATAGCAGGATTTTCCTTTTCATTTATTTAATGCCGCATTTATTTAACCTTAGCCAGAGATGAACAACTACGTTTACAGTCCAGACAAGAAGTCTGAATATTTTGGTCCAGTGAGTGTAAAGTCCACAGGGTAATCTGTAAGTGCAGATTATGCTTTCTATTATAAAATACAACTATGAAGTACTTATACATAAAAGCTGTGCTCAATTTTAACAGTACATCACACTTGCAAATCTATATTTTAAAGTGCTGGGATGTTTTCTGCTACCAAATAAATTTTTATCTGTGAAATAGAAATATGGTTTTAGAAGCCTATAAATATGGGCTTTCCTTGCCTTGGAAGGTTACAAGATTTATCTTAATATGAATTTTAGGTAACAGCAATGACATACTGTAACTTACCATGATTAGGTGAAGTTAGTAATACCCAGAGAATGGTTTTCTTGTATTACATGAGTCCTTTTTGTAAGAAGAGAAAAAGAACATTATAATGTATAACATATCAGGAAAATAAAACAACACACCACTCTGTTTTTCCAGCACTTCACATTTCACATTTTAGGGTGATATATACTAACCATTTGGGGGAAGGGGTATACGTAGCAATATTATTTAAAATAAAAATAATTCACAGGAACTTCTTTATTTTTTTTTTTGGTTATTTTACTCTTCTATCACTGTTAAAAATGGTCTGTACCCTCAATAACATTTCTCATCCAGCAACCTCAATATGTTTGTTGTAAAGATGAATGGATAAGGTGTTTAGAGTTAATGATCTGTATCATATTGCATCCATTTAGCTAAAGATATATAATCCCACATAGTTTGGTTTATATTGACTCTTATTGAAGAACTACATCTTTGAAAGGCCATCATGCTATCCTGACAGGTTAGAAAATGAAAATAAATAAGACAATATACTTAACTTTCTGTTTTTCAGATAAAGTCTAGAGACTATTTGATAGTTTTACTTCTTAAGTTTAACAATGATATTAGAGTTATATATCACTAAATTACAGTCACATTGCATTTTATCACTTCAACATTATTTCTGTTTTGGAAACACTTGTGGTTCATTATATTTTTGCTAGCATAAACATATTCTGTATCTGAGTGTGCATGAATATGTATATTCTGAATAAATACATCTGATTTCAATCACTTCTAAGCATTCCTATAAATTGTGTCTTTTTATGCCTATAGAATGAGGTTTATCTCAAAGTAACAGTTACCACAAAGAGATGAAACAATTTTAAATAAAATGATTGCAAAATGTCTTAGACAGGTGTAGCCTTTGGAAAAAAAATGAATTAGTATGTTTCCTGAGTTCAATGCTGTCCTCTGTTTCTTGGTTAATGTTAACTTTTGGAATCATATTGCTGTACCTGAAGTCCACTGAGGAAAGTTATGGGTAGTTTGATTTCCTTACTTTTTCAGCTAGGTTAGGTTAACAGAACTGGACATGCTACATTTAGATAGTACATTTTCATCAAATATCAAAAAATGCTGGAAAGTGGAGAGTGATTTTCATTTTCTGACTTTTGTACTTTCTGGGTTATCCTTATCATCTGTAAAATAATCCCTAATCTCCAATTTACCAATTTCAATTAGATATCATAAGGGCAGATACACTTTTCTAAAGTAACCATTGTCAGGTTTCATCTTAAATATGTCTTATCTTTTATAACTAATGAACCATTCTCCACAAGCTATGATGAAATATTTAAATTTGTTGCAATGTCCAAGGTGCTGAACTTGTGAACACCAACATACATCTAGACAGTGCACAACAAAGTGACACTAGGGTCCTAAATATACATTCATGGCTCAGCTGTGCTTTCAGCAGAATCAATGCCACAGCACCTTTAGAGTAACACCAGGAAGAAATTTTAGTAATATGGTGAGTTAGAAGGAACCTTGATACATATGATACAATGCAGAAGAGACAGGATATTTTTTTGTACAAAAAAATTTATATCACACAAACCAATTAGAATTTGTTCAAAGAATCCACAAGCACATGAAGGACAAACTTCTTGATTTAGTATACAGGAATTCTGAAAATGTAGTTTACAGTTTTGACCACTAAAGACTTAAGAACAAGTAAATTTTGCTATGGTCAAATGAAAAATCCTGAGATTAATATCTAACTGATAACAAAAGGTCACTTTTCATAATGTGTGGGAGGGGGTTAGCAATGGAGACCTTCTAGTATCTGCAAGAGAACTGGTGTCCGTGAACATATTTATTAATGATCCAGAAAAGGCCTAAGTAATGACAGGAGAAAGTTTGATGATGGGATAAAATTATTCAAAACACTAAAGACAATACCTGCAAAGACCTCAAAAGAATCTTACGATATAGTGTGACTGAAAGACAAAATGGTAGGTAAAATTCAGCACTGATGAATTCAGAGTAATGTAGATAGAGGAAAAGCAATTTAACCACATGGATACACTGATGGTTTCTGAATTAGTCCGGACTCAGAAAAGAAATCTTAATGTTATTGTAGGCAGTCAATGAAAGTGTTAAAAAAAAGGGGGAAAGTGATGATTAAGAATTGTTAAAAGAGAAATAAAGAGGTAGGGAGAAGTTGCAATTAGGGTCATTGCACAATCCCTTGGTTCACCTGTACCTTCAATATTGCATGCACCTGGAAAAAAGATACAGCAGAATTAAAAAGATACCATGAAATTTGAAAATGATGATTAGAACTAAGGGATCACCTTCTGTGGAGGGAGAGATTAAAAAGAATAGGATATTTCAGTTTGGAAAAGAGATATCCTAAGTTTTCCTCACATTGAGATGGAATTTCCTGTGTTAGAATTTGTGGCCATTGTCCCTTACTCTATTGCTGAGTAAGACCCCATCCTTTTGACACCCGCCCTTAAGGTATTTACCCGCATTGATGAGAATCCCTCTCGGTCTTCTCCAGGCTAAACAGACCAAGGTCTCTCAGCCTTTCCTCATAAGACAGGTGTTCCATTCCCTGGAATTATTTCCATACTTGATCTTCAATAGGCTTTATATGTTAAAACCACAATAGAACTGGCCAAGCAGACCCCAATTCAGAAAAATAAGGAATGATTTATTTAGACATGCCTCTAGTTACAAGATGCTGAGTGACAGAGAAGAATAAGGTCATATCTTCAGGCTGTTTTCTGATTTTGTAGGACCTGTGTGAACACTGATCTCTAATTTCCCTAGATTACGGAGCTCAGGCCAGGTATCTGACACACAGAATGAAAAAGCAAGCAAGAAGCTGCAGGTTTGCAAGCTTTGATGTATCATATTCCCTGCTGCTGGATGATCCTGGCTCTGAGCCTTCATGCTGCTGATATAGAAACTACATGTTTAAGAGACCAAGCCAGAAGATTCAAGTGTTTAAAAGGCGTTCTGTGTTTCTGGGTTTCTATATTCCACAGATGGGTGCAATTTGCTCATGTAGCGGCAGGCCATACCTGCAGGTATAGACAGTAAGGTGGTAAGCGAGGGGACAGTGCAACAGCATTTTCATATCAAACAGTAAATGTCAGCATAAACTTTCTTGACACCTCTCCAGAATTGCTCACTGACCTTAAGAGAGAAAATCTCTTCAGAAAGTAACCATACACTTTGTCTCCTTCCTACTCAGCAAAACCAAAACTCACTCAAATAATCCCAACACTACTGAAGATCATATGACCTGATGGATTTCTACCTTCTCATTTATATGAACTGCTGAGAAGTCCAGACAGTTTGGAAATGGATACAAAGGGGTCCCAGAATATTTTCAATGTATATTTTAACAGAAGACCATATGAACAGGATGTACCAATTCAGAAAACAAATTAAAGCCTTTGCACTGAGAAATTTGCTCTATCAGGATTGGGTTGACCCAGCTGGCAAAGGAGACTTATGGAAGGCAGCACATAAAACAGTGCTTTGAAAAGGCAATACGCTTGTAGTAGACTATATGATTCAGAGGACCATTGACAGTCAAAGAGTCTCAATATGGATCCTTGCTGGCAGACTGCTAATTGAAAGTATAGATAATGCTTTCTTTAATCCTGTATATAAATGGTGGGATGGAATCATGACTGAGGGCTGTGAATGATTTTCCTCTATTCTCTTCTACTCAAGCAACAATTGTAAGTTCTGACTAAATTAAGAAATGAACCTTGATGAGGTAAAATATTATGCATTCTGCTATCCAACGGTCCTATGGAAGATTCCCACTGTGACATGCTTGTTGCTTGGTAATCTTTCTTTTTTTCTCCTCTACAACCGCACAAATGCATAAAATTCCTGTTAATGCTCTCCACTGATTTTACCTACCTTCCTATTTTCTCATTTCCCACTTCTTTCTTGAAGGTTTGACTCCCTTTCCTCATATCAGGGACAGGAAATAGAGGTAAAATTGGTGAAGAACTTGTCTCATCACAGATGTCATAGCCTACAGATGTTATGTACAAAAAAGCATTATTTACTTTTTTGAGTATCATGAGACACACACAGTGATAAAGGAAATAAAACAACTGGGCCCATAGAAGCGATGCAAAGGGAAAGAAGAGTGAACAGAACATAAAGCAACACTGAAAGTGTAGATTAGCAACAGTACTAATCTTTTCCCTACTAAGACGCTGTTTACCACAAAACACCAGGGGCTTTTTATAATAAAAGCGGAAGCTTTGTGGAATTTTAACTCAAAATCAATAGCAAATATCATTGTGTATAGGCTCCACCTCATCTTTTTTCTGCATTCATGTGGTAGCCTTTCAAGAAGGAATTATCAATTTGATTTCCCGCCCATTCATGCTTCAGTCCAACAATTCCTGCAAGCGCTATATACCCATATACAGTTTTAGACAGCTGGCAAGTCCCATTTTGCGTTAATGGGACTTACAGATTTTCACGTTTTCAATGTCCTCCCGGACAGGAGTGATACTAAAGTGAAAAAGAAAGACCTTAATTCCTGTGAACAGTCTTCAGAACAGAGCAGGCAAATGACATACAAACCAACTGCCTGGAACCGGCATTCCAACAGGGAATGTGGGGAAGTGGGAAGGCTGTAGCCTCTTGGCTTCTGTCAGTTCTTTACACACTTTTGCTTGAATGATGTTTTGTTATTTTGATCACAAATCTCGCTGCTTTTAGTGATGAACTGCATCGTGTTAGACACCATGCTCTAGGCCTTCATTACACAACAGTTGTTTTGCCCAAGGAATGCAATCCTCATGTAATACGGCGCCACAATGTTTCTGTTACAGCAGAATAAATTGTTTAGTTTTATGCTAAAAATTAATGTGTGGTGTGTTCAACTATATTTATGTTATTTTTAAACATTTTAAAATTTTATGACTTGATACTTTTGTGTTGGACTGCAGGGTTTGATTAAAGGCCCAGTGAGTGACTAGGCCAGTGAAGACAAAAAAAGGGAGCAGCTTACGCTGTGAGGAGCTGTTTTGCAGTAATTAGCCCTGGAGCCATGGTTTAATATTAGGTTAGAACTTCTATCTGTTCACAGTGAAATCAATCTAGAAAACAGCTGACAAGAAGCAAAGAGAAAAAAAGGTAAAATAAGGAAAATCTGTACGCTGATTTCTAAGCTTATGCACATAGAGCCATTAGGACTCCATATTGAAAACTTCACCATGCACAGACATCCTTAATATTACTTACATATGTTATAGATGAAGGAGAGAAGAAAGAAATTAAATTTGACCACAGCAGAAGGGGATTTTAGGAGCATAAATATACAATTTTAATTAAATTTTTGGTATAAAATGAAATTAAATATTTATATCTATATATCTATAATACCTCTATGTTTTATGAATAAATATTATGCCAAGGAACATATCAATATTGCAAGTTCTAGACTGGACTGGTCTATCACTACACCTGTTGGCTAATTTTATTTGAATGCTACTCTGTCATCGGAGTATGGTTCAATTACAGTTATATACATAAATATAGCTGTTGTCTGGCATTTAGAATACTCTTCCCTTATATTCAATGATATTTTTTTGTCAAATACTACTCAATGTCCTTTCAGCTTCCCTCTTGAATTATTATTGTCAACATCACCATCTTCTCTTTCTGCTGCTTTTACTTCTAATTTTAACTTCAACTTCAACCTTTTGTTGCTTTTCACTCATCTGCATAGACTGAATAGAAGTCATGAGGTTTCTTCCTGTAAGTCCCTCTGGAATTAACCTTTCTACCCTCCACAGACTATTAACTAACACATCCACCCCTTTCTCTCTCAAACTGGAATCATTGTTATCTCCTTATCTGTGGTCATGACACCTGAAACCTCATCCTGTGCAATCTGATCTAGACACTTTTCTAAAGATCATAATCTTGCTTGCTTATCAGACTAGATAACATAGCTTACATCCCCCTCAACCTTTCTTTTCCACTATATGTTTCTGGCTCTTGTTACAAGACCTCTCAAATCTGATCTTGCATTATTTCTAGAGCAACTCTCAATGCAGTAATACTAAAGATGCATGATACGTCATTTTCTACTTCTCTGAGAAATACCTTCAAAATTATCTCATACTTAATATTTTATAGCTTTACAAAAGGGGATTCTCTTTTGTGTATCTCTTACCTATTGCATAATGCAAACAGGAATCTGATTCACCAGGGAGAGAAGTATGACTGCTGCTCCAGTATGGCCAAGAACTGAAACACATTCGGTTTCCACCACTAGTCTGTCTTCTATCCCAGCCATCTTCTTTGCCTCACCACCTTTTATGCCAGTTTTTAGCTTGCAAATCCATGCATGGACTGTTATTTGTAATATATTTATATATCTCATACCACTGTGTAGTATGTGCCCTGGTTGGCCTCCAGTTGCAGTATAATTATCTGTATTGTTTGCAGGGTTTCAGTTTACTTTTTTCATATCTGAGGCAGATGAGAGCTTTGTATATAAACAAGCATTTTTTACATTTCAGGAGTACCTTTTTCTATAATTTAGTTAGTAATTACTATCAACATAAACAATTACAGAAAACTTTAATTTTTACCATTTACTACAGTTTCCTTGATTTTTTTTCCATCTAGAAAAACACAGATGACCAAGCCCACTTTTAGGTGTGATGGTATAAGTCTAGAGATGTTTTTTATTTTCATTTTGCTATGCAGTGATGTATCAGCACTGTGAAGAGTTATGTTCCAGAGTCCATGCCCATAAAATGCAAAGACGACAGGGAAAATAAAGGCAGGCAGTAGAGAATGAACACATACATACTGCAAATGGAACTAGAGGACAGAATTACCTCTTGGTCTGCCATACTGAGAAGTCCCTCATGTACAAGGAAGGAGTTTCTGTCCCTGGAATCCTGAAGAAGGACAGAAGTTTGTCTACATACTCAATGCAAAAGGTTAAATATAGGGTTAGAAAGCAAATTAAAAATCCAAGACTAATTTAGATTTCCTGAAATAGCCATTTGATCACAGCACTACCCTCTTTTTTATATATTTGTGTAAATAATGGTTATAATAAAGTCTGCAATAATTATAAAACTCTCTTTGACAGGAGGAGATTTTTATGCTCAATCCTGAGGAAGGACACTTGAATGACAAAGTAAAGGGCAACCCGACAAAAAGCTATATAGACTGATTGATAAAGAAAAGCTGAATTAGGAAAACAAAAACATCTTAAAGATTGAGAGAGTGTTTTAGAGGGGGAAAACTGGATACAATTAAAGAACACTGAAAATTACAGAAAGGAACAGCCTGAAGCAAAACATAGCTACGATAAAATATTGAGTGAAAGACATAGAAGAGGAAAAGAAAGGAAAACAGTGGAAAAGAAAAAACCTTATAGACACAGTAAACTATTATAGCTCTCTTGTTTTATGGAAGGCTTAGCTTTGTTCCAAATTTTGCCATCTCTCATTTTTATGGTTGATTTAGCCACTTTCAATAAAACATGAGACTGTTTTGCTGGCTGTTGACCAGATGCAGCAGTGGTATTGGTACTTATGCCCCTGAGAAAAGAAAGTGCTGATGCTGAGCTTTGTGAGCACTGCTCCAGTCTAAGTACCCGTGTCTCCCTGCCCACAGAGGAGACATTTGGAAGGCTTTATCATGTTAACCAACAGCTCTTGGGCAGAAAATAAGTTGCAATTGTGGAAATTGTTGTGCTCTCTTTGATTTCAGGAATCTCCTCATTCCGCTGAGAAGTCCTCCTTTCTGTTTCCTCTACATTTTCCCCTCCCCCTGTTTCCTCCTTAACAGGAAGAGTGAACAGGTGCTGCTGGAGCTACCTCAGCAAAAAGGGAAGGTGCAAATGTACTGACTCTTATTCATGTTAAACATTTTTTTATACCCTCCTAGGACACACGCCAACTCCTGCCAGGATAGCGTAAAGGGAGCTTGTACCTGTCGACGTTTTCCAGGATCTTCTGTCAGTCTCACAAGGTAGAATGGGTTTCCCCAGGA
>JAOTQQ010000004.1:11979577-12019251 GCA_026546715.1 Gallinago undulata | reverse complement strand
AAACAAACCATCACCCACCCACACAGCAGCCCACGACAAACCAATAATCTTGGGCACTAGAGCATGCCCTGAAGAACATGTTAAACATTTTTTTATACCCTCCTAGGACACACGCCAACTCCTGCCAGGATAGTGTAAAGGGAGCTTGTACCTGTCGACGTTTTCCAGGATCTTCTGTCAGTCTCACAAGGTAGAATGGGTTTCCCCAGGAAGTAAAGAGATATACTTAGGCTTTTCTTCACTTTAAAAGTAGACAGTAGTTTCAGAAATCTCTAAAACATATCCTAATTTTTTATATTGCCAGCTGCATTGCTTTGGAGAAAATAACTTCTTTCAGAACCAAGAGGGTTTAAACTTTTACCTTTGAATGAGTTTATACCTGACTTCAGTATTTTTTAATGTATATGCCTCTAAGGTAGAAGACATAAAATCCTAAAATAATTACTAAGCCTTGTAGCCAAAGGGGAAAAAATATTAGAATCAGGCTTCTGCATGGGAACTTTAACCTATCAGAATTACATCAGGCTCAGGTTTTCACACTGGCCAGGGACACGCTATAGCATACTGAATAGGATTCTTTATCTAACAGTGACACCTGAGAGTGTTAAATTACAAAATAATTTTGAAGTCCAACTACTGGAAAAACTGCCTCCACTTGGGTTAGTCACAGTTCCCAAGCAGGAGCAATTTTACCATTTTTTACCTCCAGTGACAGCATCTTTTAAATTTTTTTTAAAATAAAATCTGTCTCCTAGAGGTTTTGTCCTATGCTGTTGCTAGACGATTTACACATTAAATGTCAAAGTCTATCAAGAATTAAAATGTTCCTGTGGGAAGGTAAATCAACTCGTGCTAATCACTAAAAGTAAGTGTAACATGTGAAAAACCTTCATGTTTAGAGAAAACTAAATCTGGGACTATTGATAAAATAAATGCACAGTTTCAATGTTTGAATTTTAGTCATAATTAATATAATAGGAGTGATCATACAGGCAAAGATAAGAGCATGAAAAATGGTTTAGAGGGGCCATTAAAAGCAAGCAACAACTTTCATAAAGCAGACTGACTTTAATTAAAAAATAATGAATAAAACAATTGAATAAGTATCCTCATATGGAGTGAAATGAAGATTTTTTTTAAATAAACGGTATTGTTCTCATGAGCATTATTGGGGGGTGTAAAACAATTTAATAAGTTATAACAGCCACTCAGGATTTCTCAAGAACAGATGAAACTATGAACAGAGACTCTTATGGGAAATTACTTAAGTTAAGCAGAACAATGTCACTGAATATATTTTCTAGTATTGATGACAAGTTGTTCTCCTATCATTGTCCAAAAATCTACTGTTCTTCAGTTCTGCTTAAACTGAAGGAGAGACATAACTCTATTAACACAATTAAGTAATTTTATAACAGCCAGTTTCACTAAAGAATCTACAGTAAATTTTGGAATAAAAATTACCACTTGATTTCATTATTACATAATTGCATGCTAATGGTCTAGACTGGTTACAGTGTTTAATTATACTGCTTACTCTAATAAACATTACTGCATTTAAAAGACTAGATATTGCACATCTATTAATAAAGTATTTATTCATGGAATTATGTCTATAAAATGAAGCATCATATTTCACATAACATAATGCAATACAGAGAAATATTTTAACGGACATTATTTATTAATGAAGAATTGACCAAATCCTGAATATTGTTATTAAATCCTAGCTTATGCTAGTTAGCAAGATGAACCTCAATATCCAGTAGCATAATATTATTCCATCATAACTCTTAGTAAATTCATGGCAGTCTAGTACAGCTAGACATAGTACAGCTATGCCAAGAGGCAGTGTTAGTAACTCATGAAAGTCACGCAAGCTGCATTTGAGTTTTACATGAAAAACGTGAAAGTCAAACCCCTTCTGAACCTTTCCTTGACATCTGTCTCTCTCCCATGAGGGATTAGAGGGAATTCCTGTTTCTTGATTTTGTATAGCATCAGGCTTGTACCATCCCGGGTTTACAGATGACAAAATGAGCTCTATTTTACTGCTTACTATGTACAGGGGTTTATATCTGTATACTTATAGTACTTCCAGACCCTGGTCTTGAGGGTCTGGAGGTACTATAAACATAATAAACACAAAACTAAGATATTAAATAACTGTAAATCTAAGATGCTAGTCTCTGAGAACTTGGAGACCTTGTAAAAATTACTTCTGTGGGTCTAGCCTTGTTTTTGAACATTTTATTGAGTGGAGATCACTCCCGTGCCATGCCATATAAGAAAACAATTCTGTATCCAGCCAATAATGGCTTCAGCCTGTTTTTCTGTTATATTTATATCTATATATATTTATATATATGCACATATGGTATGCAAAAGGGCAAGGAAATTCTGGTGAGGACTGTAACTTCTTTATCTGCCCCCAACCAGATGTACCAGAGCTTGCTTGCTATAGCTCTTAGGCACCACAGTAACCTCCCCATTCTAAAAGTCACTATATTCCACATATCTGGCCCTTTTGCCACATTCTTTCTATTTTGTATCCTTTATCTGCACTTTGGATACTTCTAATATATGGGTGGACCAGTTGCACAATGCACCTTAGCAGAGAAACAAAGTTTGATCACTTCTTCGCCTGTTACTCCACTTTGTTCTAGTTTGTTGGGTTTTTTTCTTTATTATTTTAAAGAAAGAGGGAAAGAAAAACCCTATTTGGGGACCTGGAATATCCTGCTTGTCACGACGCTTAGGCACAGTACTGCAGCTTTTGCAGTCAAAAAGAGTTGCCCATTGTAACAGAGAAAATGAAGGCAGAAATCTAGCTGCTTCCTCCAATGCCTAGGTAGTCCCTTCATGGAAAAGTAGCCATGATACACATTGGCACATATTAGTTGAGATAAATACTATTTTTTGTGATCATATGGACAACCACAAGTATCTGCAGCCTCCAGATGTGGAATGTAATAACAGCAGAAAAGTCATTTATGTATAAAATTTACAAGTACGCTGTGCACTATTCCTCTTCCCATTTCCTTCTCTAACCTTTCAGAGGTTTAAAAGGTTGATACATATTTTGCATCCTTTCATCATTCATGAGGTACTGGCCTAGAAAGCTTCAGTATTCTCAAGTCTAGGACTTGTACAGTATTGCAGACCACAGCACCATTCATTGGGTTCACAAGAAGTTCAAACTTTCAACCTTTAAGAGCTTTGGCACATCATACTATTGGAGGCTGGTTATGTGACATATCTGCTACTGAATTAATAGAAACACACATTTATGTTTTTGCCTTAAAAAGAAGAGACAAAAAGGAATTTTCTGGCTGAATACAAAGTCTAGATGTGACCCTGTTCTCAACCCTCCACTCTCAAGATATTTAAATATCCAATAATCCAGTGTTTGCCAAAATGTTTTATTTATGACAGGTATGAAAGTATGTACCTGGACTATTCCCAAAGATTACACATTATACAAGCAGCACACAACAATGATTATAAATCTTCTCTAGATGTAACAGCTAAAGATCCTACTAGCCCTCTGTTATTTTGAGGAAAGAAAAAGAAGAAAGGAAATTTTAGTCAGCAAACTCAGCTCTGGCCTGACAAATTACTTCATCCATTGCCACTAATACAGGCTAACCAAGCTGAATTAATTTCTTTGCCATCGTGATATTTTTTGTAGTCCAGAGATCAAGGTCATGTTACATCCGCAGAACATCAACCAGATGTGCATTACTCTTAATGAGATGTCCTAATTTTTATTCTTGAGGCAGTAGCCACTAGTGGCCTATTAACAATTATATATTATAAGGTCTTTCATACATTTCTCTTATTCACAGCTCCTACAAACTGACTTTGCACAATGTAGTAATCCATATGGCTTAGGAAACTGACCTCTAAAAAATATTAAATAGCTATGTGGCAGCTAAAAGCAATTATCTCTGTGACTATTTAGATATACCTAAGTAATTTTTAGCATTTATAGCACTGATGATGATCCCTCTTGGTGCTTTGATGTATGAAATCATGGCTAATCTATGCTCACTTCTTTGTGTTACAAATGCAAATGTGTTTGTCTTGATATAAATACTAGAAAAAAATGAAATTGTCTTATTATTTTCATGCTTATACATGCAAAGCTACTTGGAATTGTCATTTTCTTTTCTATGATCTAATTACAAAACCTTGAAAGATATGGAGAGGGAACGAAATATTTGAGAAAATGGGATATACATGCTCCAAGGTTAGTCACCAGTTCACCAGGCTGCAGAAGTAAAGCCCACCAAATCTAAAACACTCAGGTTAACAGTCACCAGAAAGTGTAGAAACAAAGATAAATAACTATAAATGAAAAAATCATCCCAGGAGAGCAGTGTAACTGCCATGTAGGAACTACCTGTGTAGGAAACAGTTATTTTATGCATTGTGAACAGAATAACTAAGTAATGTTCACATGCCACCACTGTGCTCCCTTCACTGCTCCCCATACCCAGCAGCACCTAACTTTGATGCCACACTGACAGAAGTGGAGGAAATGAGTCCTACTTGTAAAGAATCTGCCTGTCCTTAGTGTTAAACTGAAGTTTCTGAGATATTTTTCTGGAAGTTAGTGATTCTCCTGTTCTTTACAGATTTTTAAGCATGCCTGGAGACAAATTCCATCCAAGTAATAATCTCAAGTGGTTTGAAGGGGAGCAGGGAGAAAAAGAATAATGACATTTTATATAATCAGCTAGAGTAGCACTTGAAAAAGTAGCATCATTGAAAAGGATGCAAGTATTTACTTTATAAAATTTTACCGAGGGTAAAAATGGTGAAATCTTGTCCATTACGCAATAAGTGCGTAGTCCGATTCCTCCCAATATTTATTGAGGCCTAAAACTTCCCTAAATTCAGACAAAAAGGGGATAAAAGTCTTCAGCATTCTGCATTCCAGTACACAACAGAGCCATTTTCATGTAACTTGACACACAAATATTTAAACTACCTGTACAGTGTATAGAGCTATGCATGATTTTATTTTAATTTCTTCCAAACTTCAGAAATTAGCATCGAACCTTAGCAGTTGCTTCTACAACAACAGAACTTTAAAACCCTGTGGAAGGATATGTTTGAAATTGCCTGTTCAAGGAAATTTATGATTTTATTATAGCTGCATATTGACTATTCCTACAATAACCTGAAGGCAGAACCAAACAGTTTATTTATTCAAACTGCAAATGAAATTGGGCAAGAAAAGTAATTAGCAAGCAACAAAAAATAATGGAAAAGCACCATAAAAGCAGTTGTGAATTTATGTGGGTTGTCAGATAGTTAGAAAAATAACAGCTTAAATTTAAAAAGATCAACTTCTTCCATACAGCACACAGTATATATAGATTAACCATGAAGCTGGTTTTGCAAAAGCCCAGAAATCGTAGTGCAGTCTGCATGTTGCCCAGCTTCTTCTCCTGCTTGTGAATGGAAATGTTAACTCAAGAATCAGTGGTGCTCCTACAGACATCCACGGGGTAGAGACTCAAACAACATAAATGTTATTTTTTCTAAAAGAAAATAGTTTTCAGAAATACAGATTCTGTAGAAGGTCCTTCCCCACATTTTTTTTTTCCTAATATATTAACAGGCTACACTTCTTGCCTGTGAAAAGGAAGGCTACCTGGAATTATGCAGCTTTCTAAGGGCTAAGGGCCTTCTCCATTTTCCACTCCTCTTTACTCTCCTGTTCTTTTTACCCGTATATACACTAATTCTTAGCTACACCCCTGTGCCAGCTTGAGCATGGTCATGTTTCATACCCACGAATTTCAGTTTATTCCCTTTGACTTTCTTAACTTTCATGTCCCACATAGTTTCTAACCCCTCCACTATCCTAAGAAGGACTTCAATTTCCTGACTAGACAGTAGTTCCTCAAATTTCTAAATCAAGTCTAAAGCTGATTTTTGGAGGGAAAAAGTTTCAGTGTCATTTCATGCAGTACTGTTGCTTCCTCCCCATTTAATCTAATATCCTTCCTACTACTGATCCTCCACCTTAACATTCAATCCCTTTCATTACAGTTTTTAAATCTGACCATTACAGTCTTGGGTTTTATTTTCTCACAGCTGGTTAGCAATTCGCATGTGTCTGCAGGCCATAGAGTACGATGCACTGACCCTCTGGGGCTGACAGTCCTTTCCCAGCTCTGGCACTCATAGAGCTGAAGCTACAGCTGAGGAGGCTACTGAATATGGGAAAAGAAGCCCCATAAACTCAGGCCAACACAAGCCCAGACAATTCCTGGGGCCGTGCTCTGCCAAGACAAAAGAAAGCACTAGAAATTAAAAAAAAAATAAAAAATTGTATTTTCTGAACTATGTTAAAACCTTCTCAAAAGGCACTCTGCTTTATTAGGACTCTCACTTTCCCTGGCCTTATGAAGTTACACGTTTATGGCTTTACTCATGCTTCCCTCTATCCCCCAATATGCAGTCCTATTTTTATAAATATTTTCCTACTGCTTAATGACTTTTTGTAATGCTTGAGGTAAAAGCAGAAACAGCTGGATTATCACTTTGGCAGTTCTTTTTTGCACAGTCACTTGGCTCTCACAGTGGAAAGAGAGTAAATAATAGCTATTACTATTTTAATGAATAAGCCCCCAGTAAGCATATAATCACAATTCCAAAAATAAAAGGGTGAATTCTTATGCTTATTTAGATATTTGTATTCCTTATATTCTACCATATTTTACTTGGAAGGCTTATAATTTGCTGCTTCTTTAAATCTGTAGCAGAATGTTCCCAAAGAATATAAAATCCAAACTACAACACCCCCCATGCATTTATGGTTTGTAAAGTCTGACTTTTCAATAAGTGCTACAGTTCCACTGGAAACCATTGATGGTCTTTCTGTCTTTGATTTTTATAAAGTATACTCCAGCAATCAGATGTGAATCAATGTTCAAAGTCTTGAAAATCTGTGACCATGAGAATTTGAAACAAGACAACTGAAAGAAAGAAAAGATCAAAATTGTTTTCTTTGGATTTTTTGTATGACACAGTAGTTGCAGTTCAGTGACTAGTCATCTGTCTAAGTGAGGAATTGACTTAAATATTTTATATCACAAGATGCTTCCATTAAAACAATTTGAGGGATTAAAAAAAGCCCAGCCACAACACAAAAAAGACACCACCCCTCAAACAAGAAAAGAAACTGTACAGATAATAGCAACATTCTTTTTGAAGTGAGAAATATCACCTGCTCTTTAAATCTTTTATAATCTCACATTTCCTTCTCCCTTGAAAAGCACAGACAGGAGGAAGCACCCTAAGACTACTGACAACAACAAGAAGGTGCACAATCCTTACACAGATGGACTCTACTTAAAAGCAGGCAAGATTATGTTAGTATTTTCACTCAGATCAAGTCTGTACTTTTGAAAAAGATCACTCTGTTAGCCTCACATCATGCAGTTGCTTTTGCGTCACAGAGTAGTTAAGACTACTCTGTTAAGAGGAAACAGGAGATAGATTCTCCTTTCAATTGAAGCCTAACCAGATGTCCAGGGAACAGTAAATTCTCTCTAAACACTAATTGGCATTCAGAGTACAGGACAGCACTAGTTGGAGTCTGAAGTAATCTCCTCTGAAAATGGTATAGGATGGCATACTTGTGTATGTAGAAGAAATCTACAATCTTGCTCTCAATCTGCACAAACTGGGGATTTCCTTCCTGCACTTTATGAAACAGTACCATGTGTTTTGGACAGGATGAAAGAAAGTTTTTATCTGTTATGTTTTATTTCTCTTCTAATATTTTTATAGATACTACGTCTATCTCTGACGATGGCAGAATAAAAATGGTATCCTTGTGTATCAGGTTATTGAATTTGTTTATTTGGATATTTAATCTAAAATAATCTTTCATTAATCTCTCAAAATTTTTGGATACACTAATTTTCCATCATTTATGTTTACAAACAGGTGCAAGTTAGTTGCATTTCAGTCTACAATTGAATTTTTTACTAGAGAAGAGCCTGAAACAATATCACTTTTGCGTTATCTCTTGGTTTCTTTCATGTACTGCATTTTTTTTCTGAATTAGATTAAGGCCGTAACACCTCTGACAGATGACAGATTAGTATACCTATTTTATGAATATCAATCTGAAGCACAAACAGCAATAGAATCAAGTTTCATATGGGAAACTCTGGTACAGAAAGTTTATCTCACAAGAATCCAGCTCCAGAACCTCTATATTCTCTATATGTGTTTCAAAATGCAATAGCATGCAGGCTCATGGTGGATGGTAATAGATGACTGGGTGTAGCCTCTGAATGCTTGTCTTATTCCCAGCTCCTCCCAACAGGCAAAAGCTACTTGCTTGTTCCTATCTCCTGCAGGAAAAGCCCACAGGTCCCAACCCAGGAAGCTTACCTACCAAGTGAAACCCAGTTCCTACTGAAGTGAATGCTAAAATTCTTGTTGACCTCAGTGCAGCCATGACTTCACCCAGTGACTTCACCACAATACCTAGACAAGAAAACCTGAAGAACGACATTATGCTAGTACTGCAGCACCATTAGTCGAATGACAGCAGTCAAAACTATGTTGTTTTTCTCAGAAATGCTCTTGAGAAGAAGGGGAAATTATATGGTGTATATTGAGATATATCTGCTCTGGGTGAACTAAGTCTCAAAACACCCATGGCCGTGACACAGCAACTCTATGCACAGAAGTGATTTCTAAATGAAAGACTTTAATAAGGAATAATACCTAAGCTCTGACACGAATAGGAGACAGGTACCAGGTTACTCTCTAATTAAATAGATGGAGCCAAATACTTAAAATTAATTAATACCTTAAACCCTTGTTTTTTATCTCCAGACAGGGACTCTAGGGGAATAATTAGATACATAAATTATTTTTCAAAAGAACGACATTAGTGTATATCTGTTAATTTGTTTCGCAATATTACTTCTAGAAATTTATATATAGCAGCCCTATATGTATTGGTCTACATTAGATTGATTTGTAATGAAAAGATTATTATTAAGGTTACAGTGCTAATCCATCAGAAATGAAGCACATTAAGGTTGTGAATGAAACCTTGATCTGCTCCCTTGAATAGGCACATTATGAATCAGGTTTCAGAAACAAGAGCAGAGCAAAGCTGTCCATTGTAATATCCAGTCTCAGCCTCCCCTTAATCTGCAGACTCGCAGTCTTCCCCTTCTTCTTCCCCTCAGCAGCTCATTCCCAGCCCTGTTCTGTCTCTCCACTACAATAATGCAACCAGTCCTCTGCGCAAACGTAATCCCAGCCTCTCCCACAGCTCTCCATCTCCCAGACAGCATGCCCTATCTCCTCAGCAGGTGTATCAACACAATTTCTTCTTCTGCTATCCAGAAGCTAGCATCATCATCATATGATACTGAGGAAAATAAGTCCTGCATTTAATGACTGGGAGCTCAGACCCCAGATAGTTCCCAACAAGCAGAGGTCTAATGGCGCGGAAAGTCCTGCTTAGTGCCGGAACATGCCTGATGCAAAGAATATTTGCAGTACTCAATTTTTAAATCTGATTATTCTTCCTAATTTTGTGAGTATTCAGACATTTTTAAACATTCAAAACCTGGCCAAGTTCAGATACTCTTTGCAGAAATAGTGAAAGGCACATATTACTGGCCCAGGGGATGAATTTTAAGTCTCCATACATGAGGAATACATTGTCAAAATACTTTAAAATAGTTAATATAATAGATTTACCTAACCAGTTTCCTGAAAAAAAATTACTGTCTCCCTAACAAATATCATCACACATAACAATAGCTTGGGATACTGAACTATCTCAGATAATGGCTCCAGTTCTGACACCTTAGAAAGACACAGAACTGTAATCCTGCTTGTAGTACACTTAGGGAAACTTCTAAAATTACATGATTTCCAATCTCTGTTTCACATTTCCACTAAACCTCAGTGGGTTGCAATATAGTTTATTATCAACATCCTACAGAAAGCTCCTAACGTAAGTTAGTAACAGAAAGAATAATTGCCAAAGAGAAATTCATGCAAACGTACAGCTGGATGCCACAAAAGCACCCTCTTCAAAATGAACACACACAAATCAACCACTTTTTCTGCTTAATTCTACTTGAGTTCAATTGGGGATAAATAAATGCATCAGAACAAACTAAATAAAGTTGTGATCTTGGGAATTTCACTCCTAGATTTTTCTTTTCTAAGAAGGGAAGAAAAAAGTCAGCAGAGAAATGAGATCAATAATGCTGGGAATATCTTCTGCTCAAGCACTGAACCTTAAAGGTAACTTGTAGAGATTTTGATTTTTTGTCATGATTTAGGAATCCTCGCCTCAACCTGCTGGTCTTACCCTTTTTAATGCACCCCAGGATCCCATTGGCCTTCTTGGCCACAAGGGCACGTTGCTGGGTCATGGTCTTCCTGTTGTCCTTCAGGACTCCCAGGTCCTTCTCCGCAGAGCTGCTTTCCAGCAGGTCAAACCCTAACCTGTACTGGTGCACAGGGTTATTACTCTGTAGTTGCAGGACCCTATACTTGCCCTTGTTCACTTCACTAGGTTTCTCTCCACCCAACTCTCTACCCTGTCCAACATCATTCTGCAGCGTCATAAAATAGTTAGTGTTTGTCAGGGGTTTCTCAAAGGGTAAATGATTATTTACTTCAAATTTCAAAGGGTAAATAGATATTTAGCCAGCAGTGTAGCATGCTCTGACTGGAAGAACTAACAGTAAACTTATCAAGCAGCTTTTCTCATTCCACAGTAAAGTGTTAATTTTCACTGTCCTTTGTATACCCACTGGGAGGCATTAACGGCTAATTTTCTGTTACCTACTAACATTTAAATTAAAATTCTTCCAGTGAGGGTTTTTAAGAGCCTGAGGATTCATTAGCCAGTTTCTGAAGTGGTAAATTGAGAGATAGGTACTAGCTCAGGGCATGCATGGCAGTAGAGCAATTCATAGTCAAACCAACCTGAAATGATTTAAGAATGACAGTATTTTAAATAAGCTAGCTTCAAATTAGTTTACTTCAATCGTATGAATAAGCTCATCTAGTTTTGCTGACACACAGATAACTTCAGAGGGTAACAGGTTTTCAAAACAAGGTTCAAGACTGGAATTCACTTCAGAAATGTTTAAAATACAAAAATACTAAAATGCAGGCTGATTTATGAGCAAATTCTAACATCTGTAATCCAATTTAGCATTTTGAATCAGGCTGATAAGAACATTAAGAGGTCTCTAACTGTTGATAATCAATACAATCAAGCCATCTCAGACAATTAGGTTTCTGAATAAATGCCAATTATATGATTAGAACACCATGGTGAACTAACTCAATGTCAATGACAACACTTTACTATGACCACAACTAAGTTACCTTTTTATTTTTTAATGTAACTGCTACACATATTGTATATATGCTATGCTATTATCAAATTAAAAATCCCATAATTGCCTCAGAGTACAATGCTTAAATTATGATATCTCATTTTGCTTTGAAAATCCCTATTTGAACATTATTTTAAATATATTTTAATGTACAGTCTCAGTGGAATAAGACTTAAAAATCTAGTGAACATTCTATTAGAAAAAAATCTAAAATGCTTCAGTTTGTTATCACTGAGTTTGAGTAGCATTTGAAGGCAAACTAGTGGGGTTGTACCCAGTCAGTCACTGTATCCTAACAGTGGCCTAACAGTCTCTTTTGTTGGGTTTAACAGGACTCTCATGTAGAGACTACTAATATTCAAGAGTGGTTGACTACAAGGAGAAATCATGGGTGTAAATCCATAATGCTCCTGAATGTGCAGTATTTTGGAGTTGTCTTGATGAGGGTTTTTCTTGCATTACCCTCAAAATGCAGAAGAGGCTAATTCCTCCCCCACTTTATTTTATTTTATTCCCATTGGTGAAAAATACAGCTCAAGAAAGCTATCAGGAAATTTCATAAAGACTAAATTTTTCGTTTTTATTTAAAAAGAAATTGAATGATTAAGTAGAAACCATTTACCTAAAAGCAGAGGGGATAAAACTAAATTTCAGTTCCTCTCACAGAATAACAATCCCTCTATGAGGTAAAAAGAAAGAGGTAACTCTTTAAAAAGTCCATAAATTAAATGGCAGCAGCAGCAGCCTGAAGCAGTTTAGACAGCAATGACCTATGGGTCAGCAAATGATAAGTATTTTAAGCAGGGGTGTTTGTTAAAGTCAAAGCATTTGAATTTTACTTCACTTCCCAGTGAAAATGGTAATGGAAACATATGCTTTTATGTCACATAAGTAGCAAAGACGTCTAGTTATCTCACTTTTATTCAAAAGGGGAATCCACAGGCTCAGAACTCAGAACCCTCTGTCTAAAATGGTCAGAAGCAGTAAGGCTGGATCTAGAGAGACAGCTTTGAGGAAAACTTTGGATAAAAGACCAAACAACACCTTCCATTATGTCATGTGTTTGACAAATTCCTGCAGCAAAACCTACCTGTGCCAAATAGGACAAAATAATTTAGAAGCTGCAGAGATTCCTTACCTGTGGGAATCATCATAGGAAAACACAATTTCAAGTAATGTGGTAATGCTCATGCAAGTTGAGAGAGATACAAATATTAAAACTATTTCTCCAAATAACATACAATGGGGACTTCAAGGTTTGCAGGCTTTTTACAGAAAACTTGTGTTATGACTATTATCTGATCCAAGTTGGCAGCCTAACAAAAACAGAGCATAAAGGAAAAATATCATGCTATGGGAGCAGTGTGCATGAATGACAGCATAGTATAGCATTTTCTCTTAAAATAGTTCTCTATAGCTAGTTCTCTACTATATAAACAAAAATAGTACAAAATTAAACAAACACACAACTATACCACTTGTAAGGACTGACAGGAGTTTGAAATATACAGATGCTAAAAGAAGCCATTGCTAGATAAAAATAATGGCTACATTTCAAAGTTCAGGTGTCCTGGAGAATGCTTAAACACACATATAATCTAAAAGTTTACCTGTTCTTAAAACTACTTACCTAAAGTGCTCTTAAGACTAAAACAACTTATGGCAAATTAGGAGAAAAATATCATTAAGTATGCATTTGTTGAAATATATTAAGATATATTTTGATATCATTTCCTTAACATTGTACTTTATTTTATGTTTTATTTTTCCTGTAGCTCCTAGTGGAACAACTGACGTTCATTTCTTAGAACACTCATCTACGAAAACATCCAAGAGATTTGCCTTTACTGATATTTTTATCTTGCCAATAGCAGTAGTGCTCCATATTCCTGCAAGTACACTTAGTGGGGCAAATTCCACATCAAACTCCCACTCAGTAAGAAGAAATGCAATGAGATACTCTGAGACAATCCCCTTTGTATCTCTATAACACAGCCAAATAAACCACACAATCTTTTATTTTGGAAAAAACAATGCTTAACTCACTTTAAAAAGGCTGAAACTCACACTTTCAAGAATGTGACAAAGTAGAGTGGAATATGTAAATAGGACAAGGGGAAGACCCTACCAATTCATTTGCCTGACAATTAGAAACAATTTATCCTAGGAAGTATCAAGACATATGCCACATGAACCTGTGTAAAGATGAATTCTGTTTGCAAGATGGCTTAACATTTATTAAAAATCTGTCTTCTAATTTTTTTATATAGTCTATTATTAGTCCTTATAGCACATGATGTGTCAGAGAGCAAGAGATAATCAGGTAAAATAATGACTTCATTTTCAGGTTCTATGGGAGATCTTCTAGTACACATTTCTAATACTTTTCTGGCACACCAGAACACTAGGGAATAGATTGGACTTGCCTCTGGTCATTTCACCTGGTCAGAATTATCAAGTTTAGTACCCTGCCACGTGACAGGGTTGATGTTCAGTGGTTACTTAGTCACAATTAAGGTCCCCTTTGCTGAACGAAAACATGGAAGTGGGATGTAAAATGCAGTTCTCTTTATTTGTATTTAAACTCTTATGGGAGGTAAGAAAAGACCTTTAACAAAAAAAACCCCAAACATTCATGGATTCTAAAGTGTTTATAGAGTTAGGAGATTTTCTTCTCAATAAACACGGCACACCTATAACAAAAAGACCCCGCTGGAAGCTACAAAAGTAGTCAAGTTTAAAGTTATGGACATAGTGACTCATGAAACAAAGAGAAAGTATCCAAAGCTGAATGAATTTTCAAAGAAAAAAAGAAAGAAAGTCATTAAAGTAGAATTAAAATCAGTGGGAAACGAATAGCCTGAATAAAATAGATTTAATCATAAGGTTGATTGAGATGTCTGTGAAAGTTGATAATGGGTGGCAATAAGATTTATAAGTAAATTAGGTATAATAAAAAGGTGTTAATTTTTAATGAGATGAGCTCTCATTAGAGACTAAAAAGAAATCAAGACTTCTAAAGTTTAACATTTCATTTATGAAGCTTTCAGAATTTGATCTGAACCTGTCACTTTTACAAGACATTTTTTGTGATTTCAAGGAGGTCTGCTGGCTCTGTAAGTTTGTAAAGTAGATATAAAAAGTAAGATATTCTCTACTGGTTTCTGTAACCACTGATGGCTTCATGAATAGAATTTTATTTCTTAAAGATCATGTAGATATTTATTCCTGTATACTTGTAGAGTAAATGTTTTCTTATCTGTACAGCACTGCTGTTCTATTGATGACCCAGATTCAAAGGAATTTTAGTATTTTTTAAAGAAAAAAGAGAAGAAAAAAAAATAGAGTGCCCACTGCTTCATGCCTGAAAGACATCTACTTCAGGAGATGATTCAATGTTGAGAGCAGCAAATCTAATGTAGGCACCTTCCCATTACCTAGAGTTAGGCTTCTGAATTTGTGAGAGGTCTGGAAATTAAACTACAATCTTGATGACGCTGTTTCTGTAGACAGGAGAGTGTCATGTCCCAAACAATGGTGTACAATACACTACAAAATGCTGCATGAAACTGCCATTTCCACTTCTATAAGCTATTACCACAGTCCGTGCTCGTACCCGCCAAAAGAGTTCTGTATGAGGCATGGATGTGTATTAGGACTATGAAGAGAACAAATACTGAACAGCAAAGGTGACCTTTATTACAGCCCTTCAAAGTTTCATGAGACAAGAGGACTATATCACAGAGCAAAATCTAGGTAATACAAAGTATGGCTGTTCTATTTTCCCTTGTTCTTCTACAGTAAATACTATTTGGCCTCTATATACTCATCTTATTGATTTCTTAATGATATGCACAGAAAAGTGATTCCCAACTGTTCACTCTGTCACTGTGACTAATCATTTTCTCCCTTCTCTAGATTTTACACCTCGAGGAAACAGTTGCATCAATGATGCTTTCCATTAAAATGTCCTGCAGATGTCAAGAAGCATGCATTAATGGCCAGATAAACCTTATAAATAGCAAGATGTTGTTTAAATACTAAATAAAACCAATAATCAATAAAGAAGCTAGAAGTAGAGTATAAATTTGCCTATTTTAAATAATTTCCTGCAGCCATATAAAATGCAATCCTGGTTTATTAGGCTCATTTTCTCTTAAGTTCTTGATGAAAACTTTTCATGTCTTCCTTCTTATTGCTTCTTTCTTATGGGTCATTTTATGTTCATGCAAATGTAGCTGTAAAACTAAATCCACTAAGGAGTGCCTCAGACTTTCACAATACGAAAAACTGTGGTTTTTTTGAATGTTAAGTACTAAAAAGTTAGCTGAAATGAAGTATGGTGTTCATCCTTAAAAGTAAACAGTGTAGGAAGCTGTCTGAAAAGCAGCTTGTTTCCAGATTATTGGAATATGCTCAGTTTTATTCTAAGATACTTAAAGAATTGGCCAAAGCAATTTCTGAGTTCTTTATATTAGTTATGTCTGAGTACTCACAATGTTGCCGGAAGATGGAAAATGGGAGAACAAAGTGCCTGTATTTAAAAAAAAAAAAAAAAAAAAAAAAAGACAAAAAAAAGAGAAAAAAAGAGGACGTGAGAGAGAAAGTGAAAAAAAAAATTAAAAAATTATAGGCCAGATAGTTAACTTCTGTTTCCCCAAAATTTCAGCAATAAATTATCACCTATTTGTAACTATCTAGAAGGTAGTACAGAGAAATCGCAAACAGTATAGATACATCAATACGAAAAAAAGTCAAACCAATTTAATTTCTTTTTCCAACAGGCTACTGGATCTTCTGTGTTTATGAGATGGGAAATAAACTCTCTTGCATCCTGGTTTCAGGAAAATTTTGACAGCATCTCACTTGACATTCTTATCAGCACTTGACAAGCACACTGGGCAGGTAAAAGAGCCAAAAAGCAGGTGCAAAAAACTGTCTGAATAACCCTAGTCCAAAACTAGTTTTCCATAGTTACCAAAAGCATAGCAGGCTTACCTGGCAGAAACCCTCCTGTGGTTTGGATTTGCCCAGCATTTTCATTAACAATACTAATGAACTAGCTAAGTGAGTACTTGCCAGAGTGGAGGATGGCATGAGGTTGGGAAGGGCTGCAAGCATATGGTAGAATTCCAAATTATCTTTGCAAACTGAAGGTTTGCATAAAATGGGATGAAAAAATAGGGTAAGTGTAAAATATGGTACATGAGGAGGAACATCAACTGCACAGATAAAGCACTGCATAAGAGTTCTTAAACTGTCTGTTTAAGAAACAATGGGAAAAATGGGAAACAATGACAGCAGTAGTGAGCACTAACTTCTGAAATTATTCCAACTTTCAAGCCATAATAGCTAAGCATATACTAAAATCTAGTGAATGGGTATGGAGTACTGCATAGAAAGAAAAGAGAGAGGATAAAGTCCTTTAATACCTTTTAAAGTGATAATTATATAGCTTTTGGATTAAAGTATTCACAACTATTTTATAAAAAAAATTATGACATTCTTCTGTTCATTGCCAGTCACTCACTGCCAAATTAAAAACTTGTTCATATAGAAATTACTTTGATCTACAGTGACACCCAAAATATAATGAGCAACATTCCTCAGATTTCAAAGATAAAATTACAAATGTATGTAAAATATAGGAAAAAATATATGAACAACAAGATGCATTACTAAATATCACTTATTGAGGGAACACATGTATATTTTCCAGCAGAATGCTGATAGCACTTAAAGAACAGCAATCATATCCGTTCCAGAAATAACCACTGAATTAAAAAAAAAAGGCAAAAGAGCAAAAAAAGCATGAAAATAATCAGAATATTGTATTCACTGGGTAGAATTTTCACCAACCATGACAAGTATATTACTACTATGACCCTACTGGGTAAGTGGCATGTTATGCTTTGCATGCACCAATTATGAGAAACAGCTTGATCAGAGATATTTAGAAACTAACTCTAATGCAAACGATCACATCACAAGAAAGTAATCAACTTTATTTTCTAAGGTCTTTAATTCTTAGCTTACTTGGTTGTTAATTTTTAGTTTATTTGCAGAGCTGCTGAAAGTACAGCATGTAATTGGACTGACCCACAGTGAGTTCCTGGCAGTACTATGACTTAGATACTTCTATAATCCACAGTACTTATTTTTGCAACTCCCATCAATTTACCATTAGATGCAACACATTTTCACCAAATTTAATTCCAGGACTAGAAGGGGCTAAAGTTTCAAGCCAAGGCATTCTGGTTGTGCCAACATTGTCAACGTATTTTCTCCAGTATACAAATAGAAGAGCAAACCTGCAGCAGCATGGGGCCTCCTTTACACTATCCTGTGAGCTCCTTTCACTCCCAGTTTTCAGTTAGTGGATTTTTATTCTTGACCTCTACTTAGCAAGGTGAGTGCTCATGTCCCATGAATAAGGCTACTACAAGCAACTACAATTGAACTTCATTTACTTGGCAGAACTACTTACACTCTCCACATCCAAAACAGCCCCTGAAACTAAGTTCCATTTCCTTTTTCTAGAAAGGTTTGGAAATCTTAAATATTTTCTCCTCTAAAGACTAACTATAATGACTCTTTTCTCTCAACTCAATAAATTTTCCCAACTATGTCTTTGAAGACCACAGGATTCTAAGTGTTCATCAGTGGAACCCAGGGAGGTTATTTTCCTGATTCTTTTTCTTTAACTATGTTGTTGTTTAATCCCAGCCAGCAATTAAGACCACATAGCTGTTCACTCACTCCTTCCCCCACCCAGCAAGGTAGGGAGAAGAGGGAGAGAAAGGAGCAACCCCCAACCCCCAAGTTGTGGGTTGAGATAAAGAGAATTTAATAGAACCGTAACAGAAGAGAATAATAATAATGGTAAAAGAATATAAAAAATGAGTGATGTAATACAATTGCTCACCACCCGTTGATCAATTGCCCAGCCTGTTCTAAGCAGTGATTGTGGATTCCTGTCCCCTGGTCAGTCTCCACTTATATGCTCGGCATGATGTCTGTGTCATGGAATATTCCTTTGGCCAGTTTGTCCTGTCTATGCTCCTTCTCAGTTTCTATAGGTAGCTGAAAAAGTCCTTGAAAAAATATAAACGTTACTTAGCAACAACTAAAACAATATGTTATCAACATTATTCTCATACTAAATCGAAGCCAGAGCAGATACGAGAAAGAAAATTAACTCTATCACAGCTGAAGCCAGGACAAACTATTTGACTTCAAGGGTGCACCTACACTGGGAATTTCACTGGTGTCAGGAGTGCATTTTTGAACTGCATCTCTGATTTTCCCCTACTTGCTATGCTACTTGTTTTGCAGTGTGAAGAGGGCCTTTAGATCAAACTAAAGTGATAAAAGGGCTCCAACTGCTAACTAGCATTCAGCCCACAATAACAGACTAAGCAAATTCAAAACAAAACCCTTAAAACTGACACAGTGTGGATGTCAGGTTCTCTGCTCCATCTGATCAGTTCTATCAACCAACACAGGAGTTCACACAGATCTCCTTTGTTGAGGACACGTTACTTGCTAATGCAGTCATTGTCATACATCCTGGAATAGAAAATCCCACAGAATTCACTAATAATTTTAGATCGTTATTGTCATCCGTACCAAACTTGAACTTGAAGAAATTTCTGGAGTTTCACTGTGCTGTAGTTTAACTGCAGGCAGCAACTCGGCAACACACAGCTACTTGCCCCCAGTGAGATGGGAGAGAAAATTGGAAGGGTAAAAGTGAGAAAACAGGTATGTTGGGATAAAGACAGTTTAATAAGTAAAGCAAAAGCTCCATGGACAAACAAACAAAC
This sequence comes from Gallinago undulata, assembly GCA_026546715.1. Taxonomy (NCBI): domain Eukaryota; kingdom Metazoa; phylum Chordata; class Aves; order Charadriiformes; family Scolopacidae; genus Gallinago; species Gallinago undulata. The sequence goes on along the minus strand of JAOTQQ010000004.1, from coordinate 12,000,005 downwards.
AAAAAAAATGAATTAATTCACTACTTCCCGTCAACAGGCAAGTGTTCAGTCATCTCCAGGAATGCAGGGCTGCATCATACATAGCAGTTACATGGGAAGACAAGTGCCATCACTCCAAATGTCCCTCCCCTTCCTCTTCTTCCTTCACCTTTATATGCTGAGCATGATGTCATATGGTATAGAATATCTCTGTGGACGGTTGAGGTCATCTGTCACAGCTGTGTCCCCCCTCCAACTTCTTGTGCACTTCCAGCCTACTCCCTGGTGGTATGGTGTGAGGATCAGAAAAAGGCCTTGACTCTACGTAAGCACTGTTCAGGAATAACAAAAACATTTCTTCATTATCAACACTGTTTTCAGCACAAAAAACTAACCCTATCCCAGTCAAAACCATCAGACATTACTACAGACCACACCAGGAGAAAAATGCTAGCATTATCTAATAAATGGCATGACTTTCAATAGTTTACTTACTGCAAGGTTTGTGTTTTTCATCTGGTTCTCCAAAAGGTACTTGAAACGTCTTCCAATATTTAACTCTGGGGAAGAAAAAACAAACAAAAAACCCCAGTAGTCTTGACTAAGCAACTATTTCTTAAAGTTTTGAGCTGCATTGTGATTTTGTCAAGGTGAATTTGGGTTTTGCATATGAAATGCAGTTTCAATAAGAAAAGTAGCTACAGGAAAATATGTGTTGGAAAAAAAACATTATCTACTATTTCTTCATGTTATTTAAGTTGTAAAATATTTAACATTACTCACCTGATTTGGGGCATAACAATTGATCTGCAGCCAAAAGGAGAAGAAAAAGTGTTCAGTAATATTCTGTCCTTAACTCTTCAAAACCTAGAGTTCACTACTTATGAGAAACTGGTGAACGCTCCATGAACTTTGAAGGGATATATTTTCTTTCCTACATTTCATTCCTACAATTTTTATTCTCTTATAATTAAACTAGGTGTCATACCCTACAAATTGACCCTGTATGCTTATATTGGAAGGCTTAAGAAATATATTCAGAGCAACTATGCTATATATGAGGAAAATAATGAGGGTGAAAAGTCACCTGTGAGAAAAGAGAAAGAAAATACAAAATCAGTGTCCAGAGTCAATTACTGCATGTTAAAAACTAACAAAAAACCTCTACAAAAAAGAAAATAAGTCAGGCAAGGGACACACAAAATATTAAGAACAAAGAGGTAGATCTCAGCCTCACTGAAGTAATTTACAGTTTTGTTATATACCTCAAGATTTCTGAGTTGAAGACATAGCATTTGAAAGCCCAATTAAACACACAAGCTAACTTTCACTCCTTTCTCAATTTAAATCCCATTTATTTGGGAGCTAATGGTTTTTAAGAAAGACCTGGGCCCTAAACATATTCTCACATGGACATTTAACTGCCAGTCACTTGTTCATGTTGCAAGTATTACTTCTTACTGCGAATAATCTATCAAACTTTAATGAGTCAAAATGGGTCATGTATTTATGTTTGTACTCTCAGATCTAATTGAGCTACAATAATACAAATAATAATAATTATTCAAATTATTTTATATGGTTTTAAGATTGCTCTAATTGTTAATCATGTGATCCAACTTTGCTGTGCAGTCTCAAGACCAGACAGTGTAGATGTCTAAACTAAAGTGTCTCTGGCTTCATTCTAGAGACAGAAACCTAGCAGCAAATGAAATCCCTCAAGAAAGGTATTCTGGTGTCCTGATTCAAGAGAAACTAGGGTTTGGTAGTAGAAGTGTGTTATAAAAGTTCTGAAACATCACTCTCAATCATCAGGGCTTTTAGATTATATAGAGTACACATATAATATTCCTTCAAATAACTTTCCTGGGGTTATCACCTTATGAACTACACCATAGCTAGGTTTATAAAGGAGAGTTGCTAGCAGAAATTAAGAAGCTAAGGACAAAAAATAATCTTTTGCTAAGGATGTGGGGCTGAATGGTCTATTACCTTTTATGTCTGCCTAGAATACTTAAAGAAACAATTTTTTCAGGTCCTAGAAGAATCTTCCTTTAGCTCCATGTAGTTTTTCCTGGGTTTTTAATTGGTTTGTTTCCGTGTGTACACACCATTATGGTTAACTAAGGTTAACTAAATAGTAATGTCTTACTGTAAAATATTCTGTCATTATTCTGCACCCACATACTGCAGCTGAATAGTAGCAGGTGTTTGGCTTCCTGCAGTGACATAATTTTAACCTACATTTATATTCACCATTTTAATGTGGGCTTCCAGACCTTTTTTAGAGCATACTGGTAATTAAATAACTTATCCACACTAAATAAAGATTGCTACAGGATCTGTTTATGTGTGGAAATCTAAGCCTTTCTTGTTTTTAGTTTGAGAACTATAATGTGAAAAAATTTTAGTCTTAGTCTGTATTAAAAAAAAAAAAAAGAAATCCACAAATCCCTATTTCTAAAAAGCTTTAACTCAGAAGAAAAATGTCACAACTATCTCAGTCAAAGAATCACAAAGAAACAGGGACTCCGTTAAGCTAATTTGGATAACTTTTGGATAACTTTCCATTTCCAATCTTTTTCACTCTTAAATTCTAGTCTAAATTCTAAATTCTAGCTGATAAAGGTTTTGGCCTTAACTTTATCTTGCACTTGCATTCTGTTTCCAATTCTACAACAAATAAAAGGTTCTGAAAACTTTCCTGGGACAACTGGCATCCAATCACAACTTTTTTGCATTTTAGAAACTGCTAGACTTGCCAAAAGGTCGTTTGTCTTCCACATGAAAAACCCCTTCTTCAGGAATAGCAAACACTTCCATTTGGATTACAGGAAAGACCCAAGCCTGAACAAAATATCCTGTGGTAGATGTACACAAGCAGGCCAGTTAACCATTTTAAACACTAAGAAATGAACGTGCACTGACAGGTAAGAATATATATGAAAATCCAGTTAATTCATATTATTTAGGAACTGTATGCATAGTTTTTTTTAAAAAGCCAACAGCTACACTTTCCACAACTCGTGTGTATGTTCCTGTATCAACAGCATCTGATCTTCAAGCATCAGAAAGGCAACTGATCAGGCTGTTGACCGATGTGTGGAAAGTGTTGAAGAGGGGCAGTTTGCAACTTGTTTTGCTAACAGTACAGAATATGTTCCCAAACAAATGAAAGTTCAATAATTTAGTAATTTAGGGTGCTTTTTTATGGTTTGGTGGTGGTTTTTTGGTTGGTAGGTTAGTTCGTTGGTTGGGTTTTTTGTGGGTTTGGTTTTTTTAACAGTTCCCAGTGTCCTCTTAAGTTTTCAGTCTGTTGAATAAAAGATGAACAACTGAAACTATAAAAGCAGACTGTGTCTTTAAGTTCTGCCCTCTGATTCACTAAGTTTTGAAATCACAGGAAATTGCGTTTATCTCTTACCCATGAGCTGCTATTCCTGACACATAAATTATTTGCTGGGAGTACAAGACTAACACATGTATCTGTCAACAAGATGGGTCACCTCTATATTCTATATTTTCTTTAGTTGAAATCAATAAAGGAGAAATCAGAGACATCAGACACTGGAGGGCAGGAATGATGAAGTGTTTAACAATGTTCCCTGATGTCTGTATCCCAAGACACACGGCTGTTCCACAACTATTTTATCAGTTTTTTACATTTTACCTGTTTGTGCATCCTCTAGCCCTTGTAACTCTTTTCCATACTAAGACTTTTTTGTCTTTGTCATAAGGTTACAAACAATAATGCTGAAAGAGATTGCTAATTTAACACTTTGCATAACATTAATATGCAAACAGCATACCTCCAGATTACATCTCCCTCGACATATCACACATACACAAATCATATTGCAGAAAAAACCCCAAATCGGTAAGCAAAGGAGTGTTAATACCATTGTAACTAATGTGTATCATTTTCATTGACATATAAATGAATTGTGGGCTATAATTACTACGCTGTGAAAATAATTATTGTAAAGAGTTGATATTTTTCTAATCATTTAAAAGAGAATCCTTTAAGACCTAGAGTAAAAGCCATGTTTGGTCTTCCAGCTTCACCATCATATTTCACACAGGGGACTGAAATATAAATCAATATTATTGCAAAGTAGACAAAGCAGCAGAAAAATCACAAAAACAGTAAAGGAGAAAAATTTTCCCTCTGCCAAAATGTATCTCCCGAGTATGCCTTGACTGCAAGGTCATCAACTCTGGATACATAACCTTAAAGCATTATTTATTGGCAGTGATGTCAGTACAGATGATTAACCTGGTAACTGATTATGACACCTAGTAAGGCATAGAAGTAACTATAAAATTTGCCAGGTGACTGAAACAGAATACTTATGGGAGCTTTTCAAAAATTCAGCAGAAAATTGCATGCATCAAGATGCTTCATTAAAATGAGAACAATGGAATATATACAGAGAGCATTTCCTGTTTTACTATAAGTTTGTCCTAGTTTTTTACCAAAAGAGAAAACCCAGAAGAAAGTAATAGGACAGTCTTGGCAGAGTCAAGCTCATATTATATCCAAATTTTATATATTTGTATATATAAAATATGTATCAAAATATATATTTTCGATCAATATTCAGGATCAAAATATCAGTTTCAATCAATAATTCAAAAATTTAGACCTCAATTTCAAACTTGTCCAAATATCAGAGGGATTTTAATATATACATTTTGATTTAGAATCATCTAAATGCATGCTGAAAACATGGGGAAAGAAAGCAAGACGTTTAATGTGCAGCCTGGTGCATACAGAGCTGTCAGGGGCCATAACTTGCAGTATATAGCTTACAATGTCCAGTCATATTTTGAAATGGTAGTCAGCAGGGGCAACATCTACATGACTATAACTCAAGGCAGAATTAGGCCTCAAAGTCAAAAAATGCAATCCTGATAACACAAACAGCTGTATTTTATTTCAAAAGAGGTATAAGGCATTTACACATTTCTGACAAAGTCAGAGCACAGCAAAATATGTCTGCATTCTTCCTATTTAGCAAGTTACATTCAATCCCCCTTTAGTGAACGTGGCAGCAATCATCAAACACTTTATTATGGAAGTAAGTGCATAGCAAATAAACTTATAAGCAGGAAGCAACAACAAAAAGCTGTTGCGATGCCAGAACCGTTTAAAACCCAAGAACAAACCCAGAAGGCGGTAAAGAGCCAATTGAGCACATAAGACTGTGGCTCTGCTACACAGAAATACCTCCACAGGTTGCACAGGTTTCCATCCACGTGATGCACAGGTTCCATTTCCATCCACAGGATGCACAGGTTTCAAGGCATATTTTTCTCAATGACTGAAAGAAATACAATCTCACCACAAAATCAGAAAGACACAAATTATATGAAAAATATCGTCTTTGTATTCTGTTTTTACCATAAAAGCAAGGTACCAGCACTACTATATTGTGAGTGATGGTAATTGCCACATTGGACAGTTTCTCCTCCTCTGACCCAAGACTTTCATTGCTGTTTGAAAGGGATAGATTTTAAAATATTCAATGCAATACATGTGCAGCTTAGCAAACTCCTCTGGAGAAAGTCAATCATGTACTCTTCCTGAGACAAGGGGATATAATGGAGGATTTAAAAAGATACAATTGGCTACAACCAAATCTCAAATTTTCAGTACAAAAACCAGAGTGATGGTGATTGTCAAGCCTCTGCTTACTTTCTGATAGCCCCCATGTATTTTCTTGAAGAATCTGAGAATTGCTTCTCTTAATACTTTCAAACTGAACAATATAACAAACACCATCTGAACAGATTGTGCTGTGAACCTTCTAGAGTATATTTGGTTGGATTCCTACCCAAATTCTGTCCTGCTTTCAGATCTCCAAAAAATCTTGGCAAAGAAACATGATCATCATCTCATACAGGTCTGGTGGTGTTTGTTTCCAGAGGAAATCTCTAAAATAGAGTGTAATAGCCACTTCTCACAAATATAAACTGAACGGTTGAGGTCCTAATTTCCTGTTGTTATTAATAGCATAGCTCAAAGGGGAAGATTTAAATAATATTAAGAGAAGCTTTTTGGCAACTACTTTAAGGAACATCTGCTGCTAACTAATATACGTGCATTAAAATGATTAAATTAGCAGTGGTAAATTAGTCATTCCATGTAGTTTAAGATCAGCCTGAGATACATTTGTTTGAACTGTGAACCTGTGGTTCTACATGATAGAATCTTAACTTTCCACAGTCTTCAGGCAATCCTAAAAAGATGATTTTACCAAAAGTAGAGAGCAATTACTTCTTCCATTAGTCAACGGTAATTGCATTTAATATAAGGTAAATCCACTTCCTGTGTAAGAAATCTCCTGGGTGTATAACTTAAACATTTTACAGGATGGATAGAAGTGGTATTCTGTATGGATTAGTTTTTGTTATCTTTGCATGCTCCTTTCTTTCTCTTAATATCTGTTTAGGTTTCAAGAAAGAAAACACTGCCAGTCTAATATTCATATAATTAGTCTACTTAGTGTACATTGAAATCGATAGTTTCATTAAGATGGTAAGAGTACGTTATGAGTTGTGGTAGGGTTGGGTTGGTGTTTCTTGGCTTCACTGACAAACAAGGGCTTTACCAATACGGTATACTGTGTTCCTTAAATCTTGATTTGATAAACTTACAAATTATTTTTTTAGGTAAAGATGGCCAGAACTTTCAGTTAAGCATTTTGATCCAATATTACTCCCCCCCGCCCCGCCCCCCCCCCCATCTTATTCTATAATAAACTAATTGCCATGGGGACAGCATTCAGCATCCATCAAACCTGCTCCATAAAAATAACACTGTAACATTTCTTCATTTAAAAGAGAATGTTGTGGTTTAACTCCAGCCAGCAGCTAGGACTACAGAGCAACTCACGCAGTTGTCCCCCTTTCCCTAGAAGGTCAGAGAGAAGACAGAAAAGGAGGGGAAGGGGAAAGGGAAAAAAACCTCAGTTTAATAGAACAATAAACCAGTTTAAACAGTTTAATAAAACAATAACAAAAAAAGTAATAACTATAATAACAACAATAATAACCATACAACTATATATAAGATGCAAGCCAGTCTCACTACCCCCTAAATTGGTTGATTGGGACCATTCCAAGCAGTGATTGTAAGTACTCCCCTCCCCTCAGCTAACCCCATTTGTATACTGAGCAAGATATCTATGGTATGGAATATTCCATTGGCCATTCCATCATTCTACCTAGGTTCCTTATCTTCTTCTAAGGGAAGCTGAAAAAAGTCCTTGAAAAATAGAAACATCACCTGGCAGCAATTAAAACAATATACATTACTGACACACCTTTCATACTAAATCTGAAACACAACAATCAATAGGAAAAAAATAATATAATAAATCTTTCCCCATTGAAACCAGGTCAGAGAAACAGAGAAGTATTGTATAATCTGGTTTCTTTAGCTATAGAGTGTTACTGAGCTATCTCTGGACATGCTGCTCTGACTCACATTTTGTGTTACTGTATGAAGGTAATATACTGGGTCCTGAAGGAGTCCAGATAGACAGCGATAACTTTGAATTGGAGCTCTTCAGCCCTGCTGCTCTTTGTTTTTTGAGGTGTCTTGGGAATGTTTTATGAAGGGAAACGACCAGTATTTTTAATATTTGTCACTAATCTTCATTGAAAAATAACTTTTTGTGTATGAGTGGCCATAAGTAATATGTGCACCAAGATAAAATTAATTGTCAAAGAACTTAATGGCAATGGTAGGGCTAGGATTTGAAAGAAATTTCACAAAATTTCAGAAAACAGCAGAATATTTTAAAGCTAGAAATAAAAAGTTCCTCCAGATTTGGGCTGGTTGTGTCTTTTTCATTCTTGACCTTTTAATAAAATCTATGTAAACTTTATCAAAAACTGTATTTAAATTTCCAAGTCTTTGTTCCTATCATCTCAATATCTGTCAGAAGAAATAATATTTATGACAAGACCTTTGAGTTTCTTTGAGTTTCAATTCTGGTAGCAATTTTCATATGTAAAGGCAAACACATCCTTTAACATATCCGTATTGGTACTCATCACCAATTACCAGGGGATCAAAATAGAAATCACAGAGAGAGCCAAGAGGGAATATTTAACAGTTTAAAAATTTGTTTAGTCTAGTGGGATTTTTAACACTGAAATATGTAATTCCCAGCTGCCCTGATGTATTTGAAAATCGTTCTGAGAGTTCAGAACTAAGTACTTACATGACTTTAATAGTTCAGTGTCATCACCAGAAACCTCAGTACACTGAAAAAAACCCCACAACTAGAAATATATTGCAGTGCATTTTTCATCTGACAAGAAAAGTGGTTAAAATATCTTAAAAAAATGCAGATGTCAAACATTAATCATAACCAACACACATTGATATGGTCCAGTAACTGTTGGTATTTAATTTCAACAAAATCACAACCCTTTCTCAACCTTTTCCATGTGGCTGTGTAAACAAGACAGCAACTTTAAATCTTGTTGACAGTGACTTCCATACCTGTCAGTGGGCAGGCAGCTGCAGTTCAAAAAGGGCTGCACAGAAAAGCACTTCCAAATTCCCACCCTGAGCTCCAAACTCAACAATGTATTTTGGGACACGGTTGAATGCTAAGTCAAAAATGTCACTGCTTTATAAGCAATTAAACAATTAAAAAGTACAGCTATGAAGCTGGGAACAAAGGTTAATTAGAAAGGAAAAACAAATTTGAATCAGGACAGAATACTTTTCCAGTTACCTTCAGAGATAATTAAATCAAACTCGTAAACCCCACAATTTTACGCGAAGGATACATTCAGCAATATAACCAGACTATCATAATGATTAGGAATATGATGGACAGATAAGTACTTCCATGTATATTACACATACCTGACTACGTTCATAAAAGCTGTTACCCAAAACCCTTGTTAGTAAGTGAACTGGAATTCAACCATGATTTCCACTGCCATTACTAGACAGATTTATTTGAAAATTCTGGGAAGAGTCAAAAGAGTAGAAATACATGCTGCATGGATCCATTAGCCATCCTATGAAGTTTTGTTGCTTAAGGATTTTTTTAAATAATATATCTTACATTATTTCACTGAGTACAATCAGAGTTTTATTATTTCTTAGACAATGTTTTTTTCTTTAGAAACTTTCTCTTGATTCAAGTCACTCCAAGTAGCAACACACACAATGGTAGATTCAAAAAGCATGACTGGAAGGACTTCTGGATTCCAAAAAACATGCAAGTTTGTCTGTAGGCAGAACGTAATTATATGATAAATTATTTCAGATGAAATCTTAGATGAAGAAGATATGTCTTTTAGTCTGGTTAACATGTTTAGTTTTTAAGCCCAAGTTTTGTGTCTATTTGGGGGTTTGAGTTTTTAATATTTTTAATATTTACCCATGTGAATAACATGAAAGATCAAAGTGAAGATGTAGAAGGTCTGTTTGACTTTTAATGTCTCAATTCTGCTGTATTTTAATATTCATCCGTCCCCAAAGGGCGATTTTAGCCACCAAGAGCATCAGTGCCTACAGGCTTCTATTACAGAAAATTTCTATTGAAAAAAGTTGGCATATTTCTAATTATATTCCAATCCTCTGGAGAGAATCCCTGTATTGTAACTGCAGCCTGGCATTACTGTCTGCAGTTTCTTGAACTAAATAAAGAAAGCGTTAGCAATTTGATTAGTAGAACCTGATTGCTTTCCCTGAACATTACAGTATGTTAAATGAGAAGTTGCATAAAACAAATAAATGAAGCAGGTGCATGTCAGATTCTGATTTGGAAGACTGCCAACTGATCAACTCCACCAAGGTTTTATTATCTAACCAGAAACACATTTTGTTGATGCTTAGATTTTTCCCTCAAGAATAACTTCTGCCAACACTGGAAACAGCTCAATGAGCAAAATGCTGTAACTATTGAAGATTCAGGTAAATGCTCTGTATCAAGCTTTGTGCCCAACAGGCTCTTATCCCTCTGTATATGCATATAGACACATGTGCAGGCTAGTCTGAAAATATATTCCAATCTTTATGCCAACAAAAAGCCACCAAAATGAGAGCAGGACATCAAAAAGAGAGACCATGTTTTTCCACGGTCTTTGTGATAAACATTAAAACACTGATTGAACAGAAAATCTCATATTAGGTAATTTGGAGGGCATATTTTCCAACTGGATGGCTTCCTTTGGATCCTAGTAAACAGCTGGAGGGGATGGATAGAATATTTGGTTATATTGTCTGCTTGACTTTTCTTCTCCTTTCATCAGACTTTTAAATGGTTTGCAGTGGAAAAGCATGACTGTAACATCTTGTATTTATGCCCAGCGCGTATCATTTGCAAGATTGTCAGACAAAGTGAACTGCCACACACTCATTCCATGACAGGAATGTTAACAGTTTTAATTGACATTTTCATGCTGCCTCTAGTTCTTGTAAAGTATGTATTGCAGTATTGTCTAGGTCTAAATTTGCACTGAATTTCGGTCCCTGGGCACTGCTATTTTTCCCACACCACCTTATATGGGAAGGTGTAAACCCTGCTGCTGACTCAGATGCTCAAGAATTTGCTGTTTTATTAGTAGCTGTGGATTTACAGAGGGATAATTTTTAAGTATAAAAATTGTTAGTTTCAAGAGTATTTGAATCAGTTCAAATGCTAGGGTATTTCTTCCACTCTGCATTACAAAACATTTAGGCCTGTTTATGTCTCTTCTTCTCAACTGAAGGATAGCACACGTAGCATGGTACCACATAATAGTACCCTTCCCCTTGGGGAAAGATTCTATGAATACTGATTAAACATGTTTATTTTGCACAGTTTTTAATATATATATCACAGAGGAGAAATTTCACAAAAGCATGTTTATGGTAGAAGCCTAAATTGCATTGTCCTTCAGTGAGGTACATGTACTTTTGCAACTGCACATCAAATTTGATAGAGGAACCCAAGTTTTTGTGTTTGGTTTTTTTTTTTTATCATTGCCAAAATGCTTGTAAAAAAGAAATCTATACCTTTTCAGAGAGAAAAAAAGCTTAGTCCTAGGCATTTTGCTATTGTATGGGTAATACTTGCAGAAAATAGCAGAAAAAATAGTTGGAACAGATTTCAAGCAGTCTGCTACTCTCAGACTCCTACCACAACAAAGGATTAAAAAAATACCTAACCCATTTTTGGCATTGAATTCTATGAAACTTATGTGAGAATATTTCCCATTGTCCTTATTTTGGTAGGTTTTTACCAACGCTTTACAAAAATCTCACTTTCTGCAACAGAAGCTCAGCTGTCCTTGGGGGGTGGGGAGGTTTCTTGTCTTTCTTTTCAGTTTTCTTTAAAGCATTTGAAGACCTACCATGTCTCAACTCCTCTCTTCGCTATTCTTAATACCTACAATAACCTTCCATTTCTTTTTATAAATTACATTTTATAGACTTTCGATCCTTCCTTCTCTGCATCTCTCATTTCTCCTCAGTTTGTCCCAACATTTCTTGAAGTTTATGTCAATAAGTGACAAAAGAACTCCAGCAGAGGCTTTATTAACACTGAGTGGAACAGAAGAGTACTTCCTATTTCTGAATACAATCCTGCTTTCATATCCCAGGATGAGGCTTGCCTGTCTCCACAATGGCAGAACATTACTGATTCATGTTTAGTTTATGATTTGCAAAGAGGGACTTGTAAACCACTAGGTTTATGATAGCAATACTGCTATGTAACAGGTCTTTCTCTAACTTTTATCCAAGATTTCTCTCCCCTGAGAGTAGTACTTTCAATTCTCCTTAATCAACTACAGCTTTTCATATCAGACCCCTTTTTCAATTGGTCAAGAATTCTTTGAATTGCAATTCTGTCCTACTAAGTGCTTGGATCCCCTCCCATCTTGGTACTGTCTGGAAATTTAGTAAGCAATCTTCTATGCCTTTAAAGCTGTAAATAAAAATATCGAGTAGTTAAAATATCTGTGTGCTGCCAGTTCCTTATATATCTTTTTCTTCCCCAAGACAGACTATATTTGGAAGGAAAAATTCAGATCAAATTCAGTCAGGTTAAAAAAGAAGATAATGTACCTTTTCAGTAAGAACACCTTACTTTCAGTGGGGTAATAAAAATTATTAGACAAGTTCATATTAACTTCTACATTTTTATGACAGTATTTTCTAATTGGTGCAACTATTACATGAGAAGAAATCTGAAGGTACGGCAAATCACACAGTACTGTGTTTGCAAATACCATCACAGTGTGCTGTGTAAGACGCAGTTCAGGCTCTATTCATCCATCCCAGAAAAAGTCTCCTCTATCATGCACCAGACTGCTTCCTCAAATTTTATTATGTAAACTGCCTTAAACACAGATTAATCCCAAATCCCAACTATAACCACAGATAAGGGAATTATCCAGCAGACTAGCTCCTTTATATACCATGATTTGATTCTTCTTCTATGTAATTAACTAGTACCACCCATTATTAAGATAAATTAAGTTTATTCAGAAGTTTGAAAAAGTCATCAATATGCAACTCTGATTAAAATTCTTAGTACATTGCTAACAGTCTTGAAGACCTGGAAGTGAATAAAGGCTAGTAATGAGTAAAGGATAGTAATGAGTAAAGGATAATAATTCTTAAACAAGAAAATCTTTCTGTAAGCAGCTCCTCAGAGATATATTCTGAAAAAGTCCACAATATTAGTGACAGCATACGGGATGAACTGAAATTAAATCAAATAAGAACATAAAGCCAGCTATACTGGCTCAGAACAAAACTCCATATAGCCCGCATCCTTTCTTTGATTGTGGCCAAAAGTGGATTATCAGGAATAGGAAGTGTGTAGTGATATTTCATTCAAATTCTCTTAACCTTTAGTTCTCAGAAAGTTCTTGAGGCACAAGTTATATCTCAGTTACTCATGTAACTCAGTTGACTTTTCTTCCATGAACTTGACTAGTCACTACCTTGTTCTGTATACTTCCGCTCTAAAGCAGTAAAATAAAAATCACACACCTTTAACTATTTATTCTGCCTTATGTTCCAATTATATCTCAAGCTGAACCATTTCCCACATCCTTTGGAGCCCAATATATTCCACTCACAAGAATGGGAAGATGGAAAGACAAAAAAGTAAATAAATTTCACTCCCAGATAAATCTTTCCTTCTTCATTTTTAGTTCAACTTCTATCTAGCAAGAAACACTATTTAAAAAAATCTGTCAACATAACTCCCAAAAGGTTTTACAGCGACAAAATTCTTGTGTTTTACAGCTGGCATACTCTCACTACTTGGGCCAGGCCCGTTTCTGTGTATGCGTGCAGGGGCTAGCTGCATCGTTTTCTCCACTGAGATCTGGTTGATTATTCTGTAAGACAGAACTATAGCAAATTGCATTTGGATAAAACTAATATTAGCAAGGCAAGAATGGGTCATCTAATCTATCACATTTCTCCACAGAACTGGTCTTTACCATACAGTGTGTCTTTCTGTCCTTTGCCACTCCAGTCTTAACTGATGGCAGAACTGAAATGTCACAAGAGTGACAGGAGAACATTTCCTACTTTAACAGAACCAATTTGTTTCTTGTTTTGCAGAATTCCAGTTTCACATTTGTGTGCCGATGGTCCTCACTGCCCACAGTTCTACCAGCAGTCTCCGAACAGGCAAGAGTCACTGTCAGAAATGCAGTAACAGTGCTGTACCAAAGACATCCCTCACTTAGGGAGACTTCCTTGCAAGCCTGTTTATATGAGTTTTTCTCTGAAGTGGGGGAAGAAACCCTATCATTTCTTCACTTTCTAAAGCATTAAATTAATAAGAAGAAAAGCTGTTACAGATACTATGTCCTGGAGTGTCCCTCTGAAAACTCTCCTAGAAAATCTGTCCCAGCAGCCTGAACTGTTGAAACAGCAGGACACTGTGAGCAGCTGCCGTTTCCCTGTTGCATCGTTTGCTAGCTGGCAGTCTTTTTTAAAAATGCAAGAAATGTAGTCAACACCCATTTCTAAAATTTTAAAGCTACTGCCTAAAATAACGTTTGCACTAGGAAACAGTGCTGTAACACCTCTACATAAAAGGTATCTGGCCTGCATCAGCTCACCCCTCTACACAGGTTGAAAGGCATCTTTCTTACCTTAACATTCTGCACGTGAGATCAAGCAAGATGCTTTCTTTTTAAACTGAAGCCTAATTTAAAATAGGATGGCACAATTTGTACCTTCAGCTAGAATTGTAATGCAAACTTTGTTTGAAAGATCCCTCAATTTGCCTTCAAAAAGAATGGAGGGAGACACTCATGTAGCAAATATATGACTCAAGGTGAACTTCACCTGCTGTACACTTCTTAGTAGCAGAAAGTGAAATATAATGAGCTCATAGGAAAGTTAGGAAAGATCCATAGCAAAAGAGAAGCTAGGGGTGGGACTCAGATTTCCCTGTTATATTATTTGTATGACTTCAGGGCTATAATCAGACCTGAGAATTACACTCCTTATTTTTCTGCAATAAGCAGAGAGAAAGGAAACATAGGGAAGGAAAACCCCTACCATACCTTATATATTTATTATAAAATGGCTTTAAAAAAAAATCACTCTCCAGGGTCAGGATAGATCATTTCTAAGAGGCCTTCTGAAACTGGACTTCTGGATCTAACAGATAACATAGGTATGTGATATTCTAAACTCCTAAATAATTAAATATATTAAGATGAAACACAGTTGATGTCACAACAGTTGCACTTATTTACACAGGTGACACACCACGTCCTTTCATGACTTTGAAATAACAAATCTGAAATAACAACTACTCACTAAGATATCTAAATTAAAAAGATGTCCGTGTCACATGCATATTGTATATTGAAAGAGAATACAAAAACAGCCTCCTCATCATATGAGCAGGATACTGTTACTGAGAAACATCTGTGCACTTCCAGAAATTTGACTGCTTCCAAATGCTTATGGCAATGGAAGTGAACAGTAAGGGTGACTGCAAACCATATGATGCATTCGTTGTAAACTATCCCATTATAATACTTATGACCACATTCTCTAGTGAGTCCCATGTACCACAGACATGCAGCCAGCTGCAGCTGCCACACCGGATACCACAGTGGTAGGTATCAAATAATCGATGGTATTGCCATCAGAGCAGCAGGCACTGTGAACACACAGCATGGATTCAAACCAGCAAGTCACATGGTTCTGGTGTGACTCCTGTCATGTCAGGCCAAGCAAAACCAATTTATAATTCATGACTTTCCTAAAATGTAAGAGATCCAGGATTTGCCTCCAACAAACATCATTACAGTTTGGCTTAAGGGCACACAATCTTTTGCATACACCAAAACTAAGAGGTTAATTCAAAGGATTCAAAGATCAAGGTAAGGTAAAAAGATCAAGGATAAAGGTAAAAATGAAAAATTTAAACGAGATAATCTCCAATTACCTATTACAAAAGTATAGTAATCATAAAAAGAGTCTTTTCAAAGACTTTTTCCCTCAATATTCTGGCTAATAGTTTCCTTCAGATGACTCTAAATCAAGATGTGGATATGTTTTTTGCAACCTTTGGCTTACAGCAACTAACTGCTTACAGCTTGGTCTATATTTCAGAGGTACTCCAAGCTCATTTTTTATACAACTGCAACTTCCTCCAGGATAAAATCTACCAATTGTTAGACAGTCAAAAACAATTTACTTCCTTCTTAATTCTCCTCTTCTTCACAGAACATCATCACAGTTTGGGACACTAACTGAGGTAAACTCATTCTGTATGGCCCGGAAGGGAAATGAAATAAACCAGCCATAATTCCCACAGTAAGTTATAGAGCATATTTAAGAAATGTGTAGACAGGGCTCTTCAGGGCATGCTTTAGTGCCCAAGATTATTGGTTTGTGGGTGGGTGTGATGTGGTGGGTGTTGTGTTTTTTGTAGGGTTTTTTGGGTTTGGTTTTGTTTTTCTTGTGGTTGGACTCAATGATCTCAGAGGTCCCTTCCAACCATGATGATTCTATGATTCTATAATAAACAGGACTAAGTCTTGAGAAGTTTGCCTGGTTTTGAGACACCAGACAGAAATTTTGCACTATCTCCTTCCACCCCCACCCTTTACCTCCCTCTCCATCCTAAACTGAGATAAAATAGCCTGTGATTTGCAGTTGCTCCATATGTTCTATGCACATTGACTTTGTAATTTGAAATATGAAATTGTCTTAGAGCATTGGTTCTGCACTGTCTCTGAAAGGATACGGCTGTCTGCTGAATCAAAAATACAGTTTTCTATACGAAGAATAGCAAAAGCCACAGACATCACTGCTTCTCCTCTATTTTCTATTTATGGCACTGACCATAAAGACAATATCTATTTTTCATAATCATACTCTTTATGCTTGAGTGGCCCCATTGCAACATAAAAAAAGGATCTGGGCTTGTGAAGATAGTGGTTTGTTAAGTTACCAGCTTAGCTATGGTTCATCTTAAGATACATTAAGGCATCTAGAAAGGGTTGCTTTTCAAAATACAGCTTATTTCCACAGTGCACTCATAATGCATGGTTTCATTTGGGATTTACCCTCTGAGTGAGATAAGTCAATAGATCTAGTGAAGGCAACACAAAGACATGCATTTATTAGGTAGTAAAATTTGCAGTGGAGGGGAAAAAAAGTGCCTTTATATAGATTACAACAAAACCTATTGCTCAGGAAACAAACAATTTTATGAAAATAAGGCTGAAAATAAGGATGATCCAGGGAAAAGAGCTTGACAATAAACTTAATTGTCAAACAGGACAAACACATTGGTCATCTTCTTACACAAATTCAGAAGGAAAGATGTTTCTAAGCTTTATAATCAGACTGAAGTAGATCAGGAATGGGACAGTATTCCAAAAAATGGACTACCTATTCTTCTGGGCAAAGCACATATATTAATTCATGAATCTACACAGAGCAATACAAGCGTCTTTCTGACTGTTTTGTACTTGCAAAGGCACTTTTACATATGAAGCATTTTCACTTGAAAACTGTGAACACCGTTAACTGTAAGAGCTTGGCAAACTTGCAGGACTGATTTAATCCATGAGCAAAGAAAAGGGTCATTGCTCTCCTGGTTCTTGCAAATTCTGGTTCTACATCACACAAGCCATTTAATAAGATTCTGAAAATTTTGTTAAAATAGTGAGCTCTGCAACATTTGTTTATCTAGTTGTGCTCTGGTTTGAAGCTATAGTGTTTTTGTTAAGTTATAACTTCTAGGTTATGTGGCTTCTGCCATGACTATTTATTTGCCTTGTGCAATCTCAGGATTGACAGATGTTAATTGCAGCGAATGAGACGAGCAATGCAGCTGTTTTAAAAACTACTTTCCAGAAGCGACTCTGTGCCACTGAAAATTGCTTGGTGGTAAAATAACTGGATAAATATGTATACAAACACATTATCATGGTTCCAGGATGTATTGAAAACCTGCCTTCTGAAGCAATAACATCTTTTAACTATTGAGACTTAAACTCACCCAAACAAACCATACCCTTCTTCAAGTAACTTACAGAAACGTCAAAAAATAAGGGAAGCAAATTAGAAACTTAAGTGTAGCTACATTTAAGAATTTGCAGTCTTTACTCTTTCAACCAACACCAACTTCTAGTAATAGAAACATTAGGTAAGAACAACTCTTTTCCAAACTATCTTTCTAAACTTGCTATAAACAACATACTCCAAAGTATAGTTAGAATAACATACATAAACACATATGCATTTCTGTATAACCCCTTATAGCTCTAAAAAGCAGAAAACACATCATCTACTGTAAAGCTAACAACCACCTTCTATCTATCCATACTGGCTGCTTTTCCATTATGAAAATTACAATGCATTTTATAAAGAGGCATAACAGTTCAATCGTTTGTCATATGGGTACAAGGTTTGTTAACAAAAGGCAAGACAGGGAAGTGAGAAGCAGGGGACAGGGACTAAACTAGTGTTAGAAGATCGCTTCCTCTATGAGAAAGACTTTCCTTCTCCACTCTATGTTTTGGTCAGTATAGCTATGTTAGTTTGCTACCAAACCCTGAGTTTGTGCATATTCCAAGTAATTCTTTCCAGACTCATGCAGCCAACATGAAGCATGTATAAAACCAACCAAACAAAAACCAGGCTCCCTAAAACTGTAAGTATAATATAAACCAGTGACTTTGTACAAACAACACCATCTCGGTTTCTTTTTGTTTCTACACATAAACTTCTGCAGTCTAAGCATATAGAGAATTCTCATGGTATTTTTGTATACAATGTTTTTATATTGAAATGTATTCATGCAACACCAGCAACCTGATCTGTTCTTATAATTATGTTCTAAGATTCAAAACCACCTAAATTTAGCAACAATGGTGAGAACTGGAAACTTGCAAACACCTTCACACTTGAAAGTTTTGATTAAAAACACTGGAGGTACAGAAGGTCTAGCTGATTCAATTAATACTTAGTTTATTCAAGAAAAAGAAAAAAATAAGAAAAGAGGTAAAGAACAAACCTTACTTTTTGCATTTCTAATAATTCAATTAAAAAAGAGAGGTTTAGAGGATAATATCTAATAGTTCTCTAGCTCTGATCTGAATAGCTCAGCATTTTAACTGTGCAATATAACTCCTGCATAACAAATCAGTCTCAGCCTAAATTTTCTAAATTTCATTAAACTTAATTCTATGAACACATCTAAACTTTTGTAACTAATTAAGACAAAGCACAAAATAATTCCATAATTCCATCTTAATTTCAATTCAAATTCCCATAAAAGGGTAACTAAAGAAGACTTCCACCAACAGAAAGCAACAGGAAATTAAAACATGTATAAAAGCAAAATCGCATAAAAAGATGAAAACCGACATAGTGCACTCCCCTAGGCAGCAAAAAATTTTGTTTGGTTTAAATGCAACAATCAACCGAAAATTTATGTATTAGAAAGTTCTAACCAATGAGAACATAAAATTACTACCAGGAAAAAAGCAAGCTACAATTGAAGAAAAAGGTAAAATACATTATTAAAAATCAAATTCCACATTACTACTGTAAAACATGACTGGAGCTGGTGATTTAAACCAGTTTACTTTAATCAGCTTAATATATCAAACAGCTTTTAATGGACAGTTAGTAGACAATCAAGCACTCAAAATTTAATAAAATCTTCAGTATATGAGAAGAGACAAACATGTGAATGCTGTAATATAATATTTAAGCTTCAAGTCTCAAAAGCAAGAAAATGCCAACCTGAAGATTGAATGCATAATCTTGAAAGTACTGATGCATAAAACAGAGATTTATAATGGTCTTGAACTGTATGTATGAAAATGGTTATTTCTTTTATATTGCTGTTATAACAGCGCTAACCCTATGTTTTCCTTCAAGTGAAAACCCCACCTCATAAAATCAAAGTATCTTCAAATTCATAGCATATTTCAGCCCATGGATACACACTCATAACATTGATAAGCTTATTACAAAGATAACTTTAAAAACTAAAGTTAATGCCTTTTTTTAGACTACTAAAAGAAGTGAGGCACAGTAATGGCTAGATTTTTAATGCTACTGAGTACTCAAAAGAAGAGATTAAGATAAAAGAAGCTGGGCTGATGTGCAGAGGTCAGACATTGGTATATTGACATTAATTTGCTATAGGGCCCTCTTGCCATGAGAGCCATCTACGTGGATACAGTTGTTTGATAGCAACTGAAGAGTTAACGAGCATCTGTCATGCTGCTTTGTTCAGTGACTCTTTTAATTCATCACCCACTTGATCTGGCAGCTGTAGATCAAGGTTAGCCTGACTTAAAAAAACCACAGAGCTCTCGAGTATTAGTGGCTGCTTGCGGGCGCCGGCAGATGTCACTGGCGGTAAGAGGCTGAGGTGTGGGTGTGCAAGCACGGGTAGAGCCCGTTGCCTTCCTCAGCCGCCTCCCAAGGTGGGAAGGATTTATCCCTGACCCTCTTCTCACATTGCCACTGACCTTACACACGCTAATGACAGCGGAATCAGTAAGTGAAAAGTGTCAGAAGCCTTGCCTCTATTTTCCAAAGATATTTGCTCTAAGCATAATTTATGGTGAGTGCTTAAACAAGAAGCATTGGCAAATCTCAGTAATTATTAGAGAACTAGCTAGACATGGAAAATAAGTTTCTATGCATTTAAACAGTGCTTTGACATTATAGTAATTAGGTTAGTGATTCATACCAATTTAGCCTCTTAGAAGATTCCCATAATGGCATCAGAAGTTAATTTATTTCTTTCTTTCTCTCTCTCTTTCTTTCTCTCTTTCTCTCTTTTTCTCTCTTTCTTTCTTTCTTTCTCTCTTTCTTTCTTTCTCTCTTTCTTTCTTTCTCTCTTTCTCTCTTTCTTTCTCTCTTTCTCTCTTTCTCTCTTTCTTTCTCTCTTTCTCTCTTTCTCTCTTT
>JAOTQQ010000004.1:11969023-11979477 GCA_026546715.1 Gallinago undulata | reverse complement strand
CTTTCTTTCTCTCTTTCTTTCTTTCTCTCTTTCTCTCTTTCTCTCTTTCTTTCTTTCTCTCTTTCTTTCTTTCTCTCTTTCTCTCTCTCTTTCTCTCTCTCTTTCTCTCTTTCTCTCTCTCTCTTTCTTTCTCTCTCTCTCTCTCTTTCTTTCTCTCTTTCTTTCTCTCTCTCTCTTTCTCTCTCTTTCTTTCTCTCTCTCTTTCTCTCTCTCTTTCTTTCTTTCTATCTTTCTCTCTTTCTATCTTTCTCTCTTTCTTTCTCTCTTTCTTTCTCTCTTTCCTTCTTTCTCTCTTTCCTTCTTTCTCTCTTTCTCTCTCTCTCTCTTTCTCTCTCTTTCTTTCTCTCTCTCTTTCTTTCTTTCTATCTTTCTCTCTTTCTATCTTTCTCTCTTTCTTTCTCTCTTTCCTTCTTTCTCTCTTTCTCTCTCTCTTTCTTTCTTTCTCTCTTTCTCTCTTTCTTTTAAACGAAATAAAATACTGGCATTAAAATGTGCTTTCAGCTATCAGGTTTGGTGCTGGATCTTATCCATATTTTATTCCAAGACAGAAAAATGTTTTAAAACCACATGCTTTATACTGTGAAGGACAGAACTTTGACTTGAATCAATAAAATACTATTATGTTTTAGAATTTATTTAATACTGTGTATAATTTGAGAGTCTAACACATAACAGTACAATCCAGTAGTATTCTTTCCTTGAAACTCAAAGAAGAAAAAAGCACCATATCAATTTTTTCTGATGATTTCAACAAGCCAAAAGTAGTTTAAGGCTTGTTTTTTCCTTTCAAATACATGGGTGTGAATTGTTGATCATCTTGTAAAATAACCTACTAACCATGAACACAGTGTACTAGTACACCCAAACAATGTTAAAAGACATGTACATGCATTTAAATACCCATTGGACAAACTACATTATCTTATCATTAGTCACTATAAGGACTTAAGAAACTGTCAAATTTTGAGTAGAAAGATAACCAAAACTGAAATGTACCTGGCTTTAAATTTTAGCAAAATCATTGGCTAGGTAAAGCATTTAGCTGACATGTGAGACACATTGACAAGCCTCAGGAGACTGCCAGACTTTGTGTGGCTGGTGAATGTTTCCAACAGAACTGAAGCCATTTTTGTTAGAATTCTACAAAGAAAAACCAACCCATCCAGTATTAAAAGGTTGGGATCATCCAAATTTTCTACAATTTTTCAGAATATTAATTGTGCAGACTTGCTATGGCCTGGCTTTTGTAGCCATATGCACAAAGATGGCACAATCTGAACTGATGTGCTCCTCCTGAGTTTCCCGACATTAAAACACTGCACTCTGCGAACAGACTGGAGATGGTGTAAAAGAAGAAATTAAGCAAGAAGTGCTTCTGGTGGTGCTTGGGGCTGCAATGCAGCAATTGCTTCCATACACAAAGGAGGCTGTATACCAACCAGCATTTTAGAGCAAAACTGACAGGTCAGGTAGTAAATCTTGCTTTGGAGAAGTAGCAATGCTTCCACTTTATTTAGACATTAGTCAACACCAAGCTGCAAGTCAAGCTTGCTCTGCCCTTCTCCATTCCAACAAAGAAAGGCTTATTACAGTCTGCTCTTTGTCTCTCTTTCTTTTTACTTCTCTGTGGGAACCATCCCCTGCTGCAGCTTCAGCTCCATTCTGTGCAAAACAGCTTCTTTTTGGTCAAAGCGCTGACTCTGACACTCATCTGACCTCTAAGTCAGTGAGGAAACAGAAAACCATTTGTCAGATTAGTGAACTAAATAGACTCAACAAGAGGTGTGATGTATGTCAGAAATGATGCGATGGAGAGGAAGCATATGGCAGGAGGAGGGGATACATCCTGAGGTAGTAAAGCCTCACTGGCTAGGCAAGCACTCTACAGGGACTAGTACTATTTAAAATCCATTGAGGTGATATATTAAACTACAAAGATTTGCATCTAAATGCTTTGTACACAGCAAGTGCTTTGAATCACATACTCATTTTAAAGCTAACATCAACTGATTTGGGTTTATTTTTGCACTCGTTTATTACTTGCTTTAGGTTAGGCTGTAGACTTGCTTCTCACTTTACCCAGCTTTTCATTCCTTTTACTTAGAGTTACTCACTCAGAGCTACTTCTGATCTGTCCCAGCAAAAGCCATAGAAGAGCAGGATGCCCTACAATATATGCACTATGAACTATGCTTCATAAATAGGTTTATACAGAATCAGTATAAAGATGTTCACAGCCTTACTGGAACTTTTCTACAGCTCCACAGTGTTTGAAATTTACAAACACTAACTGAACCAGGAAAATTATATAAGCTTAATATGGCCTGCTTCTCCACTGACTTTAACTTTGCAAAGTAATTTATGTCTGCTCCAAATGGGTTCAGAGTACTACCATCCTCATGGGGTAATGATTTATGAAGTGTTAGCACACAGGTGAATATGTGTACTGCAAGAACTTGCAGATTCAAACCCTTTATTTCCTTTCATTGCTATTTAATTATGAGTGAAGTGGAGGCAAAGAGTTTAAATAAACCTAGTCAAGTACACATTGCCAAAGAAACGCTAGGGAATTCAAGAACTTAGTATAACTTCCCCTGTACTTGGGATTATTGTTTTTTTAAATTTGGGTACAGCCCAAATCATGTAACTTTTTCTACACTTGTTTCACTCTACTTTTTTCTCTATTGGATTATTTCCTAGATATTTTAGAATTCTGCTTTTTTTCCCCAGAAATGAATTACTCACTCACACGCTTTCTCAAGCCAGGCTTAGAATCTTGGCTTTTACAGTCCATCCTACTAAGTAACGTTTCCTTTCCCTGGTTTTCATCCTTGCATTCAATAAAACATCAATGAGCTAAACAGTCTAAAGACAACTTTTGGCTTGTCTTGTTAATAGTGGTCTCCAAATTAATGAAACTGATGCCTTATCCTGTTGAAATAATGGGACATGTACCACTGCTCTGCTATGCTAATAAGCAAATTTTACAGTCATTTGTCTTATAACTAACTAGTAATAGATATCTCAAAATTGCAAATAGGATTTTCATATATGTCAAAATAATCCATTGTGAAAGCCTTAAAAAGAGAACAGTTTTTAATGAAAAAACCTAAAATGGAACATGACAAACAACACAGGCAATATCATTGCATGCTTTATTCCTGCAAGATAAAAGGCTTGCATCTTAGATGATCTGTCTTTAAAATGTTATGGTGAAAAATAAACCTAAATCAAATTTTCTTTAAAAGGAATAAATTAATTTTTACCACCAGCATTAAAAAATGTATCAATCAATCCAAATTCTCTATTTCATGGCATTATCTAGGATATAAAGCTGTTTTCATGTTAGCCTATGATTTCATATTCCAACAAATGCTATTTGGGAAATAAGATTGAAAGATGAAACATGGAAGAAAATGACATTTTGTGTACCATCTAATTACCAATTATCTGCCAGTGGAACTAATCAAATTGTATAAATTTAGACTGCAGATTCATCAACCAATTACCTTAGAGAACATGCTATGCCCCTCATCAGTGATTCAACCAACAGTCCAAGTATTAAACACTTACTGTGGATATTATAGGGATCTATTTTATTCAGGCAAACACATCCCCAAGCACAATAATTAAAAGCTCTGCAAGTTATAATATTGCTAGAATACCACTGTTGTTGTAAATATATTTTAAAAATATCCAATATTAATTTAAGTTTGTTATGTAAGCTACAGAAGAGGAGTGATTTACAATACTGAATTAAAGCAAATTGAAATTGATGTACTATATTCTACAAAATCACACTTTTCATAACCTATGCTTATTACACAGTACAATAAAGTGATTAAGTACAGCTAGCAACTGGCTTCTAAATAATGATTCATGTATTAATTTAGGTGCTTCATTTAGATTTAGAAGAAATTATTTGGAAATACAGTATGTCAGCTCTAATCTGTGCATTATTTTTCTTTACATATGAAAATTCTCAATTAAAGCAAATATCCGCAAATAGTACTTGAATTAAATGCAGACATTAATTTAAAAACACAAAATTTGCTGGCAAATGTCTTTTAGAATTTATCTCAAAAGAAATAAGAGTAATACGTTTTCTTTCTATTCATCAAACTACTCACGTAAATACATGCTGCTTAAAAGCACCAGGACACTTACCCATGATAACAAAATCTAAGCTTTCTATTATTTTGCCTGACCATTCTTCTGGAATCAATTACTAAATACGGCTACAGCACTATCACAAACTTTGCTGGGAATTACTATTTCCACATTAATGAAAACATTAATACCCTACAGATGTTCAAAGAATCAATTGGAGATTTTGCAGAAAAAATAAGCTTTTAACTCATATAGTACTTCTTTCTCTGCGCAGGCCACTAACTGAATTACATGTGGATAATTCACAAATTTCTTATTTGATGGGATATCAAGTATTGTGCTAAAAAAATATATAACTCGTGCTCAATCTTTATTTGACTTATATTTTAAAAAGCTATCTGTTTCTCAATTGATGGCATGCACCTCCACAGACTGCTGTGTGCAGTGTGGTGGCAAAGAGTGTACCATTTGGTCAGGGCACGGCCCACAGCTTTCCCCAAGCAGGACAATCCTAGCTTGCTCTTGAATTTCCTCAATGGGCAAAGGACTATTAACAACGATGAATGAAAATTACCCAAGCCTCTATTGTAATTCAGGCTTATATTGTAGCCTGAGTGTGCCATTGCCACAGGCTTTGTGATTAGCTAACAACAGAGGCCTCAAGAATTACCAGGTGTGCTTTGCCTGGGCTTGGCTTGCTGAGAGCTTCGGTTTAGCTTGTTTAGCTGTACCGACAAGCTTCTAATGAGTAGGTTGCTATTGCCTAATTCATTCTAGTTTACTTAGTTTTGTATGACTGTGTATAGTAATAGACACATTGTTAATAATTTTGATACAGATAAGAATAATAAGGAGTTGTCCTTTGTCCAATGACTTATCTCAGACATAAAATAATGCTGCAGCGTGAAGCTCAGGCCCGTGGTGGAGGCAGAGGCCTTAGAGATGCAGCAGGCAAAAGATGAGAGCTGCAGCTGTGAACAACCTGCTAGTGGTCAGTTACTAGTAACAAAGTCTGCTTTGTAGATGGACAAAAACAGTTTCAGGGATAAGAGAAAGGACACTGAGCAACTACTCTCCATATTGAGAATGCACCATACATGTAGAAAACCAGGTAGAATGTGGAGCTGCAGCCTACTGAAGAGTGAGGTATAGTCTGTTTTAAAAAGTACAGAAATGACCAAACCTTTGGAGAGGAGAGTGAACATCAGCATGATTCTCCCAGAAAAAGATCATGAAGAAACCTCCATCAATAAGATGTCATTCCCTGCAGAGTCCCCACAGGTGCTGACAATGCACTGCGGTCCCCAGATGGCCTCTGGAAGAGCAGCGGAAGGTTGAGTATAACACCAAAAAGCAAAAAGGTTGGATAATTCATGGGTTTATTTTTTCTTCTAACTTTTAAATGTAGCTAAATTATCTAATTAACATAATGCTGTGCCTAGTAGTATCTTAGTACCTGAACTAGTAATCACTGTTTTTTGTATTTTTATCACACTCTTAATTAAACTAACAATAAGTTCTTGGCTTCATATACCTGATGCATTCCGCTTTTTACCCAAAACAAGGCTTTGAGCACAGGAATGGATAGACGTGGAGACAGTATTTGTCCTGTTTTGAAGAACTAAATTTCAATATGCTTCATACAAATAACTCCATATGTTCCCAGAATCCATTTGGAAATCACAGCTTCCTCAGAGTGCTCATTATAGCCAGACAAACTGTTTCCTACAGGCATCCTAATCAGGCAGTGGTTTATCAGTTCCTCAATGCCTCTCAAAATATCACACCTATCTCCAGCAGACAAGCAAAACTATAGCAAAGCTAGGTCTAATTTTCCCAAATCTAGGGATATAACCAAGGAGTTAAGACTTCTAAAGTTTTGTTTTGCTTCTCACGGAAAAGCTCACTTGTTTAAATATAATTTTTGCTTTCTTCCCTTATGAAAAATGTATATCGTTTCTAGTAACAAGCAGTTACCAGAAGCGGTGGTAGATATACCTGCCCAGCACACAGTATGAGACCCCCTGGCCTTACACTGAAGGTTGCAGACCACTTGTGCAGAGCTGACTTAGAGAAGGTTTGGTGCTGCTAAGAAATCAGACCAAATTAACTCATACTGTCATTGTTTTTATCCAAAAGAAGAATTTTGCTATGGGCCCTGCAGTGTGAATGGGAATGATATACACATTAAAAATCGGCTTTGGGAATTCCTTTTCTATTATTACCATGAACATAATATCTCCACATCTCTCTTCTGACAATATTGTCAGTAATAGTTTGTCTAGCTATAATTCCCCCTTTGGGAGCCAAGTACACGAAGACGACAGCTTTACAATTTAATTAAAGGCAACACAATGGAGAAAATATTGAAACATTTTGTGAGTGTCAGATACAGACACAGAGGCTGTTGAGCATCTCATCGATAAATCACCAAAACCATTTTACATTTTACAAATTACTCTAAAGTAGCAGTCCCAGAGGTCCATGCTGAAATGTTGAAGGTCTCAGCTTGTAGGCCATAGTGGGCGTCTGTACAGTTTCACACTATGTATATAGATTTAGAGGGAAAGGAGACAAACAATGTCTTTACACCTAAGAGCATGAGATGCATCCTATTGGTAGAAAAGCATTAGTGATATGACAGAATCTAACTGTATGAGAAATATTTTGGTAACATCTGTCTGCTGAGAGTTTCTGACTTTTAGTTGCAATGCCAGCCAGAAGACAAGCTTTTTGGCAGTAAGAAAATATACTTGGTTTTAATGCATTTATTCTTTCTGTTTAACTACCGTCTATGTATACTGTCCCTTCCAAGGAAACCATTTCTCTGAGACAGGCCCAGTTTCTAAGTGAAAGGCTTGGCAACAATTCACAAAAATGGATAAACAAGACGGGCGTAAAGAACAATTTAGGCTAGGGCATTTTACAGGAGAAGGTGGCTTAGTTCTGAGACACAGTTATTAACAGCAAAGTGATTTTAAATAAAACAAATGAGGACAGGCTAGAGGAAGAGGCTGTACCATGGGCTTTCTCAACGGGTAAGCAGGCAAAGGTAACCATTCACTCCCCATGCAGTTACCTTTCCTAGATCCTTCTCCATGCAGGTACAGAGCCTTCAGACAGCTTGTTTCAATGTCTAGAGAACTCTAACTCTATCACAATAATTTATGTGTCTTTAAAGTGTAGGCTGGTTTTCAGATATTCCTCTTCTGTCTCCTAATCACCTCTTGTGATCTTTGGGCTAAATCTTGATATTGTTCTGTTGGCCTTAAAGACAGAAATAAATCCCACCAAAAATCCTCTCCACTTTTCCCTTTCAGAGGGAGGAAGTTTAGAGTCTCCTTTAATTCTGGATCATCTCACTGAAAAGTTTTTTCTAGTTCTTCCTGTCAGGTGAAAGAGGACTCAGAGTGGGTGCCCTCCACCTTCTGTGACTAAAAACCAGTTCTCTGGGCTGCTGCAGGCTTGTCCTGCCATACACTGTTTACCAGATACTTCTGTGAAAGGACCCTCTAACACACTAGATGTCATTGCTGAACCATGTGCCACGGTAGGGTAGGTAGTAAATACTTCACAATGCTTTTTGGGTGGGGAACATAAAGATTTGCAGATGCATCACAAACCCACACAGCACGGCTAAACCTGATAGTGTGGACTTGGAGGCACACGTGCATGGGATTTGCAGGGCCAAAATTTGGAGAGAGGAGATCTGTTTCAAGAACTAGCATTTCCACAAGAGAAGTGTTTTACACTAAGAAGGTAAACATTAAGAATGTAAATAGAGGACCCTTATTTCCTTGCTTTTTATTTCTCACTACAGGCTGTTACACTTTCTGTGTATAAGACACACTACCACACCAAGAAGCTCATCAGACATTACCTTCGTCTCTGCGACTGTGCCATTGATCATTATGATATCAGCATCAGAGGAAAGCAGCTTCAGGACGATTTAATTTGTTCGGGTTTTTTTTGTTTTGTTTTGTTTTTTCAAAATGGTGGAAAATATCTGCCTGAAATTTGAGCAAAGATGGTAATTAATTAAAAATTATACAAATATGTATGATTAAAATGACTATTTGCCAAACCTTGTATTTTTTACACACCTGTTTTTTCCCAGCTATGAGATGCAGCAGTTGGCAGCAAAAGCAAGTAGAGAAAGGATAAAAGTACTCCCATGTAATAGAAGGAATGTCCATTAGCTAAATGGAAAAAACCAAGATGACAAAGGGCAAACAACAGACTGGAAAGTTCAAGAATCCAAATTAGTGTTAACGGTTCAATTTATCTTGCATAATATTACAGTAATTGGATTGTGTCTATCATACTGCTGTTGTGACACACTTGGTTTGCTCTCTTTGTTCCTGACAGTTTCCCACAGAGACCACTGTTAGATGGAGATCACTTTTTCAAACTCCAGCATCTCTATTTTCCTTGCTACCATAGCTGAAATGCATGTGGCAGGCTGCATTTAAAATAACGCTCAGAAGTCACACATACCTGTGTGACCTGGGTTGCTCTTCACTACAGCAACATACACAAGATGAAAAAGTTCTCATATATTAATACTTTAAGACTAACTTAATGTGGTTATTAAAAGTGTCAATGCATATTTCTTTTCTTGGTGGTTTAGTCATCAGGAGTGAAAGGTAAAGGAGTAATTTTCATCAGCCACAGAACACTGAATATAGGTCACGGTGAGTTCAAAGACAAATAATTTAAGAATCAGAGCCTCAGCGGAATGCATCAGAGGTAATGCCAAGTAAATCACTGTGACAGTATGACTGATTTAATATTAGCAAAGAATGTGAATTGATCTTAAAAGAGAAAAAAAAGGCTTTGTATTTTATTATGCTATAATTATTTTTTTTCTGCCATGCTACCATTACATTTTCCATTTTATTGTATTGACCTATAATAAAACTATAAAGTTTACCTCAATAAGGTTAAGCAAATTTTAATTTAAAATCCATAAAGGTGAATCTCAAGTAGAAACAATGCACAGTTAGACAACACTGTATAATACTAATTCAAAACATTGTAGTCTTTTCACATAACTCCAACAGAATAAATCCTGCAGCCCATCATAAATCTCAAAAATAAGCACTGATTTTCATATGATTAATGTTGAAACAAAATTGTCATATTTCAAGTGTAACAAGGAAATTTCCAATCTCATTGCCTCAATATTACAGGCCCATTGAAAAAAATAAAAAAAAAGGATGTGTGCTGAAAATAGCAACTAGGTGAGGCTGACACAGAATAAAAAAAAAAAAAAAAAAAAAAAACAAACCCAAACATCCCTTAACACAGATAATGCATAAAAATGCAGTTGATATTTCTCTGGTATTATATATTTTTCAAAATCTTAAGACATTCCTTCTAAGAATTGAAGCTCATAAGCAATGTTTTTGAAAGTTACCAATTAAAATTGTAAACATACTGGGTTTTATTAGAAATGATATCTTGTGACAGCATGGGATAAAAGAAAACAGTCCAAGTTGTAACTAAAATAACAGCAGTAGTCACTGTAGAAGCTGGTTAAAGGGAAAAATACAATGACAAATATTTTAAAATTCTTTCAGCATTTCTCTATTTGCAAAATAAGACTTTTCTAAACATTGCACATACATATAAAATAATGTAGAGAACTTACATATTTTCAGATTTTTTAAAGGTGTATTGTAGAGGATTAGGGTTGAAAGCCCAGAATTGCAGTAAGTTTGGATCTCAAATGGGACCAAAGATATTCTCCTCTGAGCAATACTTGGTTTTGGGAAGAATAGGCATGTCTTGCCTAAAACTCAGTATGTGGTTTGAGCCAGCACAGCGAGCAAAGCCAAGGCCAGTGCTACCGTGGGTCTCCAAAGAGTGTCCCACAGGAGCGACAGTCCAACACTGGAGTTGTCTGAGGAATGTTACGGCTCTTGTGGGGCGGAAAACACAGCATGGTAGTGTAGGGTCAGAGGAGGCCACCTGATGGACCAGTCTGGAAAGACGACAGGCATTATGGGGAAACAAGAAAGAAAGTTCTTGTGTACTTCTCCACTCCTCCCTTCTAACTGAGATGGAGAGAAGGAAAAAGATGAAAGGAGGAAACTCAAACACTGTCAGACTTCATTAGCTAGAAACACTTTAAGATTCTCCAGGACAAGGACAGCTTCTTAGCATATATACAGATTACCCATCAAGTATTAAAGAATCACAGAATTGTGGTGGTTGGAAGGGACCTCAGAGATCATCGAGTCCAACCACAAAAAACAAAAAAACAACAAAAAAAAAAACCATCACCCACCCACACAGCAGCCCACGACAAACCAATAATCTTGGGCACTAGAGCATGCCCT
>JAOTQQ010000004.1:11906473-11966179 GCA_026546715.1 Gallinago undulata | reverse complement strand
AAAGAAAGAAAGAAAGAAAGAAAGAAAGAAAGAAAGAAAGAAAGAAAGAAAGAAAGAAAGAAAGAAAGAAAGAAAATTAGTATTCTCCAAAGATCTTCAAGCTATCATGGCAATC
The DNA here is from genome assembly GCA_026546715.1 of Gallinago undulata. Classification (NCBI taxonomy): domain Eukaryota; kingdom Metazoa; phylum Chordata; class Aves; order Charadriiformes; family Scolopacidae; genus Gallinago; species Gallinago undulata. The sequence goes on along the minus strand of JAOTQQ010000004.1, from coordinate 11,966,064 downwards.
TGTATTAATTGAAACTGCAACATTATGCACAATACCTCAAAGCAATATAAAGAGCATAGACATTAATACTTGCTGAAACTAGACTTCCTGTGTACTAGAGCTTTATTGGAATTAGAACAAAATAAAACCAACACAGCAACTTGTCATGGAGAGAAGAAGCCAGTCAGAGACCCCAAATTTTACCTTTGTGTGGACACTATTTAACTGTCACCAACTCATTAGGCCAAATTATTCAAAAAATAATGCCCAAAGCTAGCCACCTAATACAAGCTTGATTTCAGAAGGTTATTTTAAAGCCTATTTATTTAAAGGCTATTTAATTTACTATTTTAAATAATTAATTACAAGATAAAGGATCAAAATCTCTTACATTTTCATTATATTCTTATATATTGCTTAAAATACAACTAAATTGTTACCTACTGAACATAAGTCCTGTGGATGAAATTTAGTAGCAAGCAGTGCTGAAGCCCTTTAGGACTCTTGTGATACAAAGTCTAATAACAGAAATTAGTAACTTCAGGGATAAGTGGAATCACACCGAAACTCAGCATTGATTCAGGCTCAGCCTAGACACAATCATAAAATATATATTTAAACAAGCTTCTTTTAATGTTCAAACACTATCTGCCCCATTACTAAGCATTACATAGATAGGAATAATGGCAAAGATACATTTTCTGTGAAAAGTGGCTGACAGAAATATCAGCATTAACGTAGTACAGAAAGCTTCATAAAATGTTAGCTATTAAAAACGACAAAAAACTAGTACTTTTTTCATGCCACTCTGCCAAAGTGAAAGAGGTATTCTATAAACCCAGGGACAATGCACAAGCAAAAGACATCAGTGAACCTACACTGGGAATGCCACATTTGTAATTTTTGTGTTTATTTATTATGTGATGTGTCTTTAAGTCTCCTGGTGCAAGGTTTGCCTTTGCATCACTTGAGGTTTTTTTTCTATTGTTTTGGGGTTTTTTTTTTGTCTCTTATTAACATGTCTTTATCTTGACCCACGAATTTTTCACCCCTTTCTGATTCCACACACACACACACTCCTCCCCAGTTCTCCTTCTGGGGTGAGAAGGCATGGCAGGGTAAGTGAGCAACTGGGTGGGGTCTTAGCTGCTGGTCAGGGTCATCCTACCAGAGAGCTTTTGTGGTTTTAACTTGCAGTTGTCCAAGTGATTGCCATCTCAGTGCAATGAAACACTTTTCTATACACTTTCTGGAATAGGAACGTTTTGAAGAGAAACTAAAAGAAGAGAGAATGTCATATTGGCAAAATATATTAAGAACTGGTTAACTGTATAGAACAGCAACTAAGATGAGCCTAAGGTAAGTGCAGGAGGACATTGCACAAAGACAAAAGGAACAAGAATACAATTTGCAAAAGCTCAAAAAAAAAAGTTACAGAGAGGTAAAGCCAGCAGTTCTAAAGCAAATGAAGAGCAATTAGAGGGTCAGCAGCATTCTCATGTCTTTTCTGTGTGGTTTTTATGGATTTCTGTCCAAGAAGACCAAAGGAAGCACTTTGATTAACATGACTAACAGACTGTGGCCTGCGCAAGTGCCTTTCAATGAATTTTCTCTGAATAAAGAGGCTCATGTGCAACCGCACTGCAGTTCCAAAGCTTCCTTCCTGGTCTGTGACTCTGTACACATCCATGCAACAGATTAGGACAAATTCTTATATCCAGAACATAAAGTTTCAAAGCAAGGAAAAAAAAGGAAAAGGAAAAAAGGAAAAAATTTCAAATGTGCAAGATGTGACCCCATGTGACCCCACCTATAGGGAGGATGGGTCTGGTCCCTTCTGTGGAGAACCAGAAAACTTATTGGATTTGAGGTACACTCGTAAATACTGAGAAAGGAGGAAAGGAGGGACTCGTTAGTCAGAGAGAGGTGGTAAATGGCATCCAGCTGCAAGGACTGTCCGCTAGCCAGTTCAAGCTAGTGGTTTGTAGGACTGCAAGAACCAGAGAGCTGAAGTTCTAGAAACAACTACTGTTTGCATGGTCAGGGTCAAGGATAAAGCAAGCTGAGGAGGTGGAAGGAAAAATAAACACTGAGGAGAGGTAGATATGGGTGCAGCAGCTAGGCTCATGCCTGGAGGAGTAATGTAGTGGGAGAAGGAACGACTTGGCTCTTGGCCATCGGAAATGGGTAATCCTTGCACACGCTCTAATTTAACAAGTTAGTTGGCGCCAGTCTATAGTTTACCTTCTAAGAAGTTGTTAGATTTCTATTCAGAATATACCGAGTTGAAGTCAAGATCCCATCTACTAAGAGGAAAACACAGGATGTGAAAATGATCCCCTGGATTATCAAGTCATTCCTATGTTACACAGGCAACTGATTTCATCACTCCAATAAAGAGTCATTCCATTTTTGCTGCATGTGTTATACCATGTATGGCAAGCCTAGCAAGCAGAATTATGTGATGGGAAAAGGCCGGACATCCAGAACTGCCAAGGGATATGTCAGATTAAACATTTCACAGGTTGGGACATGAGTAAAGTGTATGTGACAGACTTGCTGGCTGCTGATGACACGTCTGGCATTTACTGCTTTCTGGAAGGCTATAAGTTCTCAGGGGATCATTAGGATAAACAGAAAATCTTATTCTGAAGATTGAAGATACAGAGGGGGAGTCTGAAGCATTTTTTACATTTAACCACACCTTCCACTTCCCCACCCACCCACCCACCCCCGATTATCTGACATCATAATTCAGGGTGGTTAATTTAATTTTTCCTCATTGTCATTTTAATATGCATTGGCCAAATGTGGACCATAACAAAGAATGTGAATATAACTGAATTTTCCAGTAATTACAGAAGGTTAATATTCACAGTTCCATGTTTCATTTATATCTTCCACTATGTAGTTGATCCTACACTTTTACTAAAAGATATATGCGGCAAGGTCTGCCTTTCACAAAGGCAAATAAAGTTCTACTAAAAAATATTTTTTTAAGCAGTCTTATCTTTTCTTCTGGTAACAAGCCTGTAGTATTAAATGAAAGCAAGGAACTAGCAAGAGAAAAAAAAATATGCCATTACTCAGAGAAGTAGTAAGCACACCACCAAAAGCCTGCTAGAGAATCTGAGCTTATGAAAGAAATGTTGGTACAATACACACAGTCAATATTGGGGCGCCATCTACCAAAGATTTGGAAGTTGTAGACAAGGTGAAGAAATGAGTAATGAGACCCATCACACTTAAATCAATTCAGCAAGGTTCTACCATGGCAAACTCGAAAGATTGCTAAAAAACATCACTTTGGCCAGTTCTTCCCCCATAACATGTACACACAAATAAAACCAGTTACAGAAAGGAAGTTAACACTACTTGCATTTATAAGAGGACTGCATTAACAAAGAAACCCAAAGTGAAATGGAAATGCAGAGGTCATTTGAATAATGACCAGAAAAAAAACAAAGAGAATGAGAATCCAGGACAACTTCTTTAACAAATGTCCTGCTGTATCAGCTGAAGTGTTTGTCCATAGTTTAGAAAAAGTAAATATATTACTATTAATACATTTCCCCTATTTCAATTTGCCTTTTTCTATTCAGAGGAAAGGAAATGTCTCCTTTAATAGTTGGCAGAGATAAGTAGATGGATAGTATGAAACCACATACCCTAGTTCACAATTTCTAAGTAGAAACATGCTCAAAACTGTAATAGACCATACTGAAATTTGAGGTTACAATTCTGCTGTATGTCATTCTACAAATCCTTCCCCCAAAAGGGAATCTAGTGTGCCACATGGAGGGTTTCAATTCTGGTCTGCAAAAGTCAGTAAAAGCTAGTATGCAGACTGATGACTTTTATTAGTCTGCAAGTACATGATGTCATATGCTGTTCAAAATTTAATACCATTCAGAATAATTTTTTATAACATTGATACCTATTAATTCTTTGGAGAATTCAGTGATTGCCCCAGAACTGCTGTGAGGAAATTCATTACACTCCTTTTTGAAAGGTGTACAGAGATCTGAAATAAGAATGAATGTTTTAAGGAATGGATTTTTCAGATATATGTCATTAATGGTGATACAGAAAGCAATATCTTGTCAGGAAAAAAAAAAAGGAAAAGAAAAAAGTAATGAACTGGCATGAATGTTAAGCTTATCAGTTAAGAAACATACCACAGTGTTAAGACACAATTTATGTGATAAAACTGTACAATTACAGAGTACACAGTTAAAAGGACACATGACTTTCTTGAGTACTTAGGAACAGTACAAGTATTATTGCATATGGATTTGTGATAACCATGACGTATGCATGACAAAGTAATGATTTACTGCTGGTTTGGAAAACAATAAAAATCTGAGTTACCTGGCAGCAGCTTACATATCTTTATTTTAAATTAAAGAAGCATAACCACCAGACTTTTGATTTCTCATTGGCTTCAAGTTTGACTGGTACATTCATAAGGGCCTTCATGAAGATATACAACTCAAATTTAAAAAAAAATAAAAATAAATCTTCCAACTGAAAAATTATAAATACAATATTTTCTGATAAGATTAATTCCTTCTTCTCTAAACTTCAATTTTTCTACATTAACCCATCGATTTAAAATTATTTATAACCATAGCCATTAAGCTTTAATTTAACTCAAAATCCAATGTATGCAAATTGTGACTTTCCACTTGCAAGGACCACCTCCCCAGCTATAACTGGCATGCAGCAGATGCACCACAATGAAGAAAACATCAAAACATTTCTTAAAGAGTTAAGTACAACAGCATGTAGCTGTAGATGATTGCCAGTGAAGAGGATATGAACAGAGAACTATTTGCAGTACACATCTGTGCAGATAACTGAGGAAGATCTCAATTAATTGGAGGGTGTTTTTAACCTATTCATAGACAAGTACCACCACTACTGTGCCTTGGCACAGCAGCAACAGCTGAGGTCGTGGCTTCATCCTCCCAGTATATAACTCAAAACAGCCGAATACCCCATGTTCCCTATAGGTGTAAGCTACACCTCCAGAGGCAACATAATTAGGTAGTGTTTTACTCTTTTCAGAAGTGCCAATTTAATACTGAATGTTCATTGTTTATGTTATATTGATATTCCTCCTCCTGATGTACTCGCAGAGTTTCGCTGCTACAGTTTTCCTCAGAATGTCTACTGACGGGAAGAGATTTCTCATCTGCTATTTCCCCTCTACATGATATTGTAATCTAAATTAAAGTTGCCTGCAGAAAAGCAGCACTACTTACTATAGAAACCTGTGGAAGTTCAAGCTTGCACATAATCATCAGGTATTCAAATTTCACAATGCTCTTCCCTACAGTATACAGTACTAATCCCTGGTTTTATGTTAGTTTATGATTAACTGGGTGCGGAATAAATCGCTTCTTTTTTTCTTTTGTCGAAACATATCTGCATGTTGCTGTGCTCCAAGCAGAACACTTGCTTCAGCTTTCAGTAGTTATTCATGGTCTTACCCTGTGACACCCAGCAGACTCTGTAGCAAATGTTTTTTAAGTCAGTCATTGAATCAAATCACTGAATGAAACTGCATGTAATTGTTAGATGTTCTGTCCTAGCAGTTCCTAAGTTGTTCTTCATCATGGATCAAATGGATATCTAAGGATGAAATACCATATCTAGGTTCTTCATCATCTGAAGGATGGTGACTTCAAGAGACTTAAAACAGATCACGTCTTAGCTGATAAAGACTGGAAGAATACTCCAATCACATATATCTATCCTTTGGTTGTTGTTCACTTTTGTATCATTTCAGTCTTAGTTATAAATCCATTATAATCTTATTGTAAGCTATATTTTCTTCCCATTCATTATTCTACTACCTCCTGCTTCCTCACTACTCTCCTGTCACACAATACTTTTGTTTTTATTGTCTTAATCATTGCACCTCACTTTCTGTTATATTAGCCAGAGTTCTTTCACACTTTTTCCCAGTGGTAAAGTCAGGAGTAAATACTAACTAAAATTTGCTCATTTGTAAATTAGGCAGTGAAGCCAAATTTACTATTTTTTTTTCAAGCAGGTATGTATTCTCTGACAAGTCAGTTTACTTTTTACTTATCATGAAAACGTAGGTCTTGGTTATAAGCAAAGGTGTGAGCCATTTCTTCACAGTATAAATGGTAATCTTGTTTAGCTAAGTTGCTGCCTGCACCAACTGACTGCCAATGAAGATGTATACTTGCACTTAAATAAAGCACTAGTCTCCCAAGACCCTAGATTGTGTCTTTTTACTCTCTAGTTTTATTTCTGTTTTTTATAACTTTGCAAATCCCTAGTTACTTTAAGCTCAGATATTCACAAAGCAAACATCTGTAAAAGAAAACCTATACTTTTTAGGTAAAGTAACAGTGCTCACTACTACTCAAGATCAGACCCACAGTATTTTCTGACAATATTTCAATGCAGTCTTCTAATCCTGAAGTGGGTTTGAAGTAGTGGAGAACAGTGGCCAAACCCGACTTCACATCTAAATCTAAATGTTACTGCAAAAATCCTGCACTTTGCTCACTAAGTTGAGGCATTTGAATACCACTCTATTCTGTGTGAAGTAAAAATACATTAATCAATTGTAATTCTCCATTTTGCCAACGTCTCTTCCAACAAAATGCTTATGGAAATGAGACTGAAATAAAAGTATACCACGGCTTCTGTTTTTTTGTTCCTTTTTAGCTAAAATAGTATAGTACAGGACAATTTTTCTGTGCCATTAACATTTTCCTTAACTTGTCCTGAATTCCTGGCATATACAAGCTATACTAACTTCCTCAGTGCCACTTTCATGTGAATCTAGCACAAAACACTCTTATCTCTCTCAGATTTCTCAATTTCTACTTGTACCCCTCACAGATCCATAGTAATCTTCTTTCAAGAACTCATTAAGAAATGTCACCTACAGATAGAGGGGTTCCTCTTGCACTGGTAGCAGGAGTAGGGAACATAGCATCTGAGGTAAGTGGGGATAGGATGCAAATGAAGGAAATAGACACCTTGGCTAAGACTCTTGCATATAATGAAAAAAACAAGTAGATGGATGTAACCTTGCATATGGACAAGCTGCTTCCCTGAATAATCACCATTTACAAAAAAAAAACCCAAACAACAACAACAAAAAATGCAAATCTGAAAAAACCTCACAGGAATTTATGAAAGGTGGAATTGCAGTAACATCTGCACACCAGGAAAAACTATGTCAATTCTGATGGTTTTACTATATTCTTCATACCAATCTTTTTTCCCAGCTGAACAATACAACCCTGAGCTTTGGATTCACAGGTCTGAAACCCGCTGCTGGTCCAAGGTGGCATTAGCTGAAGGAGCAATAAGCTTACAAAATTGAACATGCACAGTTCAGGAAATGCCACAACAATGGCTGCCCCTGGAGCCTTCCCTTGCCTCTGACAGTACACACTTTCCAAGACAATCTCTAAATTACACAATTCCATATGTTATTTTCCACAGATATGGTGTGTATTTCACAGTGACTCAGGTCATATCTTACAGGAGGCTAATTTTGTACAAGCCTCTCTTTCAGAATGTGGTGGAAGACAAGTTAAAGGTCTGCTACTATAAGTTTATAGCAAGAAGAATAAAATGGAAGTCCAAATGACTGTAAGGAGACAAAAACTTATATACAGGGATGGGAGCAACACCACAGGAGTAAGAAATCCAAAACACAATAAAGGAGCAGCCAGGAGAACACGCACTGCTCTGCAGAGGTGCCTAAAAATCTGTTTCCATCCCTACTCATTAGGTTTCTGCCCCCAAAAGGGTTTTTCCCTCTCTTAAGGGGTAAAGATCCTGAATAAGGAAAAGATAAAGTGTGGGCAAAAATGCATTCAAAACTTTAAAAATTACACAGTAAATAAGAAAGTGAAATTATAGTCTGAGGCTTGCAGCTTCTCAGTAGTACCCTGGAAAATATAGTTACACAATTTACAAAGCAGAGATGATACTTACACCATTTTTTCCCACCTAATTACTAATTACAGTTTCCTCATTTTCTGCATGCCCAGCAAACACTACCTGGGCTACATGTATAGTTATTCTAGATGGAGCGGTTAGCTTCGTAATGTGATTTGTAATTTTTCTGTTCAATTGAAGGGCTAGAGGTCTTTAGACTGTAATAAAATATTGCTCATAGATAATCACTTCCCCCTCCTTCCCTCTCAACTCCCCCAAAGGAAATTTTTTTGTAAACCTCTTAAAAGCTCAGTTATTTGTAATTCTCTTTTAGCCTTTAAGAAAAAACTGAGTTTTCTTCTGTTTTCACTATTCCCCTAATTTCCTTACAGCTAGGATTGATTAAACACATAATAACTAAACCTTCTCTTGAAAGGCAATTTGCAATGGCTATGCTGCCATGCATTTCAGATTATATTTTTTAAATAACTGTTTCCTCAAGGGTATTAACTAACCTCTAGTACTACTAAACATGTAAAGGTTTGCATTTAAGAATCCAATTTCATATATAAAAATAACTCTGTTTACTACAAACCCAGTCTTCACATTTCAGTCAAAACTGTTCAAACTCTACCTCTAACTCCTCACTCTCTGGTCCTGAAGTTATTTTTAAACATCAATGGCTTTGATGAAATACCAGACTGAATAAGACCTCCCAAAATCTTTGAAGACTATTCCTAAGCTATTTCAACACAACTTTTTCAAGCTTTTAATTTACCACAGATGGAATTCTCATTGTTGTTAACTATTCAGTTTGCTTCCATAGATATTATCTGTCATCTATTGCACGTTACTCTTACTTTCCAGTGACACCCTGAATTAGTGTAATTTCATTTACATTTTACCTGAATGCTCAAACATATAATTTCTTAATTGAAAAAAAAAATTAAAAGCTGACAAAATAAAATGAAAATAAATAAATCTCTGTAACCGTGCAGATGACTGACTGAGTTCAAAATTTTTAAAATACCTATCTTTTATTTCATCCAATATAGTAATACATGCATTAGGAATGTATTATTTGTTTGGCATTTTCACCATTTTGGTGAATTTTAATTACTAGAGCGATTAAGAAGAACCTAGAAAATACTTATAATGAGCTGAAGTCACATGTTTTAGTGTCACCCTGGAGTTTTAAGGCACCTGCCATATGTTCTCTTTAATAATTGCTACTTTTGCTTTCTGAATACAGTAAGAGAATTTATTAATTTGTAGGAGCTTCTGAGATATATGCACTTGTGACTGGAAATGTGGAAAGAATGTCAAAGTGTTATTTCATTCTTAAGCAGTCTGAGTTAATATGAGGTTACACCTAAGGACAAAGGCTAAATTGACAGATTCCCATGAAAATGCAGACACCAGATGAAAAATCATGAAAAATAGGGACAGTCCTCTGAGTTTAGCAGCCACAAGGATTGCCCAATCAAGTCTGTCTGATTAGGTTGAATTCCACCTGTAACTTCTTTCTGAGGTGTGTTTTCTTTATTAATATTTTATTTCTATCCATTTTCATTATTAACATGTTGTGCAACAAGTCCCACAGTATTCACTCATTAAACAATATTTTTGCTATGTTTTACATTTGTATGTTGCAACAACCTACATATGAACGCGTGAAATTCCTTGTTTCTATTTGTGAGCAGAATTCCTATCAGTTTTATACCTGACATTTAAAGCATCTCAAACCTCTACAACTCATATCCAGCACATGAAAGATATTTACCTTTTTATTGCATGTCCTGTCATCCAAAGCTTAAGCCTTAGAAAGATTGGTTCTAAATTAATTGCTAATACAGCAATTTCCTTTTACTTCATTTGCTGCCCAATAAATGCAGCAAACCAAGTTTTTAATTCACCATATCTTAATATTTTGGAGTTGAAAATAGCATGGACCGTTCATTTTAAAGCCACAAAGAAATATATTTCAGCAAAACTACATTCCATTTCTTGTCCATATATTCAGGTGAAATCTGGATTGCATTAAAGTAAATGGAGGGTTTGCTATTTATCTCAGTGGAGCTGGAATCTCATGCTAACATTAAAAAAAACCACAAACCAAAACCATCAATCATAACATATCAAAAAGGATTATTTTTCTTATCAGAGGCCTCATCCCAGAGTCCATTAGAAATCAGCTTAAAATGATTTTAAATCTGTCTCTTCTTTATAAGCTTCATGGAGTAAAAAACATTCAGCATATTTTAGTATTATTGGAAAAACAGCAGGCTCAGTCATCCTTGTTAAGTACAAAACAGGGGTTGACAAGAGATCACCCATGGATCTATATATCTAATCTACATTTTTATGTACACCTATTTATCTTTGTGTCCCTCTATGCATACATATATAAAGACAACAGAACAGAAGGACAAATTAGAATTTCTTTGTAGAAAGTTTAAAGCTTTCATCAGTGAAAATTGCCCATAGGCCATCCCTTCTGAAAATACATTAATATTAAATAGGATATTTTTGTTCAGCAAAGCACAAGTGTCTCTGTCCAACCCAAGCCAAAACTTCACAGAAGTAGCATTTCTAACATCTTCATATTGTGATGTGTTTAAAATATTCTTTTAGCTTGATGTTATAAGAGACAGTCCATATTCCCAAGGCTTTGACACCTGCACTCTTAGCAAACCTTTGCCCAATGTTTTTATTAACTCAATTTAATGGAACCTTTTTTATGGTGACCTTAAAAATTTAATAACTCCTCAATGCAAGGACAATACCACCTGCAGGGTCCTCTGGGATTAAACTGTGGTAGTTCAATATGTCTGCAGGAAGACATAATAGAAAAGCAGAAAAAAAAATTCAGGAGCTACACAAATCAGTCACTCATTGCTGAGGTTGGGTATTATGCCTGGTTATGATGTCTGCTTCAAGACATGTGACATAAAACTCTGCATCTGACATATGCTGCAGCCTACTTATTGCTGCTTAATAGTATTAATCTAGCTTTGATCATGTCAGATATGCTAGCAATTTTCAATTCCAGAGTATCTTCCTTTCTGACAGACACTCTGCATATCTTACAGATACGATCAATATGTTATTAGTCAACAACCTGACAAGAGGCACGTAAATTAATCCTTTTCTGTCAACCCAGCAGTCTGTACCCAGTGAAACCTCACCCTTGCAGTATGTGTGAGACTTATCTTAATCCAATTAAGGTAAAATGAACTTTTTTTTCCTATGGTACTCTCTATCTATGTTAATTCAAACCTCTGAAGACAGCTGCTCTGAGGAAATAATTTTATGCTTCACCTTTTATGGGCAAGGTTAAAATCAGTATAGATAAATATATATGCAAGGAAAGTCAATGAGTTCTCTCTTTCACTTCCTCCTTTAACCTCCACCAAATAAAACAATGTAAAACAATGCCAGTAAACACCACTGGTTTCAAAGGGACTGGGGTGTATTTATTTTAGTTGCATAAAGGATTCTGTCACTTCAGCTTTACACTTAGTACAGCATGTACCTTTGTTTTGCTGAGGGGCAAATTAATAGCACAGTGTGACAGCCCTGTCTGTAGTATTCTAGAATTTGACAAGCAAAGGATGGTAACAGCCTAAAATACGCGAAACAAATAATTTCTTCTCTTTGTGATAGTTATCAGATATAATGACAACAACCATTGAGGAAACAAGACTTGATTGGTACTATTATTTCTCCAGTAGAACATATAGGAGAGAGAAAAAGACTAGAGTGCATTTGAACTCTTTTTGGCGATAACAGCGAGGGGAGCAGTTCTGTACTAATGATGCAGTGTATGCTGAGGTGTCTTTAGTAAGGTAGTACTTACTGATTTCTTTCTCTTACCCAGTTTCTTTTACAAGAATAAGGAGTATCACAAATATGGACCATGATTACCCTTCTTTCACCCACACTTCCCCTAAATAGCTCCCCTGCTCATGCCTAAGTATAATATAGCTATGTAAACAGCCACAGTCAGCCACTACACACTACTGAACAGGCAGGGGAAAGAGAGTACCTAGAAGACGGTTGCAACTCCGGTGTTGCATTTGTGTTGCAGGGTTCCTGTGCTGCTCATTCAGCTTGAGCTCTTGATCAAAGACAGGAACAGGAAAAGATACAGGAAAATGACTGCTGCAAACTGCAGTAACAGCTTTCTCATAGGCGCACCTGGGGATACGCTACTTGTGCCACTTTTCCTTATTGTACCACCCCACAGCTGTGTGAAATGGAGAGACTGCATTTTGTACGGTTCTGGGCTGCTGCAGGTTGTGCGAAAGCACTGTTTGCTTTCAAGTTGTGGTGAGAAACAAGTGTGCAACCACACTGGCATATATTCTTTGGTCCTATCTAGATTATGTGAGGTATTCACATAAAATGTTAGCATATGACAGCATCACCAAACAACTAAAGAAATAAGAACCAAAACCTTTAGTTTGTGAAGCGCAATGAGCACTGGCATCTTTTCCAGTCTCAATTGTTTACATGTAACATTATCCCACCAATAGACAAAACACCCGAAAAAAATCTGGTCTCTAAAAACTTCCTGAGGCAAAGAAGACGAAGTAAAGATTGCTATTTCTACACCTAGGAAAACAATGACTTTTAATATCATTTATGGGGCACAGCAGTAGAGACTGTGATCATCTTAAAATCATCCCAATGGGTTTCTGAACTGCAGCTTTTAGACTGTGCTTAGTAACATGTAATTTGAAGAATTATGCCTTATTTAAATCTTCACCAGTTTTATTCAGATTAAGACTTTGGTCCTAAGGTTTGTTCCACTTTAATTTATTATTTTTTTTTGCTATCTGAAACAAGCAGCTGCATTAAATCAGGAAGTCCTTATTTTCCAGCATAATTAAAAGGATGAAAGAATTTTCTCAAACTCTCAAAAGTAAAAATGTCACTTCTGAAAAAGACTAAGCAAGAAAATCTAGAGGCCAAAAGTCTGAGTTATGGATGCATAGTGCATATACTTATGTCTCATCACATTATCTCAATATTCAATTCCAAATCTTTAAAATCTTCAACATTAGCATAGCATGCCTGCGCTACGAAAGAATAAGAAGAGGTATTCTGGGTTTAAGTAAAACATTTCTCCAGCTAATATCTATTTACCTTTCTTCATTAAAAGTATATTAACGTGCATAACTATGTCAAATGCCATCTTACAGCACCTTCTCTAAACAAAACTACACATCAAATTCAGTTCTCAAAAAAAAATCTGAAAAAGACTGACATCCCCCCAGCACAAAGTGTCACACCATGAAGGACAGGAAAAACACAGAGATGAGATGAAAGGAAGTCTCTTTGAAGTAACATTTCCTAAAGGTAAAATTGCATTTCTCCCTTTTTTTTCTGTACTTCCTAATGCAAAAAACTGCTTGCTAAATTGCTCCATAGATGTTCTCAGACACGGAGGAGGAAGTGCACCATCAAAGCATCATTCTAGTTATCCTCAATGCCAGAAGATTTGGGCATGTCCAAAAAGTATAACTTCAAGAGAGAAGTTAGTTATTATTGTTTGGGAATGTTCTAGACAGCTTAAAAGGAGGTAGGAGCTGCATAACCAGAAGCTGGTGTGTAACACACCATCACATCCTGTCACATCAGGACACTCACTTAAACATTTGTTCCAGTATCAAAAAATGTTTTTTTTTCTACAGAAGATGTCATCATTTAGTGCTCCTTTGACTAGAATTGAGAGTGTTTTTCTAACTGGAATAGAAGCTTGGAGAAATACATCATACACTGAACAGAAATGAGAATTTCAAGTACTTTATGTGAAAAGCAAGTTTCAGTAACGTATAAATTAAAATACCCTACAACCGAATTGTAGCAATCATAGGGAATTAAATACATTGGTGGCAAAAAGTAGTCATGAAATGAATTTCAGATACTGTTTTTTTCTGAACTAATAAATGAAGTCACAAGGGAGGTCTCTCAGTAATACAGCATGAAATGTATTGTAGCAGTTTCATAGTTATATTTTTAAAAAGGTCTACTCACAATGGTAGAATTGTTGTATTTCTTGAAAGGTTTCAGCAACCTTGGACGTCTCAGTAGATACTTTTTCTGTCTTATATTTGAAAAAGTTATGTATTCCAAATCTTAGAAAAGGACAGGCCTTTGTTACTCATTTACACTTGAGAGCTATTAAATACATCACTTTACAGAGGAAAAAGAAACACAGAACCATGTCTATATCTCCTTGGAGATAGCCAAGGCACAATAGACCAGGTCTCAGAAAGGGCAACTAACGCATTACAGCAGGCTTCAAAACTCAACGATGACTTTTCTTTTTTTTTAATCATTTCAAACCTTGTCTTAGTTTTTTCATCATGAATAAAAAACAATTAAACTCTCACCATCTTTTCTCTAATAGTATTTTGAACTTTTATTGGAAATGTCTGATTTTACTGTGTGCCCAGTTAAAAAAAAATACAAAGAAATAAGTTTAAAAAAAATACAAGGAAATATGTTTAACCTTTTCTTTCATTTCAGTTCACAGCTTCTACTACAAGGCTACTGGAAGAAGTGTTCTACTATCTGAGCCTATGCCTCTGACATGCATTAATGAAATATTTTGTTTGTATGCTACTTGAATCCAAGTAATTGCATAGAAGAAATCACAGTTCAGTCAGCTCATCTCTTTTCTTATTTTTAACTTAGTTTGATTAAATGGTCATGAAACTTCTGACTCCTCCAATGGGCAGCATTAGGTAGATGTCAAGATTCGACAGATATCCTGAAAATTAACATGTTGATTTTTACAGAGACTGATAAACACGGTTGAGAGGGACAACTTAGTCTTAATTATTCCTTTTCTTTTACCCCACTACAAAGCAGAACAGTTTGAGCTGCCCTTCTTTTTCCCTTTTTCTCTCTCCTTCTTTTCATTTAAACTAGACTAATAGAAAAAGAAAAAAAAAAAGAAAACACACTGGACCCAAGAAAAACAAATTATTTAACATGGGAAAGCTTACCTTTAAAAACCTGATATTCCACATCAAAATGAGTCTTCTAGTCTAATTCCAAAAGGCTGACTCTTTCGAATAAAATATTCCAAATTAATTTCATCACCAAGTGACTATTACTAATCAAAATACTTGCATCGGTGCACCTACAGTCGCAATAGGCTTTGCAGTCTGCATGCTGAAAACGTAGTGTTTACTAGCTAATAATACATTTTAGCACTTCACTGTATTTAAAGAATTTTGGTTACTTACCAAGGATATAAACCAAAAAACATGCTTGTTGCAAAACCAAACAGACACCATTGGTCACACTGAAAGCAAAGGCCAGCTGCAATAAAATGAAACGTGCTCTTTCATATTGTACAAAGAAAAAAGCCCTAAACCTGGATACTGACATGTCTTTCATTGCCAGTCAGTCATAATGAAATATAATATTGATAAAGATTATTTTTTTAATCACAGAATATGGCATTTCAAAAAACAATAGTATTGTTTGATTTAAAATTCAATGACACTGCCTCAATAAAAGGAAATCTGCTTCAAACCATAAGTCTAAAGGAAAAAAATATTACTTTATATAGGCAATAATAACTAATTAATTTCTTCTCAACAGCAGCATTACAAGGAGTTTATTTGCTAAAGAACTGGTGCATGGTATCTGCCCTTCCTCATGAGTAGTGTTAACTCTGTTAAAAAGGAATAAATAAACCCTGGAAACTTTGAAGGAAAAAATATAATCAAACAATATCAAGTAATTTAGTAACTAGTGATTAATCTAGTTTTAAACCTTGTTAAAAACCTTAATGCTTTTCTATAGTGTACTCTGAAATAGTAAAAAAAAGGAAAAATAATAAAGCAACAACAATCTTTTCCACGCAGGACTTAAAACTGAGAGCATATTCTGTACATTTTATGGTGCATCTGCTAGGCAATGAGGTCTCTAGCAAGAGAAAGACCTTCAAGTCTTTCTCTAGCAAGTCTCAACAAAGGCTCTGGATGCAGCCATGTGACTGAAAGAAAGCCCTCCATCTGTAATTTTACTTTCAAAAGTTATTTCCTCTTTAAAGAGACAGCCTAAAATATAATCACTAGGGAAGAAATTGTTAGGCTTAATGCTAGAACATTCTATAATGAAAAACAGTTTGGTGGCTGGGACCCTGAGGCAAGCTTGTATCATAGGACTATTCAAATAAGGATGCCAGAAATGGAGTTCTACAAGGGCTCAGGGCTCTCATAACTGAGTCTGAACCTGCGAACCATTTTGTTGTTTTGACCCCAAGCCAACATTTAAAAAACCGTTTTGCTTAACTTAGGTTCAAGCTTCTGCTCATTCTAATGATTTCTTCGTATAAGCATTACTTTAGCTCTCTATCTGGAAAGGGGAGGAGAAAGAACTATCTCACCTAACGTCTGAGAGCTACTATCTGTTCTGATCCCTAATAGTTCATGAACAGAAACTATCCGGCTGACCTATGTAAGACTCCCAATTTTGGATAAAATTAATAACTTGCATGGGACACTAAAACCTATAACTTGTTGATGCACATATGTCTTTGCTTAGACTGATGCTCACCTCAATACACCTGAGAGATTGTTTTTTTTTTTTAATTAGGCACTAAGGCACAGAAGTTACAGCTTGAATAAAGTTTTTTTCTAGGAACTCCATAGCTTTGTTGGGATTATTAACATTGAAAATCAAGTGACAAATAACCAATATTTTAAAGTTAAACCATAATAAAACACTTGTTAGAAACCGAAGTGAAAGAAGATTCAGATTGATCCAAAATGGGATACAGAAAGAAAGAAGACTCACCGGTCTTCTCTATATGAACTGAGAGCAGAAGCCCAAGAAGGGCAGAAAACAGGCAAGAACAAGCCATTTTTTCTCTTTCCATTCCAATCATCTCATTCCTCTCTAGTACAGAAGTTCCTACTTCATCCTCTTCTGAGACTAACAAAATTTCAATTTCTGGGTCCTTCTAATGAATTTAACATGACATCATCATACCGGAACTCCAATATTTTCTGCTGTGGCATGTACTTTTCCCAGGAGTGATTCTCAAGGATAGGTCAAACCCACAAGATTTCATCAAGGTCTCTCAGCAGAAGTGTCAGCATATTATTACTGACCAAGAAAATTTATAACAAAATAAATATCTCAAGGGTAATTTCTTGTTCTATTAACCAAGAGAATATTATTTCCAACAAGAAAGCTGATGTGACAGAATTCAGTTACAGAATTACAAAATGAATGATATAAAGTCTCCAGAAAGATGTTTTAAAAAGTGACCTAACTATCAGCATTCTTGACATGCCACAGCTTACATCTGATATATCAATATGTTTAAAAATAATTTTTCATATGATTTATATTATTATTTAAAATTGGAAGCCAATTTTTTTTTTAATAAAATGAGGAACAAATTTCCCTCTTCCTGGGAAAACAAATTTATTACTTTTTGATATTCCTTTCTAGGAAGGGTACTGCTTTTTGAATTAAAAAAGGAGAAAATCTGCCCTTGGAGTTTAGATGACTGCAACAAACTGTGAACAGCTGGCAATAAAAAGAAAAAATATTTTATGATAGAATTCAAATAATATATAAGTTTATGTTACTTCTTTATACATGTAAATTGTGCTAATATGTATCTTGCAGAAAAACAAATGAGTATTGTTATATGTATATTACAGGCTTATAAAGTTTTTCCACACTGTTTTACAGACCCCATTAATATACACAAAAATAAATGTTCCTTTGATCATATTACTTGTCATCCATCTGTTTAACTGAGACCTGCGCAATGACAGCTTAAACATGACATCACCATTCCTCAGATACTCCTACAAAGACTTAAGCAATGAACAACACAGAAAAGAAGTATTGTTCAAAATTTTGAAGCCAAATTTTGTGCTTCAAATGAGTGGAAAAGTTTAAGTTGGAAGGCACATCTGAAGGCCTGCTCAAAGCAGCTTCAAAGTGTGATCAGGTTGCTCAAGGCCTTGCTCAAGCAAGTTTTTTAAATCCCCAAGGATGGAGGTTCCACATTCTCTCTAGGCAACCTGTTCCAGTGTATGAACTAATTGATATCTTGCCTCATACTTTAAAAGAATTCTAATTTCCACTTATTTTCCTTTATTTTTAACTATGTATTTTACAATTTTCTAACACTACTGAATAAAGAAAATTAAAAAGATGTTTATAAAAGAAATCATGACACAATAAGTAAGTGTGAGAAACTTAAAGATAAAATGCACATCAGAAAATCTGGGTTTATTAACTGAATTGTAACATGTTGTTAAAATTGCAGTGTCCTGTATTGCCATTTACTTGCTATCAATGTCAGATATTATGATGCTCGGAATTCAGTTAATTTAATGGTTTGACAGACACTGAAAAGAAACACAACAAATAGCTGACTATTTGCAAAGATCAAAACAGTCTCCTACCTTTATCTGATCAAATGTTTCTATGATAACCAAAGTTTAGCAGGATAATACAAACAATTTCTCTGATCGTGGCCTAATAACATATAAATTTACTATTAAATATTGCTCACAAGAATATGGTCAGCACGCAACTCAAAATGTTCCCTCTATGAGTAACTACATAACCAGTATGCAAAATCAGTCTTTATACTCTAGGTTCTCTTAGAACCTGTCTTATCTCAGTGCATTCTCCTGCCCCATTCAGAAAGCATAAGGGCACTGAAGAAAAGAGACTGTGTTACAAGTTCCCATAAATGGGGAAGTGCAGAAATCAGGAAGCTGACAATGATGCATATTACATTGAGAAGCACAGCAGGTCTCATCTCCTGCAGAGTAAAGCATCTTTAAGAGGAAGCAGACGTACGTATTTCCTGCTTGCTATAGAGAAGTACAAGAAAATGGCCTCATCTCCTTCCCTAGGAGACCCCGGCGTAAGAAGATTAATAGCCCTTAAAATTAAAGGAAGCAGTTGAAGTATGGTCCTTCATTTTCTGAAAGTGAGAAAATATCTAAAATTCTTATTTCTTTTAAGTTGTCTGAAACCAAACACTTATTTCCAAATTTTCTTTAGGAGCTGCCTCATTTGCCATTGATTTAATTTTATTTTTGAAATAGCAGGTTCTTCAATGTATTACATTGTGTACAGCAATGTAAAAAAAGCCAATCTTGATCAGAGTAGTAGTAGAGATCATCTAGCCTGATAAATAGTCACAAATATATTTGAATAAGTCATAAGAAATGATGAAATTATCCAGGGAGAGTGTACGCTCCTGTATCCTGCACCTTTTAGCAATTCTAGATGATATCCTTAATGCCATCAAATGTTGCAAGGCACCAGCATCCCCAGACAAGAGATGTTTGTACTATTAATTTTTTGATTGTGTTTTTAAAGTATTCCAGCACCATTGATGCCTGCCTTGATACCAGCCATGGCAGCCCTGTATACAGAGAACTGTTATGCCTCGGTGTTACAATGACACAACACAATGGTTAAAACCTGAAGGGATGGTCAGGTCACGAGTCTTCAGGTGTGGCTGTGTAACCAATGGTGCTTGGTAACGTGCCTAATTTAAACAAACTCCAATGCCACAATAACCCTATAAACTTGGGGTTTGCATTCTTATTACAGCTTCTGTGTTGATTGGTAATGTTAATTGACCGCCAGAACCTGCATGAGTGCATTCTTTTTCTGTTTTGTTTTGTTTTTTAAAAATTTCATTCTCATTCTTTTTCCCTATCTCTTCTTTGACATTTTAATATTAATTTTACTTTACACTGATTTACACAATCTTTTGGCAACAACTCTTTCACATTGCTGAAGGGCCAACAAACATTCGCACAAACTGTTTTTAAACCAGAAAGGGCTTACCAGGCTAGAGGAATAGCTGTGTATTTGGATTTCCTGATTTTCTGGCCAATCCACATGACTGGAGTATTGCAAACTGGTTGCTGTTCCTTCTGCTTGCCTCCTCCACACCTAAGATGAAAGAAGAGCACACATCTTCATTTTCTAGTGATCATAGCAGGTTTGTTGTTTCTCTGTGGGTTAAGTACTTAGGTGCTTTGGCTTTCTTTAGTCAGCAAATGAAAATTCATTAATTTAAATTTAGTAGATATATAAGACATACCTTGATTTTTCTTACTATAAATCTGTCAGGTGCAAACTTATCCAAGAGGACAGTGACTAAGCAGTTATTGCTCCCTTCCTTTCTCCCTACTATATTACTTAGCACAAATAAAAAGACAAATGACTACACTGTAGGTCTGGAAGCTGAAAAAATGTGTTTCACTGCCTCTAACCTCCCCAATTACTGCTGAATTTTCAGTCAAGGACCATGACTGATTTTATAACTCAAATAACACTTTATTTTCTTTAGTCCTTATTTAACTGTGGTTGTTTATTCTTTGGTATTTGAGAGCCATTTTTCAATAAAATCAAAAGAGCAAACTGAACATATTGCAGGTAATCCAGTACAAAAAATCACAGCATTAATTTAATGAGAACTCTGTTATTCATTTGGCAAATGAGACAGTGGAATGGCACTGACATATATAGAGCAGGGACTAGTCTGAGATGAAAATACATTGATTCATGAGTGGCAAAGAGCAGCTTAATGTAACTCGCTGATAAAACTGTCACTGATCTTACTCTCTATCTGGGATTCCAAGAGAAAATGATGGGAAAGCCATTCTGTGTCATTAATGACAACTGAGTAAAATGTGCCAATGAGAGCTAATAATACACCTGCATGACACAGACCATTAAGCAGCCAGTTATAACAGTCTCAAATAACACAAACAAATGAAAATGACATTTATGGTCAAACCCTTGTCTTATTAAGTTGTTAAATGCTTTTCAGAATAATTAATATGACCTGGAACTGATCATTCAAAAATTTAAACAACTGCCCTGCCTGCCTTCTGCTAGTTAATAATTATTTAAGTCAGCACTGACAAGATGTGAAATAGTAACAAGCAGAACTATGCTGAAGGAAATGTTTTCGGCTGCAATTCAGAAAGGCTAACAATCTACAGAAATAAACAGAAAGGACTTCTACCAATGTGAAAAACTACTGCCATAATTCTCTCCTAGGTATGTAAATAAAATATGATTTAAAAGGTTAAAAGCGAAGATGAATCAAGCTGAAAAGTATAGGAATGAGAAATACACGCAGCATCCTATTATTCCTTTCAACTCCCACTGTGCAGGAAAGGTGCATGAGTATTTTCTGATCTACTGATCTAGATATTTGGTTGCCCTCTCTGCACACATGGGACTAATGCAAGGTCTAGCTGAAAGGACTTGGAGATACCACTCCCACAGTACTGGTCATCTTTCCTGGGCCTTCAGGAGGAATTGCACTACATTCAACTTCAATCCCAGGAAGGAAAAAGACAAAGGGTTCTTGAGCAATTCCTCAAAGGTGTGTGATGCCCACTTCCATATACAAAGCCAAATGAGAGCTGTTTGCACTGAATGTATTACGTCTTCACATATTATGTCTTTTCAAACCTCTATGATGGAGAGCGTTGGAGAGCGTTCAACCTCTAAGATGGACAGCAACCATCCAACCATCCATCCAACCAACCATCACCAATGGACAGCAAGTTATCCTGGCTAAATTTAAGAATCAAGATGCCTGGAGATCAGCATCAAGAGAAAAGGCAGCGACACATGGCTGACACCTTCAGAATGACGTGGGTCTAAAAACTCTTGAAGGTGAGAGGGGAGGGTCTGGGTCACAAATGTTTCTTAAGAAATGAGACTAAAGCAAATACTGTAAAAAACAAGGGCAAACGCCTAATTAAAATAAATTATACTCTCTCAAAGATCATTGCAATTACATTTAATCTCACCCCAAAATATGTATTTTACATTTGGTTTTGCATAACACTGCTTATCCTGATTAATGTTCAAAATCTGCTTGCAGATTATATTTATAAACTAAATGGACTAGTAACTAAGTGCCCAATTTAAATAGTTACAGCAATGCAATTTAGTGCCACAGTTTTCCAACACTGTTTTAAAACCAAAGATTCTTAATAATTTTTGTTGTGAGAATAATGATAAAATGTTTTTATTAGGAAAGCTTAGATTTTATTTCATGCCAAATCAGTTCAGACACTGTAATGCAATCTTATTCCCTTAAGTAAGATGATAAATTTATAAGCCTTTAAAAATGCACTTTACTGGCTACCTTTTCATTGGGGAAAAAAAAAAAGTTAAAATCAGAACTATAGAAACTTCTGCATTAATTTCCAAATAAGAAAAGATAAGGTTGCTGAGTGTCTTGACTTTATTTTAGTGGTGTAAATACAATGTAATTCCATTCACTTGAAAGAAGCTGTACTAGGATAAAGCAAGGAAAAGAGGACAAAGCTCTTGCATGTTCCTTAAAATGAGGAGATAAAATTCAGATCTCTTATTGTGCAGATTCCTACAAAACATAACCTACTAGCTTCCCACTTTTCCCACTTCCAAGCCTATTAAAGTAATCTTCTAAATGAGAGGTGCTTTAAATGGCTCTCTTTGTTCTCTCCTTCCATTGCAATCTCATCTACTTAACTTGTTTTAGGTCAAGTGCATTTTCATCATTCTACTCAAACCCAGTTGCCTTGCTTTCTTCCCTTGGCTTGCTTCATTTTTTGCTTTTGTCAGCCTGGTTGTAGTTTCTCTTGGGTAAAGACTAGCTGTTAATACGTACAGCATCTCCATCTGTAACTAGGATTTCTGAAAGGTAGTTACTAATGTTCTTGGAGGACTACTACAAATCATGAATAAGAAGGAAGTCTATACTATTTCAGGAAAGCTCTGCACCTTGAATATTACTTTCCACTCTTAGTGTATCAGTTCATACATTAGTGACAAAATAAAACCTTGGTCATGTATATACCATTCAACCCAAAATGATGTTCATCTTTCCACTTGACTCAAATGGGTATTTTTCTTACTTAAGTTTGTTCTCAAATCACTGCATTCTGTGACCAAAAAAAAGCGAAATCATCTGTTGTGGTTTCAGCCGAAATCACCACAACTGGACTGACAGATGGCCCTTTCGCCCCCACCCCCCCGCCCAAAAACAGAAGAGGAAGAGATAAGGAGATTCAGAAGTTTAGAATGAACTACTTTAATGGAGAATTAATATTAAAATTTTTTTAAAAAAAGAAAATAATGAAATAGATACAATATATACAAAACCGAATCAACCTCTCAGGATGACAGTCCCATCACTGGCAGGCACCGGGGAAGTCCCAGACTGCACTCAGCAATGAATGGGAAGTGGATTCCAGCTCTGGAGTCAGGAACACATGGATTGGGATCAAAAGCAGATGAATAGACAGGGTCCTCTTTGGACATCAGCCATCACAGGAAGAGAGTTGACCCTTTGATCCCTCAGCTTTTATAGTGAGCATGGGGCAGATGGGATGGAATACCCCAGTTGGTCAGGTTTGGGTCACCGTTCTGTCCGTTTCTCCCCACAGGTGTGACCCCTCTACATTTTTCTGTTTCCGACCCTCTAAGGGGCAAATAACGAAAATTGGCTGACCTTGGTTGTTATAGCAATAAGTATAAGCAAGGGCCTCTCTGCACACCATTCTTTGGCATTTAGCACAACATTGGTCTTATTCTGAGAACGAGCAGTTTGCTCCACAATATGCTGTTAGTTTCAGAGAATTAGAGGAGGCCCAGCTAAAATGTACAATTACAGAACACAAAAGTGGTTCAGTTTTACCTCAAACCGGAACATCATCTTGCTTATATACTTGTTTCTTTTAGGGACGCAGCTCATTAAAAGCCTTTCTGGTGCAGTATACTCTTTCATAATCCCTCCAAGGAGATGTAAAAATGACCTGATACTGTAGCTTTTGCACTGTCTCAAAAACCAGTACCAACATACTTTATATTATTTAAAACAACCTGGCATGGAAGCAAATCCCTTTATTGTGCCAAGAATTTTATGAATTATTAATTATTCCATTACACTTTTGCCTGCAATGGGAACATAAAACAAGACAAAAAGTACTTTGAAAGGTGAAACTTCAAGTGGTCCTGCCTGGCAAGCCAAAAGTTTAGAGCAGCATTTCTATTGACAATAAAAGCTCTCTATTAGTTACAGTTTTATCTGAATCATTACATTAAAACTGCATATATTACTGTAGATCTAAGGGGGTTTGAAAGTTTATGGTACCACAGCAAGGCATGGGCCCAATAGGGGATTCAAATAGGAAGAGGAAGACGACAGACATTTGGATGAAGCAGAGCCGCAATACCAAAAAATATCTCTGCACAATGTTGTGAATGGCTTACTGCACTGATCTATTCAATTTATGTTGTCTCATGAAATATAGCACTTGTCTCCATATTTTATCATAAGCTTGTATTGGTTAAAAGTGTTTGGCTAAATGTCTAATATTGCTGATGGTATTCCCATGTCATATTTCACTTCACAGATTTGCAAAGATAATAGTGCAGATAAATTCTAGGTATTAAAGACTTTCGAACGCACACTTTGAGAAGCAAAAGACAGATTAATAACAGAAAAGGCCAAGAGGGTAACTCAGTTTGTAACAGAAATAGTGTGAGTAGCAAATAATTGTGCCATAATTAAAGAAAATAAAACATCATCATAATTCTAAGAAGAAAAAGCTGGAAAACAATCACATCTGGCATAAATAGTTTCAGTGCTCTTGTGCAGTATAAATCTAACAAACTAGAAATAAAGGCTATACTTCTAGAAAGAAAACATTCAGGTGTTCACACTAAGACTTTGCAAGACTTTTTCTTGCTTCAATCCTCTCATCAGATTTTAAAATTTAGATAGAGCTTTAACATTATTATAAAAATGCATTTATAAGCAGTTCAGAGTTCACTAGATTACATTGGTTTATAATAAGGTCCATATATTATGTTTCTATAACACAGAGAAAAATCACTATCCCTGTTCTTGGTGGCAATGAATAAAAACTACTGCAAGGACAGAACATATTTTATACAACTAATAACCTGCCATTGTCATTTTGCTGTTGACCTAATTAAAAAGGTCTTTTAAAAACTGTCAGCAACAACAAACTGTTGTTTGCCCAGCTGTATTCTGGTTCCACAGGAGTTCTAAAGGCAATTTAATTTGCAAATGCCAAAAAGGCCGAGACCAAAATCACATTTAACTAAATCTAAACACATTGTGAAGCATATGTTCATTATGAGGCCTGGTTCTTGGCTTATCTGTTCTGTCTAAAATATGTCTTGAGACATTTACTCAGGTTTAATTTCAACAAAACTTCAATTAACATTAATGAAATATGCATGATTGAGAAAATCAAGACTAGTTTATTATATGGTTCCACTCAGATTGTAAAAAAAATATACAATTTAGATAAAACATTGGGGAGAGCATATTTATCAATAAGAGATCAAGCTTTACAAATGGTAGTGATGACTAAATGCTACAGAAATGCATGGTTTTAATGAGTTTCCATAAATATATTTTTAAACTTATGTGTACTGTACTGCCTTTTAAATATTTCTAAAAGTCTCAGACCAGAAAAGTGCATGATGGCAATATGATCACTTAGCTGTTCTTTGGCATTAGCATTTCTGAAACTAGTTAACTACTTGCATTAGAACTGACTCAATTTGCTTTGAGGGTTATTAGTAGACGAAGAACTAAAGAACACTGCCTTTATCCTTTATCAGCCTTGGTATGAAAAAGCATATTAAAATGGAAGATATATATATATATTACACATAAATAACTCAATGTCTGTATCACATAGCTCAGTCTGTATTATATGGGAAAACATAATTGCATCAAAATGAGTTAAGTTACATATATTTATATGAATATTTATATAAGTAGTATCTTATCCAGTCTATTTCAACTTATCCAGCTATTCCCAGAGACAACTGAATACTAGCTGAAGAAAAAACAGCCCACTCATTCATTAAATCTTTGGGGTCTCCCACTTTTAGTTACCTCTGGAACAGAATCACAAGTACATTGAGAAAAATGTCCTAGGACACTTAGGTGCATAACTACTCTAACAGAGTGAGTTGGCACCTTACTGCCTTCAAGAGCAATACAGTACCATGGACTCAAGTACAAAGGAAAGATCACTTTGGAATCAAATTCCTAGGCAAAACTGGAGTCAGGTAGGATTCAGTGCTGAGCTTGGCCACAAACCTCCACTGTAATCCTAAAACAATTGATTAAGGTCCAAATTTTATCACTGTCCCAATACAATGTTACCTCACCCTTTGTGTAACTCCACTTGAGCCCTAATTAAAGACTTCTATACATGAAAAGGCAGAAAAGAGAAGCTCTGTCCTTAACTCAAAGGGGAATAGAACCATTACCTGAAGGCCAGACTTGTCTGTCTTCCCCACTTAGAAATGGGGTAGGATAATCTATTACTGTATGCACATGTAGTACTCAATACAAGTCCAATCTCTGTTGAGAGACTTACATGTAATAGATATAAAAATAAAGGGTTCAGAGGAAAGAAATGTTAAAGTACAGGAGATACAAGATAAAAACCTACACCAGCAACTCCTAACAACCCAGCATAAGCAAAATACTACCATTTCTAATCAACTCTACTTCCCAGCTCAAGTACAGAGAATATTTATAGAGTTTGGAGCTAGTATAGATTAATGACTATATTAAGTAGTTTGCATGAGAAAATGTACTTGTTAACAAAGACAATGACACTATTACCTAAAAATGCCCAATTGTGCTATAATTTGAAGAAATCTTTTGTTACTTGTAAAATGTCAGGTCCAAACTAATTTTACTGAAACCCCCACGATTATTATTTCCTGTACTTACATTGACAGGAAACATTTAGGGTCCTTTTTATCTGCAGTAGGAAAAGAAAATTGAAAATCTTTGACCTTCCAGAGCAACTTTTTATTTAAACAAAATAAATAAAAAAAACTTCCTTCCTTGAGAACAGACATATTCACTGGTATTTACAAAATTGTTTGCTTTTCTAAATAATCCCCAAATATGAAGTGTTACTCTTAATTGGCAAAATTATAAGTCAGGTACAGGGCAATATTTCAAAACAGATGGTACAGCACCTGGAGATCCTATTCCCCTAGATGGTAACACACACACGCAAGTCACAAGAGTCAATAAGTCTCAACAAATAAGGGAACACGCTCCATTTATTCACAAGCATGTCAGTATGAAGGACACCATTGCCTGAAAATGCCTAACTGTGCTATAATTGGAAGAAATATTTTGTTACAAATCTCATCCTGACTCAAGCTCTCAACAAGCTTATCACACACTACCTCCATGCATTAGAGCACAACTCCCTTCCTACTTGTTTCTGATTTTCTTAAAGTGCCCTGAAGTTGTCCAACAGAGTGCTCAGGTAAACAAGCTGTTTCAGTTCTGTAATTCCAGTGATGTAATAGCCCTAACTACACACAGTCCTGTGCTTGCTTTCCTTTTAAACCCCACCTCATCTGCAGGCATTGGTCTACAGCCCCCTCATTGCTCAATTTCTCTCTTGCTGCTGCTGAAAATTCACAGTAGATTTTTGTTACCTTGGCATATCCAAGTGAAGTGTTTCCAAAGTACTAATCCTCTCTGTATGTTGCTCCAAGCTGGTGAAGCAGTAGTTGTTGTTATCCAAAGGACAGCAAGAAAAACATGCAGTCCTGGCTCGGCATACTGGTTTTTTTTTGGTCTGCACTTAACAATGCAGCCAGAGTTATTATGATTTTCTTATATCCATGTCAGCAGCTTTCTTTACAGAGCAAACTTGAAAATTTATTGTGTTTAAGGAATTTTACTTCAGTATTTCTGCTACGTTTGGTGTCTGCATAATTCACTTGCAGATAAAATTCATTTTTATTATCTTCATGTTAATACTTGCTTTTGATATTGCAGCAACCAAGCATGTAACATTATACTTGCTTCCTCAATGGAAAAGTTTTCAGAAGAAACCTCCTGTTCAACCCAAGTTATTTTTCTGATGAGGAATTTTAAAACTTGCAGTTTGATGTCAAAGAAGGACAAAAAAAAAAAATAATAATGTTTCTCTTGGCTAAAAAGGGCAACATGTTCAAAACACTACTTTCTGACATGCTTAGTTCCCAAGAAGCCCATATTGGAGAATTGAAACACTTACACAAAATGATACATTGTAAGAATAGCATTATTTAGCACAAGTCAAACATAGAAGTAACCCTATTTCTTCCCTTAGGCACCAAACAAGGGAAAATCACTACTTAATCTTTGGCATTTGTTATTTACCTTGTAAATCATGGCTCAGTAGGGAGAATTGTTACTTCTCCCCAGTAAATGTAACTTTGGAAAAGAATGGGCTCAAGGTCTCCCCGCTGCTCCCTATAAAGCTGGAATAGAATAACTACAAAAATATTGGATTTTTATAAATATGCAAAAACCTTGAAGGAAATTGACTAAATAGGATAAGGAATTGTCTGGTCAGACTCAAATACTTGCAGTCAATGACTCGATGTCCAAGTGGAGACCAGTGATGACTGATGTTCCTCAGAGAACAATATTGGGACCGATGTTGTTTAACATCTTTGTCAGTGACACAGACTGTGGGACAGAGTCCACCCTCAGTAAGTTTGCCAATGACACAAAGCTGAGTGGTGAGGTCAACATGCTGGAGGGCAGGGATGCCATTCAGAGGGACCTGGACAGGCTTGAGAAGTGGGCCCATGTGAACCTCATGAAGTTCAACCAGGCCAAAGGCAAGGTCCTGCACCTGGGTCACAGCAATCCCAAGCACAAATACAAGCTGGGCAGAAAAGGGATTGAGAGCAGCCTTATGGAGAAGGACTTGGGGGTGGTGGTGGATGAGAAGCTCAACATGAGCTAGCAATGTGCACTCATAGCCCAGAAGCCAACCACATCCTGGGCTGCATCAAAAGAAGCACGGCCAGCAGGTCGAGGGTGGCGGTTCTACCCTTCTACTCCACTCTCGTGAGACCTGGAGCACTGCAACCAGCTCTGAAGACCCCAACGTAAGAAGCATGTGGGGCTGTTGGAGTGGTTCCAGAAGAGGGCCACAAAGATGATCTGAGGGTTGGAGCACCTCTGCTGTGAGGACAGGCTGAGAGAGTTATGACTGTTCAGCCTGGAGAAGAGAAAGCTCCAGGGAGACAGCCTTGCAGTCCTTAAAGGGGGCCTACAGGAAAGATAGGGACGGACTCTTTATCAAAGAGTGTAGTGACAGAACAAGGTTTTAAACAGAAAAAAAGAAAATTTAGATCAGAGATTAGGAATAAATTCTTTTCTGTGAGGGTGGTAAGACACTGGAACAGGTTGCCCAGAGAAGCTGTGGATGTGCCATCCCTGGAAGTATTCAAGGTCAGGCTGGATGGAGCTTTGAACAACCTAGTCTAGTGGAAGGTGTCCCTGGCCATGGCAGGTGGTTGCAACTAGATGATCTCTAAGACGCCTTCCAACTCAACCTTTCTATGAAATAAAACACAATTTAAAAAACCTAATAATTTTGAAGTACTTCATAAATTTTTCTTCTTTACATTTCTCATAGGATAGTTTTTCAGAACACAAATGCAAACTAGTTCATTTACTCTATCTCTTGTATTAAAGAAAAATTGTGTATGCCCCTATCCTTAGGGAATCCTTACCTGAATTACTGTCATTCCAATAACATAACGGCATGTAACAACATGTATCTTACATGTGTAAGCATAAGTTACACATCCTTGTGTAAGAAATGAATTATTGCCGTTCCAAATCCTTAATTGTGCTGCTGCTAAGGGCAGCCAATTGTCTGTTTTCTCACTGAGTGGCTTTCACACATACTTAGAGGTCTCAGAACATTAAGGATTGCTCCCAATGGGAAAAAAAAATGCAAAAGTACAGGAAGAGTCCTATGCAGGCAACAGCAGGCCCAGTTGTATTATATTTATTATATATTTCTTATTTATACAGCTATATACGTTTTCAAATAGCTCAGTTAAAATGAAGTAAATGGAGTTTAAAATATTCCCAGCTTCTTCTGTGTAGGTGTGGCAACATTTGTTGTTTCAAAACCTGGGTTCAACCTTTTTGTTGTTCATTTTTTAATTGGGGACCAGACTTTCAACAGAAGTGTGTATGACAAAACATTACATCAAAAACCCTAAAATATTTCAATTTATAAATGCTGACACCGCACATCGACATTATTTGCCTCAATTGTTTTCATATTCTTCTAGTGGAAGAATCTAGTACTTTTTAAAGGATGCAGGTGAGGAGGCCTGCTCAGAAGGCCTGACTCAGAAGCTATTGGGCTGCAGTGACAGTGAAACAGGAAAAATAAAAAGAAACTTACTTCTTTTCAGACAAGTTTTTGAGCAGTTAATTTTTATACAGTAATCTATTCAAAATTAATCAACCACAGCTAATTCTAGTTCGATATTAAGACAAAGATTTTCAGCTTTGTTCAGAGCATGTTTGATATTTTTCTTCAACAATTTTTCCTTAGTGATCAAGATAAACGATATCTTAAAAATTATTAACATGCTGAATAAAAACCTGTCTGGGAGCCATAAATTAACTAGTTTAGCTTCACTTTATCTTACTCTAAATAAAGTTTTAGATCAAACTGGGAATCATCTCCTGAACATGTTTCTTACCCATTCCATGCAGAGAGGTCTGGATTGACCATTCTAGCAGATTTCAGTACAGTGACAGCATCACTGCTACTTTAGAAGGCACTCTAAAAGCCACATTCCCTCTGAGCTACTCCAGAGCCAGTGAGAAGGATCATTCAAGGTAGAGTGTAGCAACCCAGCTACAAAAAGTGCTGCTGCTGGGACCAAACTAAACCTGAAGTGCATTGGTATTCATTTTGTTTTCCAAATTTATTTCTCATGCTCAATTATGGTCTATGTTAGAAACCCGAAATGGATCATTCCAGTTCATCTTAAGAAAGCCTCTTCTCTCATGCAATACCATGGCAGTCCTCAAGTATCCGAAACAGCATTCCTAAAAGCTCTCCTCTAAAATTTAATGTACTATACAATTTCTTTTGAAAAAGTTTGACCTTCCAGTGCAAACAATTTAGGAAATTCTAAGAAAGCATTCCAACAAGTATCAGAAAGTTAGCTGTTACCCCAAAATAATTTTCACTCATTCTCCCTTTGGTATAGTTTGAGTCATGTCTTAATTCCCTTACATGTAGAGAAAGTATATTTGCTAACATAGATGAATTAGTTACACTGTCTAAAGATACAAAATCCATGTATTATTATTGCATAAAGAAGTAATTCAGTTATTAAGCAGTCCTACAGGAGACAATGCCTTTAACAGAATTATTCCAGTTTTATGAAACCCAGCACAGAAAGCAGACTGCAACTTCTCTTAAACTCTACAATAAAATTACCTGAATTCAGATGTAGGATAATTTTCTTCTGGATGTGGCCATTAGGGGTTGTACCTATCACTTATACCACTAGATGCCTATTATTATAGCAAATGCCTGAGTATTAAGAGATACAAGGAATTTTTAAAATTATTAATATCTTACTGAGTTACTTTTGAAGAATTTCAAGAAGTTTCACTAACTGCCTAAAGAAATAAATAAGGTAATTTTATTACTATCTCTCAGTTCTATTTTTTGCGATATCTTTCTCTTAGTACCTCAGAATTAAAAACAGCAGAGCTAGGTAGAAATACAGTGATAGGTGAGCTGCTGCAAGAAAGAGATACAAAGCACCATAACAGAAACACTTACATAGGGTGAAACACCCCTACCTTTGCCTCTAACGTACTCCTATTATTAAAGTCATTCTGATAATGAAAGACCAGTTATGTTGCCAGTAGCTTTTGATCCTGGTTGACTATATTTCAGAAGTTCCTATAAAAAAACATATTTAGAATATTGATGGTTTGGAAGAGGAGTTATCTGCAGCAACAATATGTTTCATCCATTGCCTGTTTATCTGAGTTTCATTATCATATTCATTCAAAAGATCTTGTTTTCACTGTCAGGGGCAGGTAGAAGATAGAGAGAGTTCAGGTAAAGTCAGTAGAGCTTTGAAACGCCAGCATCTGTAATGACAGCCACATCCTTGCAAGGTCCTAGAAGAGTCATATATTAAACCATACAGTAAAACTTCACCTTTGTCTTTTATCTGAATATTTTGAGGAGAGAAATACAAAGACCACAAGTCCCTACTCCTCATACCACATGGAACTATTACTACAAGACATGAAGAAAATGTGTCAGAATGCATCAGAAAGAATGTGCCAACTTGCAGAAAAGAATTAAAATGCAGCAAAAATTAATTTCCAAAGATTTTGAAAATTTCAAAAATTGACTTGAATTTAAGGCATTGTATAAGCAAAATTAAAAGACAGGACAAACCCCAAACATGATCAGATACATGAATTAATATGGCACAAGATAAAATAATGGAATGCCAATAAGTGATGAGATATTAACACTATGCAAAGGCAGAATTCATCTAATCCTTATTACTAGTAAGTGACAGTTCTCAGTTGCAACCATAAAAATCCACTGAGATCCACAGTGTATTCCTCTGCATCTCATGGACAGAATCAGTCTGCTTAGAGAAATTCAACAACTCAACAATTCAAACTGTTCATTAACAACCCTGCTATCCACCATCCTTTGTATGTGAATAGTACAAGACACAATGTCATCAAATTCTACCAGATTTAGTTTGGTAGTTCTATGGATTTTTCATAGAATCACAGAATGGTTTAGGTTGGAAAGGAATTTTCTATGGAATTCAATGAGAATTGCTTCAATACAATCTATTCTAGCTGGAAGCTTTGCTGAAATAATCTAAACAATCATGCATGAGAAAAACCTGTCTTTACCAACTCTAGTGCCCCAAATATTAACAAAAAAATCATTTTACAGCAAGTAATCAAGAACTGTGAGTGGGACAGGACTACTAGGTCTTGAGGATAAAGTAAAATTTTAGATTTTTCCAATTGTCTGTGGAGTATTTTTAGATATTTTTTCCACAATTTTTAAAGTTAAATTCCCAATAGAAAAAAGGCTATAAAAACATTTTAAAAATTCATTAAAATGAATTAGTCATCTTTGGAATCACTTGAAATGCCCCAAATCAGAAAGTTACATTGAATATTGTAATGGAATTAATTTTCATATAATTTAATACAATTGATTTTGTGCAATTTAATGTAAAATAAAGATGTTAAAGTAAATAGTGACAAATCACAAGTGTACTTATAAATACAGTAATAACTTTTATTCATAAAGCAAGAAGTAGCTCATTTGAGGGTTGCTGTAAGTGTAAAGCTAAATACAGAAAGAGAAATTCAGCTTTGGATGTTCACTTTTTACACAGAGGTATAACACTTGAGGACTGATTTTTGACTCGGCTCCCCAAATGTTTTCAAGGACATTATCATTCAGAAAAAATGCTGAACTACTTTATGGTCATATGTTTTACTGAGACAAATCTCAGTAAAAGAACAGTACATTTTATTTGGAAAGGCTAAGCACCAAAGTTAGCTTGATCATAGGTGGTAGAAGTTAAGAGCTGAAAATACTTGACTAGCAAATTCCCTTACGAATGTGCATCTTTTTAAAGTACAAGCAAATCATGATGAGCCGATATAACCTTGAAATCTGAAGAACCTTTATAACTTAGATTAAAACCTCACCTTAAAATAACAGGAAAACAATCTCTTTTCATTTATCAATCTTCTTTTACTGCAAAAGTATATTCACGTACTTAAGCAAACAACTGATTTTGCACCTACGCTTCTTTTTTAACTGTGACAGATAAGACCAATTTTCCCACTGGAGCAAGAACTATGGAATTTAAGCTATAAGTAAGATAGAGGATTAAATCCTTGTCCTTTTGTTATAGTTGTGTATGTCAGAACTGTGCCTGCATGCACACCCATAGTACTTAATTCCCTGGATGGTCCAGAAACTCCCCAGTTAGTCATCTACACTGGTGAGAATAGACCAGCTGGAGACAAGACTGAACTCCTAGCTGCCCTCAGGACAAAAGTTTTGAATAACTACTACAAGGACATCTCCAGGAAGGACTTTTGGAAAGTACTGAGTGTGCTAGCCTATGAAAAAAATGGAACACTATAGGAGTTTCTTTAAACAAACACTCTGCCCATGGGTGTCTAACATGATCCAGAAGGGCAAATTGCATGATTTTCATCTTTGTGCTTCTCTAGCAAAGGAATAAAGAGTAAAACCTCCTCTTTAAGGAGATACTGAATATTTTCAGAATCCTTCAAAATATCTTGCAAAGTCCTTTAATATCATTGTTCTCCAGGAAACACAAGATGTCTCTGAAGAAGGGCCATGAAGGGTTTGCATGCCCAAAACTGTGCAGTTTTTCAACTACACCAGTAGCTAATAAATGATATTACTTTAGTCAACAATTCTTGTCATACCTATACCCGTAGACTGCCAGGTTTATACCAAAGCACCTTTAAGAACCTCTTTTCATAGTAGATCTAGAAAAGAATTTCTGTGTTATTGAAGTAGAGATGTGAAACTGGTTTCTAGATAGGTTTTCTTCTCTCAAATTAGGATGGCAATTCAACACCAGCCTTTATAGTGATAAAAAATAGCTTCCAAAAGTGCGTGACTGAAAATAATGAAAAGCCTCCAAAATTTAAATTAAAGACTTGGGTTTTTCTTTTATTTCTGTTTTAAACACACATACACTAAAACCTTTACCCCTTTTGTTATTATTTGTGGTCATTGAACAGCTGGAATTTTGCTTCATGGATTTACTTTAAATACGCAGATCTCAAGCAGCCTTTTCTAGCATATAATGTAAGCAATAATACATCAAATGCATCGAACAGGATGGGAAGTTCATTAGGTTTACTAGTAATTCTTAAAAACAAGAAAAATCTGTAGCTTTGTTTCCGTTGGCCTTAATTTTTGTATTAATGAAATTGAGAATCTATAACGAATTGTGAAACTAAGCAGACAAATTCCTTAGAACCGCCATCTCCAACTCGCACTTGAGTTCTGTCTTGAAACTCAACTGTGTTTTTCCCAAGTCAAAAGCAGAAGCTAACAATTTCT
The DNA here is from genome assembly GCA_026546715.1 of Gallinago undulata. Classification (NCBI taxonomy): domain Eukaryota; kingdom Metazoa; phylum Chordata; class Aves; order Charadriiformes; family Scolopacidae; genus Gallinago; species Gallinago undulata. Next base: position 11,931,088 of record JAOTQQ010000004.1, on the reverse strand, counting down.
CTATACAGAAATTTTGTTATGCTGATTAGATCAAGACTGTAGGATAAGAATTAATAAAAGAAATTACAGAAATAAACAAGCAAAAAGCACCTCAAGACCTTCTCTGGTATCTCAACATAGAATTTTAATATTCCAGATGATTGTCTATCTTATTTCATATAGATTACTGAACCAACATTTCATAAGCACAGTTAAATTAGTATATGGACAGAATTTGAAGTGATGACATGAAAAAAAATGAATGCTATCTCATATTTCTGCCAAATTCCCTCTTATGAGTTCAATACTCTAGCACTGTTGCATGAATCAGTTTTAGAGTTCCAGAAGGTCACACATCATCCACCATGCAACTCTGTTTTCCAGTTAATCAAAATGTGTCAGCACATTGACTTTCAAGCATAATGCGAAGATTGTATTTTACTTAAGGTATTACTGAAATGTCTGAAATACTGAAAGGCAAAACTGTTGATCCTTTCTTTACAATGTAATTTGGCTTAGTGGGAATCTGTTCATTGGATCCTTAGCTTGATTATAAGAACTTAATTCTACTCAAAGTTTGTGAAAATTTTACAACACATATCTATCAAAAATGCAACGGGGTTTCTGAAGTAGAACTTTCATAATATTGTTCTGACTACACTTTAAATAACATACATAAATCCAGTTTCACTGTTGCTTCCATTATTTCAGGTTTTCAATCATCATTTGCAATTTAAAAGTGGAGAGAGATCTTCAAACCTAAACCAAAATTCAAAGGAAAATTTGAATTTTAATTCCAAGCACACAAAATATCTTGGATTCTTTATCAACTTTTTTTTTTTTTCCTCACATTGGCTGCAAATGAATTCTGTTGAAAAAAAAATAGTTGCTGGCAACATATTTCCTAAAGAACAGTGGCCAGAAATGGACTTCAATTAATTCACCTCTTTATTGACGGCTAGAATATGCTAAATAATCATCTATTTGAGGTGACATAAAATGATATAACAATACACTATAGGAAAAAAAGTACTTCTGTATCTGTGGCATTTCTCCGCAAAAGATAACCCCATCTTTTTTTTTTTTTTCTTCTCCTCCTTCAGTTTACAAATAGATGCCAAATATGATTAACCTTCATTGATCTTCATCTAAAAAGACTGAGTTTAAATAAAGGTCAACTAAAATCCACAAGAGGGAACACAAACGTTAGCACACAAGAAGTAACAAAGACAAACAGTGACTGAAGAAATTAAAAAAATAGCATCTCACTAGATTCTTTTCAATTTCTACTCAATTTACAAATAACATCAAGGAATTTTAATATAAAACTTACAGGGCAAAATTATACAGTTTAGGTTTCTGAGATATGGCTAGACTTTGATTTTTACAAACCTATCTTTCCAATAAAAAGGAAAAATACTCTTAATTGGCACTTTAAAACCTCTGTTTGTACAGAACTTTAATAACATTTCATAAAATACAAATGACGTTTTTATGAAAGGGTAAGAGTGTATTTTTAAAAATGTCTTTCTGAAGTTATTATACTATTATAAAAGTAAATTTGGTGTGCTGAATACTTAGGAAAACAATTCTTTGGTTTCAGATTATTAGCAAGCCTCTTGCTCTGGTAGCTCTTATTTGCAATTCCCACATGAGTCAAAACCGTCACATTTCCAAAAGTCTAATTGGAACACAGTTCCTGAAACATGCTTATTGTCCTGTGCATCTTTTACTCCTTTGATAAAACTCTGGAAAGAGCTTTTACAAATTGCTAATTTCTATTTAATGCCACCCTAAGAGCTGTCGCACTGAATTTACATTAAATTTTCTGGGCGTGCTATTACAGCTGTAGTATACCAAATGCCAATACTACTAGCCCTGCAAGATTAAGTTCCTTCAGGATTATTTCAAACAGAAAACACCATGCCTCTCTATATACATCACATTTGCCAGCATAATTTTCTTATCTCCCTCAGTCTTAACTGGACTTCATGCTGAACACCAACATATGTTTTCAAAACCAGCATCACTAGTTCTAACTGTGCTACCACAAGATCAGTCTCAGATTGTTATTTCTCAGAAATATCCATCTTCCTCCATAACTTTTTTTAATCAAATTATCCAAATGGTTTATGCATATGTCCTATATAGTACAAATGTATTCTTTTTTTGTCCCTTGACTTTAGGGTGGGACACAGATTTAGATCACTAGATCTAATAAAAAATGCCTATAAAGCAAAGGATGACATTTCGGTATGTAAACAGAATCCGGAACCCTGAACACGGTGCCGAGACTCTCGGCAGAAAGCAATGTAAGAATATGGCAGGATTCACTTCTGGCTGCACTGGAGATGCTGAGCTGCTAAACATTGTGATTTGTTCAATAACCAGCAAGTGTCCCACCTCTGAAGTATGAGGTAGTATCTCTCTTGAAGATCTGCATTGCTACATTTACTGTAAAACCAGGTGCATATGCCTGCCTCCTCTTCTAAAAGACTGAAGGAAGAACCATTTACTTTATTCAGGTGACAGTACTTAGTCTAGGAGTTAGAACACCCATATAGGAAACAGAAGCACCAGGAATTATATCCTCTGTTTTAGTAAGAAGCTACTAAAAGCTTTACTAAAAGCATATATTTTGCTATTGTCTAGCATAGCTTGGGTGAGAGCAATTCATTTTTTTCTGCTGCATCTAAAAACTAGATGACAAGTCAATGTAAAATGTATTCATATACTGATAATAATTCATTCTGACACACAGGGTTACTTTGTTCTTGTAGTTTTGCTTGGGTGATTATAGAAAAATAGGAGAAGGACAAAATACATTTATGCCTTTTTCCACAGAGCCTGCCACAGCAGAAAACACAGTGTGAAAAAATACCTATTGAAGGGAGCTAGTTTTGGTTTCTCACTGGCACCCAAGTTCTCACATTTAGGCTAATAGACAGAACAAATTCTTGGCCATTTTCAATGTGTCCTTGTTAATGCCAATGTCAATACTCCTCTCCAATACAACATGACTGGTGTAGCCCTGTAAATATGATTTTTCCATTACCAGTAGAAGGCCATAAGTTTGCCTTTGTCATGGAGACCCCAGGAGCTGTCTGGTCTTGTGTTGGCCAGAAGTGACTGGGACTTACTGGACTATGGTCAGTGGCCTTGTGCCCTGGCCTCCCTGGCTGTAGCTTCAACTCTGTGAGTGCCAAAGCTGGGAAAGGGCTGGCAGCTGGGGATCAGTGGGTGACAACCCACAGCCTGCTGTCAGCTGAGGCTGGGGTAGGCACATGGGCAGCTGCCAGGCTGTGGCCAGGATCCACTGGGGAAGCAGACAGTGTTAAGAAAATGCATAAAACACACAGAGTGAAGAGTAAAGGGGACCTCTACCCTCCCCAGTGAAGATTACGCATTTTTAACAGAACACATCACTTTGGAGGTATAGAATTTCGTATTGGGAAACCAATGAAAGCAAGCTAGGAAATTTTTTAAAATTTATTTTCCTAAGAAAGAAAGAAGGAAAATAAGTGAGTTTCAGTTTAAATGTCTGGTCTGTATTCAGACTCTATTTTCTATTCAAAGAACTTGAAGCATTGTGAAGCACTGAAGCGTTCAGTGGTTTCCAGCGATAGGACAAGGGGCAATGGGCACAAGCTGGAACATAGGAAGTTCCATTCAAATATGAGGAAAAACTTATTTATGGTGAGGTTGACAGAGCACTGGAATGGACTGCCCAAGGAGGTTGTGGAGTGCCCTTCTCTGGAGATCTTCAAGTCCCGCCTGGATGCAGTCCTGAGTGATGTGCTCTAGGCAATCCTGCTTTAGCAGGGGAGTTGGACTAGGTGATCTCCCAACTCTGACAATTCCATGATTCCATAAGGAGGAGTGAAGGTAAAATCTACAATTTGCCTTTGCACTTAAACTTGGTTTTCACTGAAAAGTTACTGAAGAGGAAAACTGAGACTCTTAAGTTTACTAGAGACTTCACTATTGGAATGTGCCATCCTCTTCCTAACAATCAACTAGGACAACTTCAAACTTCCAACAGCTTTCTAAAAACTATTCTGTACCAAAACACTATACTGGCTTGAAAGAGAGCTGTTCAAAATCACACGAGGATTGGTCAGAACTGGTGTCATCCTGACACCTCCCAACAAGAGTTCAGCCTTTCAACGCAAGACATGCTATGTATACCTAATGTCTTCTCATCACTGGATCATATGCTAAGACACATCTGACATAGCAATTTCTGTATCTCTAGGTTGTTTTAGCTTACCATAATAAAAGTAAGAATTATGGTATGTTTGGTATCCTAATTATACATTACAATGATACAAATGCTGCCTTTTTCATAAGATGCGACAATCATATTTATCACATATTCTGAACACAATAACGTTTCTGTCATTGTGCCATTATCATAATGAGGTGCCTTATTACCACTGAATGTTGAAAAACTCTGGTAACACTGTAGAAAAGATTTACTGCAAGGAATTTTCATCCAAATAATACCGTCTTACTAAGTTTTTGACAGCTGCACTGGTATGACTCTGTGAAGACACTTAATCATAAATTGCTCTTACACATAAAATCCAGCAATTGAATTTTACAAACAACATAATTATTCTAAACTTATGCTGCTTGTTTTCACACGCTAATGATTTGTCAAATTTTAATCTGGGAGTGCTAGTTACCTTATGGGGAGGTAGGGCAGAGGAGTTTATTTTCTGTATTTCAATCCAGAGTGGTTCAGCTGGAAACTGCCCAGCCACGCTATAGGCATTTCCTGAAGGAGCTGCCCTTGCAGCCAGGGAGGACAAGGGTTGTAGCTATCATATGGTGCATGAGAGCTTTTTACATAGTTGGCAATGGGAAACTGTGCTGTTAAATCAAGTATTTAGGAAAATTGAATTAAGTTGTCACTCTAATGACTAATGTGTGATATTATCTTTAATTTAATACATCCTAAATTCCTTGTGAACTTAAAATACAGAGAACTTCCAAATGACTCAAAAACTCTGTTTTGATAATTAAGAGATACAGACCAACCTAACGTGTTAACTACGGGTTGGACAATTAGCTTTACATTATGATACGAATGGAATTGTGTTAATTGAGCAAGAAGGGCACAATATTTTGTGGTACATTGACACCCCAATCTATATTTAGTGATCCAGGTGTAATATTGCATTCAGTGAATTTACTGTAGATTTATGTTAATTAAGATCAGGATTTGGACTTTGAGTTTTAATCTACCTTGCTTTGTGTGTATGTCTCATTATAACTGAGCAGAAGGTGTTATTAAATTATTTCTATTATATAGTGCTGATTAAAATACTATCTGTCCAAAAAAAAGAGAAAGAACATTTAGAGACGGGTAATTTCTCACTGTAATTTAACTATGGTACTTGATTTCATTATCTTGAGCCTGATCCTAAGACTACTTACACAAGGTGATCATCCTTGGAACTAGAACTGATGAGATCTTTTCAATGTTTAGAAATGTTACACAAATATTTCACTTCTATTTTTTTTCCCATGGAAACTAAAATTCAAATTGTGTCATGACTGTTAAATGAATTGTTGCTTAGATAACAAAATAAAGATCTAGCTACCTAAGATTTAGCATTATAGAACTAATTTTGGCATGCTAGAGTTTGAACTTGCAACATAGAATACCTAGTATTTAAATCAGTGTAACTTTTTTTATTAGTGTAATTTTATAAGCTTTCTACTATTACTAAGAAAAAGATTGTTCTGCTAGAGTATAAATTCAAATACATTTTTCAGTCATGGGCTGGGATTTTTATGGAAGTAGCTCATGTTCTGAGGAAGCAGAGGCAACGTGTATTTAATTTCACAATGTTGCAAGTCTCTGGCAGGTAATCCTGACCTAAAGTATGATGGCTTAAATAAAAATAAAAATAGTATAAGCAATACTTCTATCTATTTACAACCTTTAGGAAATATATTCATCAACACTTCCCAGGCAGATATTTAGTTGGTTTCAGTTATATCCACTGAGTATATCTATGTCTCAGAAATTAGGATCCTGGTCCTGACAAAGACTGGAAAGCAATGGGCTGGGAGGCTGCTCACAGGCACACAGTGACAGCACCGCAACTCGGTTTCCCTATCGAGATACCAGCTTCTGCATTCTCACTCAGCCTCAAACTCTGCCCACAGTGTAGATCAAATTATCCTACAAAAAAAAAAAAAAAAAAAGACCAAGGAAGAACCAATATCTAAGGCTAAACTTCTCAATCAGTATTGGCCACATACACAAACTAGCAGATGAGGAATTATAAGATACAGAATCTTCAAGCTCTATCTTTCTTAAAGACTTACTGGTACTTTCAAAGGTCACATACTACTGTTTCTTCCCACAACTTTCCCTCAGCATAGAGCATCTCTGGGCCCGTCATTTTCACTGGCAGTATCCTGCCACACCCTGTCAAATAGCAGGAGTTTCTTTCCAGCTAGGAACCTACTGAGGAAATTGTTAGTGCTGAGGAAAGGCTATTCTTGCAGTTCTTGGTGTATTTTTGGTCCCTACTCTTGGTTCTTATGAACACTTTCTCTACATCATGGAACACTGAGCTTCTTCAAAAGTATCCAAAACAAGTACATGATCATTTCTTGCAGTGCTGTAATGCTGAAGTGAGCAGAGTCCAATCTGTACATGGCACATTAGTCAAGCAATAGTGTTGAAACTGGAAAAAAGGTTTTAATTTCTTCACTTAGAAAAATATTTGTGGACAGCTCAGAATATTAACACACAGTACAGATACAGTCAGAAATGGCAACAGCAATATCTACTCACATTTCCCTTTACACTTCTGCTGAGCTTAGAAAAAACGCTAAAATTAAATTTACTCAGTTAAAAATGTGGAAATTCTCTCTTCTGTCAGGATGCCAGTAGAACTAAGTATGTATTATTTACAAACACTTGAAGCACACAGAAGGTGCCTTGACGTAGAAGGATAACTTTTAATGTGATATGGCAGACTAAGGTCATGCAAGTCACACCTGTGCTGGTACAGTGCTGACCAGTAATCACCCACACATCACCTCAGATACTAATCTACAGAGCACACAGGGTCTGAGACTTACTCACAAATAGTCATTTCTAGCACTGCCTTTGCTTGCCACATAGTCCAATACAGAATTCAGTCACAGGTAAGAAACTCCTTCTATCAAAAGCTTGTAATACCATAAGCTACCACATGACCTTTAACAAATCTTACCATTTGGGGTGAATGCATTTTCTTGATGCGCATGCCCTAAATGTTTGTTCAAACCCGAGGATATTCCAGATACTGCAAACATATATACTTATTAATCATTCCCTAGAAATCTAAGGAGATACAAGTGTGAAATAACACATCTTACTTTAAATCATATATTAAGTTTTTGAATGCATTCTCAAACCGATAGAGCAGTAATTTAAAAAAAAAATCTACAGAAAAGATATGACTTATAGAAACCAGAGTTCAGTTGCCACAAGTAATCATGCCTGTCCTAAGTGACTAATATTAACTGTTGAATCAGGTTTAACCTAAAAAGCTGAATGTATGAAATATTGCTTCTTAAAAAATAAAATCAAACTTTTTGGAAACAGATGAGAAAACAGAATCCAAATCAAAACAAAACTTTTCTTTTCACACGAGCAATAAGAAATACCAATCTCATGTTGTAATTTTGATGTAGTTGTCCTTATTCATAAAGAATTTATCAGGTCATTTTTCCTTAGATAAAGGAAAAATTAAAATAGCAGGCTTTTTCTTAATACTCTGCCTCTTACAGTCACCAATGAACCCCAAAACAACCACTTTCTTTTCTATGTTGTTTTGATCCTGACACTGATGCTGTTAATTCCCCTTTACTCTCTCTACCTGCCTTTCGGAATGTCCTGTAGTTTTTCCTCACAAATACATGCATTTTTAATTAGCACCTAAGTCACATGTTTATTTCATCAGTCTCCAGGTCACACAGTGCAGCCTCAGTTCAACCCTGACACTTTCTGTTCTGGACAAAACTCATGACAGTATTCAGCTACCTTTTACAGAAGTTGATGCATACCTATAACTAAAGGACCAACATGTCCCAGTGTATCTTGATGATACACTGCTCATTATATTTCCAAATCTTCCAGTCAGTGGTACTCAGGTTTCAGAAACATGTAGCAGCACAGGCAGCTGAAGGAGTCATTTTTTCTATTTGCCATCCCTGCCACAGCATACTATTTCTTCATTCACGCCTTGTTCTCACTATGGCTCCACACCTGACAGGATATCACAAAGACATGAACAAGGAGCCAGAGACCAGGGAAGGGACAGAAAGGAAAATCAGCAATGGGAAATCCTCGGTTTGACATTGCTGCCAGAGGTTTCTAGCCACAACCTGGAGCATGAGCAGCGTGCAGCACATCTCAACTACAGGAACAAGGCATTATACTTCCCACCACACAGATTCAAAAAACAACTTGGCATTAGCTCATGCAGTTCAGCGTAATTTTGATGTTTCAACTAAAAAGGCCGATCAAGGTCAAGCCCACTGAACAGCAGTTTCTCACTCTAAATCCCTGACACTCAGTTATAGTCCCTCCTCATCAGCTGAGGACTCTCACACACTAGAAAACTCCTAGAGTAATGAACCAGTTTGTTGCCCCTAGTCATGCATTAATAGACAAGGCTACATAGCAGAATATGAACCTCTAAGTCCATCCGCATACTAGATCAAAGCCAACAGGACATTTAGGTCACAAATAATTATTTAAATGCCTTAAATTTAAACAGGTGAAGCACTATCAAGGTGATTTCAGCTAGACTACACAATATCTCTTCTTTTAAATAGGGGTTGTTTTCCATATTAACTGAGTGATAAAAACCATATAGAAAACCAAACACCATAACAAATTAGTAATGGACTCCAAATGTACAAATATTTTAAAATAACTAGAGATTGTGTTTTTTCCTCCCCTCAACAGACTTCACCAGGAGGTGAAAAGGAAAATTAAATCTATGCAAATGTGTCCAGCTTTCAAAAACAACAGCAAATATATATTGTTCCCTCTTCTGTTTGTGTGTATTAAGGATATGTACTGACTTTATGGAATTACTCCAGCAAGCTGTGAATGATGATGCATGAAATGAAAAAATCTCAGTCCAGTGCACAGAAAGAATACAAAGAACAGTAGGCTGTCAACAATATACATTTTAGAGGAGAATGGAGATATACCACATCTTCCTTGGACACAACTCTGTTGAATTCAGAGACAAGATTCTTATGGTATATATGTGTAAGCAGGGGGCTCCTTCCAGGTACCTGTCAGACAGATTCCAATTCTGCAAGACAATACTGAATAATTAATTCAAAATTAATTTTTTATCTAATTGAGAGATATTTTCTGTCTCAGTTGCAGGAGTCAGCTGGAGGCTTACCAAAATGATGTATGACTGTCTTCCATTAGATTATTGGTCAGAACAAAACAGGTATTCATAGAACAAAGTAGCTATTCATCTTCTATATTCCACGCAACACTATTTTACCCATCTGTTTGATTGCAAGAACAGACAAATTCCAGATAACAAAGACAAATGAATAAAGCCTCTTTGCAAACCTCCAGCCACTGATTACAGCTCCAGTCATGATATAAAACCCCACCTTGTCTAAAAAAAACAGTTCATCAAGAAGGTTAAACTTTTCACCACCAAAGCCAGGCACCACAGAATAGATGTTACGAAAGAGTTTTGGATGAACTCCAAAGCGATAGCTTTAAATTCCAAGAAGAAACAACATGTTCACCCTGCAAGTCAACTTTTCAAGAAGCAAGATTAGATATTTCTCACCACTTGCAAAAACCAAGATAGGTTGCTTTAAATGCATTCAAAAAAAAAAAACCAAAAAAACCCAACAAACCAAACCAAAGAAGAAATCCACACATGCCTATATAGGATGACAGATTCCAAAGCAAAGACACAGAACGAAGCACATCAGTGCTATCGTTCAGAAAGTGAAAATGTGTCTTCCCTTTGACTTTTTTGTAGTGCAGTGTATTCTAGATAAATAGTTAATTCTCTGATACCATGGGCCTTCAGCACAGCTGATCTTTATGCAGGCTGCCTAAAGGAATAATATAGAGGTTTCCTGTATATCTGTGTTACTGGTACACGTGAGAGTGCTGGAGTTTGAATCTACATGTGATTAGACGCAGATTTAGAATAGCTGACAGAAGAGGTACATTTGTCCATTAGTTTGGAAGGCAACACATAGGAAAGCTTACTAAGATTTACTTTAGGAGGAAAATGGTCTTTCTTTTTTCACTACTTGAATGTTAAGAAAAGACAGTCTTCCTGAAAACTTGCAACAACATATGCTAAGTACAATCACAGACACCATGAGTTATACCTGTAACTACAGATCCAAGTATCTTGCATAAGACAGCATAAAGCTATTCAGCATCTCATTCAGTGTGCAAACCTCTGCTGGTGATGTGTAATAAGAACAGATAAATAACACTGCTTGAGAAGCCAGGCAGGTGGTTTCCTCTACAACAAATGTTTCCTATTATTTCCATGCAGCACACAAAAAACTAGCTGAAGTAATTTTTTAAAAAAATAAATTATTCTTAGCCTACCTAAAAAGAACACAGACAACAGTAATGAAAAAGGGCTGTAACTTCTAAAATTGTTTGTTTCTTTATTCTGTATAATAAACAATTTCTGAAGTTGCCAAACCATTTTTGCCATGCTTGTAAATCAGATAATGTATCACCTCTTGGGAAATTTGCCAACAAAGTTCAAAGACACAAGACTGTTTCTACAGAACTAGTCCAGTTGGAACTTTGTGTGAAAAAAAAAAAAAAAAAAAGGTATCAGCTACAGGTCCCGTTTAAGACAAAACCTAGAGTATGAAGAAGCTCTAAGTCATTGAAAAGACACACATTTAAACAAACAAGTTCTAGACTGAAGCCTTTAAGAATGTTTTTAAGCAAAATTGTTTCCCTAATATGTATCAATATATTACTGGTAAATAAAACTTTGATGTGTATAATCCCATCCCATTAAAAATGTTTCTATAGCATTAAAATAACAGCCTTTTCTCTCCTGGCTCAGATTGATGAGAAAGTATTCTGCCTGATGGCCATAAACATTACTGTGTAATTCCCTCCAGGTTCCCCTGACATTATCCATCAGTTTGTTTTTACAGACCTGTTGAAGATGATGGAGCAGGATATGAAGTTGAAACTTACATGCTGCATTTTTTTTTCTTCAAAAAGCTGCTATAGAATATCTACCAGATGGCATAGTTTGCTAAAAATCTTATCAAATGAGATAAACAAATACTGCCTATGAGTTTCGAATCTTTATTGATACAAGATAAGCATTGGAGAGAATAACATGGTTTCCTCCACTCACACTCACATACTTAAAGGACATATTTAGGGCCAAGTGGACAAGACTTGAAATACAGACTTAAATTTTTGGTACACTTGGAAGAATAATATTTTATAAGAATGTAGAAACATAAGCATCAGATGAGGAGGTGCTATTCTTCCATCAACCCCTTACAATTCTTGAGAGAGGAATACAGTTGATTTCTACTGAGCACTGCAAAAGTGAGAGGTCAAGTCCCTGGATCCCTGTTTCATACATAATCAGCATCACAAAAGAAAATGTAATTGAAGCAGAATAACCGAAGCATTAAAAAAATTGCTAGCAAAGATTTGTTATCATTTCACCAAGAGTAACTATAATTCACAGTTTAGACTGCAGCTGATACTTATTTCTGGTTAAGGATCCAAACGTGTTCTCTGAAAAAACATTCCCTCTGAAGAAATTATCCTTGCTTGCTCACCAATAGATATTAGTACCTCCTAATTTCAGTAACACCTTAGTAATGGCATTCAGACACACTTCAGTCATGTCTCAATGGAGATATGTTTATTTAATGCTAATAAGAAATAGCACATAGCATTTAATGTTATGTTACCAGAACAAAATTAAATAGCCTACGGTGCATTTTTTGTTTAGGGTTTGTTTGTGGGTTGGTGGGGTTTTTTGTTTGGTTGGTTTATGGGGTTTTTAATTTATATTTTTTTTATTGGCACTACTTAGGGCACAACTCTGTGAAGTCCTGGCCACTGATTTCCAGTAGTGAAGTGATCTCCAAACATCTTTTGAAACTAAAGCAGATGCAGTGCTCTAATTATGTAGTCATAGGGCTGTCCTCTCCCCGTGTTAGCCAAAGACTGTTCTAATCCTCCATCCAGAGCGGCCAGTCTTCTGACAAGCGGCAGACAGCTTCCCTAGCTATGTCACTGCAGCCTATCTGGAGGGAGGCCTTCTTGTCCTTACGAGTGAATCTGGACAGGGTCCCAGTGCAGTTCAAAATCCCTTTTGCTCAGCATATCAAGGAAGATTTGGGTCATGGCCAAAGGCAAAAAAATCCTAGTTTTCCAGAGCTTTCCTGGCACAAACTTCTGAACCTTGAAAGTTTGGCACAGAATTTTATTTATTTATTTATTTATTGCCAGGAGTCTGAACTACCTAAATGTTGTACTTCTTGCATTGCTCCAAGTTGTTTTGGTGGAATGCTTTGTGCAATGATTATCTAAAAGGGCTAATTTCATTACCATACAGTCAAAGCAACATGTTCAGCTAATAGAGAAAAGTATATAAATGAGAGATAATAGGGATTCTGAGGGTGAACTGAAAGACTGTTTTGCATCACTTTGTTTTAATAAGCTAACTTTTTTTCTACTACAAAGCAGGAAATGTTTTGAATGAACACTGGGCAGATGCACCTCTCACTTCTACTGTTTTGTCTCCCCTGTATCCTCCGTCAACATCCCTGATATGATCATTACAGCTAGGAGGAGGCAGGGAGCAGAGTAGAAGTAGATGGGACAGAAGAACGCAGCCCAGCTGGCATGCTTTCCCAAAGTAGCATCACCTATTGCCACTGGCAAAGGTTGAGCTCGACCGATCATTTACCTGACCCATAAAGCAGAGAAAGAAAAACAAAGCAAGAAAAACCAAGCTGAATGACCAGTCCTACCTGAAATTTTATTAAAACTTCATGAAGAAAATAGCAGGGATTCACTCCTTTCCACACTGAGAAGTTTTAAGTTCAGCAAAGCCATTCAAATCTACTGAGCAAAGTTTACAGAGAAAAAGCAAATTTGATAAGTGGAAGCTAGGATTTGCCTCCAGCATGCTGTAGTCCAGAAAATATCAATCCAAGACCTTTCAGCACTGTGATCTGTTTCAGTTGAATCTTGTGACATTCTAAATGAATCACAGTGAAATAGTGCTTTGGGGTTTGTTTTTTGTTTGGGTGTGTTTGGGGATTGGTTGGTAGTGGGTTGGGGTCTTTTTTTTTGCAGGGGGAGGCGAGAGGACAGGTGTGAGTGCTGGATTTTTCTTTTTCACTAGTGAGCTCTGAGTTTCATAGTGTTAGTACCTTTAATTGTAATTTGGGAGCTGTCATTATGAGAGTTACTGACAGAAAGACATATTTTTTTCCTCTAACTGCATTCTCGGGATTTTGGTTAATCTAATATAGATCCATTTAGGCTTTTAGTATTTCCTATTCAACATCTAAAACACATGAAAGAAAAAAATAGTGTTTAAACTTTCTTAGCAAGAGAAAATCATTTGAAAAATTTTACTGCCTCAGATCATTTTCATAGCTATTTGTTTCTGGAGCAATAAAAGAAAAGATAATGATTTGAAAGTTTAGAAACAAAAGATACGTTAAATTTTCAATTAGTGCTTTTAAACTGACATGGCATTAGTACTGCAATACGAATGTGCCACCAAGAATTACTTTAGTAAACAATTAAATATATGCAAAACACATATTATTCTAGCAATGAGAAATCAGCATGCTTAAATCAACTCATGCTTAAATCCAATTAGCCAAATATCAAATTGAACAATGTGTTACCTCTCTGTATCTAACCTCTCCTGTTAGAGCCTAGCATATATAACAGTTGTTCCTGAAAAGTTTATTGCATTTTTAAAATATGCATGGATAGCTGGAATCTCAGACATTTTTAACTGTTTATACACAGGTATTCGCTATGATAAAAACCTAATGACATCAAAGAATTTAGAGTAAAATAACTTGAAGAGCTAATAGGATTACATTTCCAAAGAGGGTGCTGGTCACATCAGCACCAAAACCACTAAAAACATCAAGACAATCTGAATTTCATCTATACTGTTTGGCAGCTTTGCAATACAGACTAAGAATACCCCAACACATGCTATTTTTTATAGTTTCAAAATTAAATCAGTCATGTATATAAATTTGAGAAAAGGGTATGGGTTTTTTGTTTGGATTTTTTTCCAGAATGTTTATCCCTAGGATAGATGCAATAGTCAACAACAGTGGTGTAAAATCAAGGATACAAAAAAAATTTCTTTAAAAAAAGAGAATTCAGAACATAACTGCAGCCCTCAGGAGTGAGAATGTTAAATAGGAGTGGAGTGGTATGTTGAAAATACTCAGCAAATATTTCTCAGTATCTGCAAGGTAAAGTGAATAGGATAGTGAAATTAAGTGTCAGGAACAGGTCACAGACAACAGACAGAGAGAAGAATTCTACAAGAGAGTGTAAAATGGAGAGGCTGTTGTTCAGTAAACAAAGAATGATCAAAAGCAAAGTATACTAAATCTGAAATTTCACCACTTTCAGTGTTTGAATTGCATCCTACCCTGCAATATGACTTCCTCAAAAAAAATCTAAATAAATCAGAAATCTGAACTAATAAAATCTTCTACAGTATACTGATATATTAATTTCTTTTTATGTAACTGCAAATTGTGAATTACATACTAGAGATAAACTGAATAATTTTGAATATCCTGTGATGCTCAGGGATGATTTTTCATGTTGTTAAGTGATGCTTCTTTAACTTTTAAAGTAGATTCTGTAGAGAGTTCTTAAATTGTAGACAGGTTAAAAAAGGTACCAACTGAGCTTACTCTCAAACCACTAGAAATTTCCCACTAAATCTCACTTGCGTACTTGAACTATATGTAACGAGCATTGACGAAAAGGCTTATTTTTATGATTGTCATTTAGAGTGCATAGGAATAGAGAAAATACAGAGCTTAACATAATTTCCTTTTCAGATATTTATTCTTTCAAGTGTCAGCAAGCTGTACATCCACTATTGACTCTGTTATATCAGTAGCTGGATTATATACTGCAGGTTTACCATCCTCATTTACTATTTGTCCTTGCAGGAAACAAAACACTACATTGCCATTCCAATACAAGAAAGAATCACACAGCTCTGTGTCAGCTTACAACTCCTCTTTGAAAGCTCCACCACCTTAAGTCAACTATACACAGCACATGTACGACTATAAGTAATAAAACTATTAGAGAGCAACCTTTTTAAGATCAAACGGGTACTTTCAGCTTTAAGTTTCCAGTCCAGTCAGCAACAATAATCAGATCTGAAAAAAATCTGTACTAAACATACCTGTGAAAATATTTCCCGACCATCTTTAGTAGTCATTTGGGTATCAGAGAAGATAAATTAGTAGAGAGAGGACTATAGTCTGCTTCATTCTAAATCAACACATGAGAAATAGCAAGTTGTAATTATAGCTTCATACAGATGGTAACTAGTGTAAAATTCTTTACAAGTTCCACTTTGCTCAATTTAATCTCTCATATATTAAACAAAAACCTCTAAAAAAGATGTGAGTTGCTTATTTTGGACATAAAATTCCAAAGAGAAGAAAATTTTGTACCAAATCTCAGTAGATGTTGGGATGGGTATCTTTTATTACTAGTTAATCTAATCAATGGTAAATGCTCATTGAATCCCATAAAAACAAGGTGCATACACACAGGGAATGATTAAGCCTCATGCACATCCCTGTAGTTTTCAACTTTAGACTCACATTTCAGTAAGTATAGAAGACAGTGAGTACGATGTTTCCAAAGCCTGAGAAAAACAAAGGCAAAAGATTTTTCAGATACAAATGTTATCACCAAATTTTTGGCATCAGGGCTGGTTATATTCACAGATCTCACTGAGCAGCTGTTCAGCTGTTCAGCTGCACAGTCTGCTATAGTGCGCAGGAGAGCACAAAGCAACACAGACTTTACCTTGTACTCATCCAGACTACTAATATTTCATAACTGGGAGAGAAATTTCATTGCAATTCACATTTGTGAAGTTCCAGTCCCTGCTCACTGAGCTCTGCTTTCTGCTTGTTGGAGTTGGGTGAATGGTTCACAGACAAGAAATTTTTCACAGTTATGGTTACTTAATTCCCTTGGATACTTGGAATTTACATGTAAATTGTGCATGTATATGTGTGTACTCATAACTCAGGTGTGCATGTGTATATATCACATGTATGCACACAAGGCAAAACTGTGACCATCAAACATAGTCAACATCTATAGGAACACTGGCAATGCACAGGAAAATATAATTCTGTTACTACTCATGATAAAGTCACATGCCAAAGTCTGTGTTCCTAGCATCAGTTCTCAGAATTACTTGCACATCTATTCACACGTGGTCAATCTAGCAACACTGTCACTCCAAGAAAAGCAACTGTGATCGAGCTGTATCTGCCTCCAAAACCTCCCCAACCTACTGGTCACAGGATAATGTGTAAATGACAGTTTCTAGTTCCATAACAATAGCCATGTTTGAACATAGCTACTTAAAGTCATTAAGAAAATGAATTCAGTTATTCAGATATGACGTAAAACTGCAAAGTCGAATCATATAACTTTGGGAAGGCATAGCTGAAAGAATTGTAGAGGGAAAAACAGAGTTTTTGTCCTTAGATCCCAAAACAAACAGCCCAGGTTGAAGCTGCTTTCTCGAAGTCAGAGCATAGCCCTTAACTTCATGCAAATCTAGATTCCACTTTTTGCTCATCAGCACATACTACTGAATCACATATGTATATATATGTATACAAACACAAGTCTAAATCAGAAAATGTGACATTTCACATATAAAAGGCATATCAAGTACTGGTGTTTCTCTGAAGAATTGTGACTGTGGGCAATTTTACTCAAGAGTGGTGTCTTTGGACACAAGTCCACAGGATAACTGCAGTATATGATTTTCTAGTTAATAACTTTTCTCTTTTTCTCTTTAATTGCTCTGTAGGTATATACCCGCTGACTTTTATCTAAAACCTGAATGCCCCAAGGGAGAGAGTTTTCTCATTTATGCACCTCTTCATTCCTGCCACATTTTAGCATTTCTATAAAGACTGTATACCTGCAAATACCATGTCCTTTCTACTGCATATTGAACTTCCAAAAGGAAAATTGTGAAAAAGAAATATACTTCACACAGATCCAGATTTAACAAGCTATTTTAGGGACACCCTGGCAAATGTTTCAAAGTATGATAACATTAAGGCAAGAATCCAGGCAGCTTCCTTAGCCTTTGATTATGTATCTTCATTACACAGCAGGAAAAGAATGAATTCATATTAAGGAGCTAAAAAAGTCTGAAAGGCATGGAATTGAGGGGCTTTTATAAGGAGAGAAAACTGAGTTCCCCTAAATCCAGAATCTGGAATTGTAATTCAATCTTACAACAAGATTGGCATCTCAACCACATTTATATTATGATACTTTTTGCAAATTTTTGCATGAGAACGTGTAAACGTGATCTTTAACAAATTATTTAGTACAGTCAAGGTAGCCAACAGTCTTCATTTACAAATATTTTAAGATATTAATTTTTCTTTGTTTAGATAGAATTGCTACCTCAAACTGATTTTAACAATGTTTTTAGTTGAAATTTATTAGAAAAACAGTGTATTTGCTTATATAAAAATGAATTACATTTTATTATGTTTCTGAATCAACGTGAATGAAGGCCAGGATATTTGATAGAGAATTTTGACTTTATCAGAAAAACTTCTCCAAGTTTATAACAACTCTTTGTAGAGTCTGGCAACCATATGCACTGCATATTTTTTCTTCAGTGAACTGTTATTTGGTTTTCAATGACATAGCTGACACAGTCTTTCCTTGATCTCCCTTTTAACTGTCAAAGTGGTCCATGCACACGATCTGAGAAAAGTCCCTACTTTACCCTGACTAAGATGCTGTTGGGCCAGAACGTGTAGAGGAGGAGGCAAGAAGTTTTGAAAATATTTTCCCTTAGTCCAATATCAAATTTATACATAAGAAACATTTCACCAAAATACACTTAAACTGAAGTTTTCAACCAATTTGTTTAAGCCCATCATCAGAATATGAGTTAAAAGTTACACTTATATTCTACAACAGCTTATTAAAAACATTTTCAGTTCCTCCATCTTGTCAGATAAAGCAGGACAGAATGACTTTTGAAATCAGCTTTCCCAAAAAAGAAAGAACACAGCAGTGACCTCGCATTATTTAACCTTGTTTCCATTCACTGCATAACAATTAGCACTCCAGAGTGTCAGTCTTGAAAGTCTACAGTGTTAATGCTTGCCAATAAACATTAGAAAAAGGCATTCCTTATAGCCTGGCTTCATTAGGAAATGTTGTCAAATCTACAATAGGCACATAAATTCCTGCAGAAGTACATACACTAGTTCACAAAATAGCCTCACAAAATGTATAATACACAATGCAAAGTGGATCCACTCATTTTATTAAATATAATAAAATTTATTCAAAGCAAATTTTTGGTGTGCATGATTAATAGGGAGTACACAGTTTTTCCTTTTACTACAGAAAAGAACGTGAGGGAACTTTGACCTGTTGATGCTCAAATTGCTCCATATTTTTTAAAGCATCCAGATACCATAGCAAATAACAGTAAAGGAAATTCATATGGTATCAAAAGATGAAGCATGAGAGCAATTTTCAAAATCAAAGCTTTCTACTGCATGTTCTATTATCCAGTTTCACAACTCTGAGCCTGTGCAACTGAAAAGAGCAAAACTGACACATTAAATCACAAAAAAGGTACCTTTTTTAGACAGTTGCACTCCAACAGCCAGTGAAAATCCAACAAGTGAAATGTTACACACTGCACAAAAAAGACTACCTGCTAAATGTGGGAGAGGAAAAAAAAACTACAAACAAACAAAAAATATGAAGAGAGTTCATGTTTCTAAGATTTCAGCTCTTCCTTTCAAGTTCAACAGGTTCAGAAATTATTAGGAAGGAATTAACAGGTCCTTACACACAGCAACACTTGATTGTAAAGCCCCACTGTCCTTCAGAAACAAAGCTGAAACCACACTTGCATAGCTTATCTTACCCAGAGCCTTCTATACAAAAGGAAGCCATAGGGTTCAGTACAGGCTTACAGCCACTCTCTCTCATGCATGTGGCTCAGAAACAACACTTACCACCATGCTAAAATATTTTCATTGCAAACATATATTTAATGACCCCTACTGACAAAATATACAACAGTATTACCTTTTTATGGACTCTTTATTTCAAATGTAACAAAATGACTTGACTCTTTCTCATGATACATGACAAAATAATATATTTGAAGTGAAATGACATATTTTAATGTATCAATGGGTAACTGAAGTAAAAGCTAGATCTGATATATCAAAATATGACATATCAGAATAGTAGCAGTATCAGACAACAAGCAATGAATAGTTATGAATTACTTTCAGCTGAAAACAGACTCAATTTTTATCCAAAGGATACTAGAAACTAAATCATTCATATTACCAGCATAATGTCATCACTTAAAATTTAATTTTCAAACTACCTCTAAGCACAGAAGTACCCATTGACTGTAGTAACAAGAGCTATTCTTATAACCACAGTATTTCTATCACTAAGGAATATTATCACCTTTTCATGTCATTCTTGGGAATACCAGCTATTAAAACCAAACTTTGAGACAGATTAATAAGCAGGGAAATTAATCAACAGGAGTAAGACTGTAAATCATGCCAACTTTCGATTTATTGTAAAGCCTAGCATATATCTCTATGAATAGTAAAAGGAAGAAATGTAGAAATTCAAATGAAGATGCAGAGAAGGTAATTAAATGCAATAGCAAAACCAACTACCTTTCTTCTTTTAAAGAGTCTTTTTTTTTTTTTTCCTTATAATTTAGAAAAATCTTCTAAAATGTCTGAATTAAGCTTTTGGATTTAATTCACAGGCCAAATCCAAACCTTTTCATTTCAAGAAATTTGAAGACTGGGGATTTAAAACTCATTTTTATATATGATGAATTGGAAACTTAATTTTTAAAAAACATTTACATATCAATGTTGTCTCTATTATTCACTAGATAAACTCAAACACCCATTCTTATGATGCCAAAAATGCATGTTCTCAAATAACAACAGGTCTGCATTTGTAACATAATATGACATTATTGGTTTGGTTAGGTTTTTTTTTATTTTTGTGTGAATAGTGCTTGTTTCTCTTCTAGAAAATCCATTAAACTTTGATTTGGTTCAAGATAAGGAAAACCATCAGACACCATTATTTTAATTAAGCCCTAAGATGTGGGATTTAGGTCAGGAAATAAGTGCTTCAGTTAACATCACTTTAGAGAAATACCAATTAATTTTGCAGGTATCTCACATTTTCAGTGGGTTCAATTCACAGTATATCAGGTGGCAGAGTAAGTTGCAAAACAAACCAACAGCATAAGAAGTACAAATTGAAATGCTCTTTGCTAAGCTACCTACTAGAATACCAAATCAAAAGCAAATCAGCTGTATGAAAGTTGTAATAGAATGCTTACACAACAGTAACTACAACTCATTTTAATGATGTCACTTCTTTCTTCTATTGCTAAAAAAAAAGGGAGAAATTAATTGGTTTAAGTTCAAGTCTCTCTAAATGAATTAAAAACCCCATAGTAGTCAAAAGTCTGTAAAATTGTTCAAAGGTCCACAAAAGGGATGCTAAATAGAATACTAAGTAGAAAGGTCTGCAATGAAGCCTGGTGATTTTTTGACCTATAGCAGATTGCATTGTTCTTTCATTCAATATGTGCATTCCCTTTGGAAGCGAGTGTCTGGTTAATGAGAATGATTTGATCTACTACTGTGGAACACCCAAACTCACAGTTGTTTCCCTGCCCAAATTACATCCCATAGAATATATAATTTATAGTTAAATGGAGCACTCAGCACAAACCATCCTGGAGTATCCCATAATCATGGGATTGATATTAGTTCATTGCATGAGAAGAAGGTTTTTTTCCCAGAAAGTTAAAGAATATAATTAAAGTCCACTTTCTATCTAGTATTGTTACTCAGCAAATTACTTAATATCATTCAGAGCTGCCTTGCGTTACTAAATTAATGTTTACACAGAATCAAAATCTTTTGTGATTAAACACCCTAGGTATTGTGCACTCTAATTTAAGCTAGAAACATTGCAATTGGGTATCAAAAGCAATGTGTAAACAAAACTGAAATGGGGCAGGGTGGAAGAGCTGGGAAGAAGCAAAGTTCCAGTAATAATTTCAACAATATATATTATAGTTGCATGTGTTTTAAACCACAGGTGTGACTTTTAGGTTTTCTTAATGTTACTATGACAACTTTTACTAGATCAAGTGGAAGAGTTCTAGGGACGCATAAACACTCCTTGATCTTTGGCAAAATTTTAAATTCTCCAGAATTGCTCTCCCTGTAGTGTCCTATGGCTCAGGTGAAACATAAGCAGATAAAATTCTACCTTTTCAGTTATATCTGTTGAATTTCATTTGAGTCACTAGTACTACACACAGGAAAAAAATCCTGGTCCAGTATTATCCAATATGAGTAAATCTAAGGTTTATTTAGATATACTTAAGAGGCTTAGCATTGTTATTAGTAGTCTAAAACCTAATTTCCAGTACCAATTAACTTTAACACTCAGGAGTCTTGCAGTCTGCAATGCATTTATTCCTGGAGCTAACACTTATTAACGTTACTGCCCCTTTGAAAGCACATACTCAGAGAGAGATAAAAAACCCACACATACGCACACACAAAAATGATTCACGTTGTAATAGACTGTCATCAAGAGCATGCAAAAGTCTGGAACAAATTTTGCAAGAAAAAAAAATAATTAAAAACCTGGTTGAAATTGGAAAACAAGGTCTAACTCAATGTGATTTTTCCAGCTACGAATCACAGTAGGCTAAACTGACAGGTTTTCTTCAATAGATTTTCAATACAACATAAGTGAGGTACAAAGCAAATCTTATCTAACAGGATTTCAGGAAAGCATTACAGATAGTGTCACATTAGAGGTAGTAGTAAAGTTGGAAAGTGAGGATTAACAGCAGAATTCAAAACGTGCAAGGAATTAAGGAGTTTAAGGGAGAAGGAAAATGAAAGCAGTGAAAGGGAACACACCCGGTAAGAAACAGGTTCTCTCTAATTCCTCAAGGATTATTCTTGTGAAGTATTTTATTTAGTACTCTCATCAATGGCATGGAGACAAATAGGAGTGAGCAAGTGACACTATCTTTCATAAAGAGGACGATGAAGTTATCAGAGAGATGGAACTCTTGAGGACTGCAGTAGGAGAAGCAAATTCAATAGCGTACGAAGAAAACCATTTACTTGGCTAGCCTGGAATTCATGCAGGGAAAGCAACTAAAGAAAGGATATGGAGCAAAGAAAAGTTGATCATAAAAGAACTATGATCTATCAATGTGATAAAGTTGCAAGAGAATCTAATATGACCTTAGGACATACAAGCAAGGAAAATACTATAATTGCACAAGATGTTTTTTGAATTCATGCCTATCACACTCATGAACTTTATTCAAGAAAGAGTTATTTAAACTAGTATTGGTACAGAAAAGGACCCCCAGATTGAACAGGAAACCAAAGAGCTGATGATACGGGTGTTTCGTTGTGGGTTGCTTGGTGCGGGGTTTTGGGGGGTGGGAGGTGAGTGGGTGTGTCTCAATTCCAAACAAAAGAATGTTTAGAAGTAAGGCCAAGGATACACAACTTTGAAGTACTTTGTGGATCGAGGACAATGCTGAGAAAAAAAATCAAGCAAACAAACAAAGCAAGTATTACCTGGCCATGAGTACATTTAGTCTAGAAATGAGAAAAATCCTAACCATTAGATCAATTATGTCTTTCATGGTTTTCCTGACCACTTTAAACATAAAGCTCACTAAATTAATTAAAGGAATTATGTGACATAGAATTTGCAGTATTAGAGGACAAAGCTTGATAACATTAAATTTCCCTCTGGTTTGGCTTATTCATCATCTTATATCATGTTAGGAATAAACAGTAACCTCCTTTTACACTTAGAAACCAGAAAGCAGCATATGTAGCTGATTTACATTTAAAACCTGTCTCCTGCAGCAGAGGTCAATCATTCTGTCCAAAACAGTGACCTCAGGGGAAAAACTTGCCATGACACAACATAAAATACACTGTTCAGACACAAGACTTTTGAATCAGCTGCAGATTTTCAGCAGTATCAGTTCCTCATTATTTTAAGACTATTTTAGACATCTTTTAGCATCTGTCTATGGCAAGAAATAGTCATGGCAAATGAAAATAAAACTTTTCCCGATGAGTGGCTGACCTAAAACTTCATAGTTTTTAACATACTGAGCACTCCTTGTTCACAACTCATTATCTACAATATATTCCAAAATGCCAAGTAAATACAGTGAAAACAATGAATTACAGTTCTTCCTCTACAAAATGGAAGATGTTGGAGATAGATTAGCAACACTGTGTGTAGATATTATCACTTAGCAGTAATCCCTGGAGTATAAATTAATGTGTCTTTAATGGATACATCACCTCTTTATTTTGGGGAAAAATAGATACTCTGCATTTCACTCTGCTTTTATGCATGTAGTATTGGACATTTTAAATGCTGTTTCCCCCACCCCCGGCAGCTAATTCCCCTCTACAGATATTTATCTAGACCCAGCGCTGTTCTTACTTCCACTGCAATCCCATATATGCATTATATATATACATATATATATAAAATCAGTCATTATTAAGTTGCCACCTCTTGATTCTGTGATGAATACAGACTTTGCAGCTCTCCACAATATAAGTTTCCATCCGAATTTTTAAAAACATTAAAGGAAATCCCACCTTCCCTCATCATCACGGAGCTCTAAGACACAGTGAAATAAGGGGAGCATGAAGATTTCCAAGCCAACAGAAACCTTCACCAGAAAGACAGAGTCTTTTCAGTGGTTTCCAGCAAAAGGACGAGGGGCAACGGGCATAAGCTGGAACAAAGGACGTTCCACTCAAATATGAGGAAAAACTTACTTACAGTGAGGGTGACAGAGCACTGGAACAGGCTGCCGAGAGAGGTTGTGGAATCCCCTTCTCTGGAGATTTTCAAAACCTGCCTTGATGCAGTCCTGAGTAATATGCTCTAGGCAATCCTGCTTAGCAGGGGAGTTGGACTAGATGATCTCCAGAGGTCCCTTCCAACTCTGTCAAATCCATGAAAGTCCATGCAGGAGGGAATAGCACTGCATGTGAACCCGCCACCTATATCAGAAACACAATACGCATACTTTGAAGGGGAGCTCTGCTCAAGAAAATGTGACATATGCTGCACAAGACTCAGTTCGGCTGTCTACAGTTGTTTCCCTCATTAGAGGTTCTCTTACTGAGGCCCAAGCCTGTTCACCCAAGCAA
>JAOTQQ010000004.1:11876148-11897118 GCA_026546715.1 Gallinago undulata | reverse complement strand
TTTGTGGTTGGACTCGATGATCTCTGAGGTCCCTTCCAACCACCACAATTCTGTGATTCTGTGATTCTGTGATTCCTGATCTGTGTGCTAGTCACCCATGCTGGACACTTGGATTGGGAGCCATCACATTTGTGTGCTGCAGAGAAAGCACCTAGAAGGGCCTCACACCCTCTGAAAAGGAGTAGAGCCTCTTCTCCAAATCATCTGTATGGCCCAACTTGGACGCATGCACCCATCTTATGAACTACAAAGCAAATATCCAACTCAGACACCCCCAAGATTATGAAACCAAATATAGGCAGATACATGCATTGCCACTCCAGAAAATTGTGAGAGAATTTCACTAAGTTCCCTAGCCCTTTTAGAGCCTGGAATGAGGATAGAAAAAGTAAATTGACAAAAGCTGAGCTGAAGAATACAACAACTTCCATCAGTAAAAATACCAGTTTAAATCGATGTAAAGTACCATCTATTCAAAAGGTGAAGGACGAGTTGCAATTAACCTTACTTTGCAATTGAGGCATGAGTACGGATAAAGTTCTGGCACCCATCATGAAAGCAAGTAAAAGACATTTCTTGAAAAGTGCTATTTAAAACACATTCCCTCTTTCACAGCAAGAAACATGCTCTTCACAGTTTTCCAGTTGCACAGAGAATTGGCAACACAGAGACAAGGGGATCCATATAAGCCCAAAACAGCAGATGGAGCACATTAACATTCTTCTTTCTTTTTACATATTCTATAAGAGTTTTCAGTAATTTCTTTTGCAACTAATATGACACGTGAATCCAAAATCCTTGATTATAACAAACTATGCATTGAAGTATAAGTGCAGAGTAGCTGACTGCTGACCTCTCCCTGCTCTTAGCACTGCTCTCACTGGCATATCGATATAGAAATAAGCAGGCTGATCAGTACAGAGTTGCGAGAACAAACCCAGGACATACAGGGATAGAAAGTCCTCTATTGACCTGCAGGAGGAGAAGTGGGACAGAAATATATGTAATTAAAATACTCACTACATTCTTCCTGAACTGAGACGAAAACACAGGAGTACCCAGCATGTGAATTAGATGCACCTTTTCTTGAAGTGATTCATTCATAAAACTGCCTGCTACTGCTTCATTAACTCCACAGATCTCCGGGTGAGATGTGCAGCATTGCTTTGCCCTTTTGATGCTACTCCATTCCAATGCAGTCTTTTGTTACAATTAATATTAGTTAAGGACTAAACAAGAATAAAGATTGAACAACTGAGTTACTGGAATTCATGTATTGTGATAACGCAAAGTTCAAAGGTTGACACAGTCTGTCAGTGTCTGTGGAGATTTTTAGTTAAGTTCAAATGCAAGTTTTTACCTAAAACTTACGTAAAGCCTACCTTTCCTCATCTTATATTATTCCCACACATCTTTCCTTGGCTAAACACAACTGTCAAGAGACATTCAGAATTTTGTCTCTACAATACCTGTGCCACTGCATTGGTCACAAATAAAAGGAAATAAATAGTGTTTAAAACAGATCAATTTTTCATACAGCTTATAGGTGTCACAGAATCTGTCAGTCTGCTGTTTCAGCTAGAGACTTCTTTATAGGAGAAACCACCAATCAAGTTGAGATGTCCACTAAAGTGGATGATATCTCAAAATTTCTCCCTGCTAATGAACTTAAAAACCCCAGCTTGGACCTCAGATCTTCTGTGTGACAGGCTGAGTACCTCACTGGTCTACCTGTCTCTGATTTTTTTGATCTTAATGTCATGCTGCATGCATGGACATCTACCCTTTGTGTATGCTGCTCATCAGATAACACTAGGTTGCTATAGTGATTGCTTAAAAAAAAAGAAAAAAGTGAAAGCTGAATTGTGGAGAACCCTGAGGCTAAAAGTTGGATAAACGACCAATCCTGAAAACGAAAAGTACTATCTTTCCTGAATTGTGCTAGAAATGTTTGTAAGGCAGTATATTCTCTGTTAAGAAAAAAGTCAGCTTGTTACTTCTATTAAATCTTTCTGATTGGTACCTATTTTGGAGGTGCTCATAGAGAAGGGGAAGGTAAAACAGTGAAAAAAAAATCTGTAATATTAACTTTGTGTGCACTCAAGCAGGTTTTTCGTTCCAGGATCAAGTGCAGACAAAATCACCTTCATGTAACGCAAAGTGATATAAATCACAAAGAAGTTAAATAAGATGCCTTAGGCCAAAAAGGGTCATTGCTTCCTGAAACTTGAACTCAATCATTCCATGTTACTGTTTCAGATAAATAGTAATATATGAAAACCTTTACTTAATAAAAAGTGGATTTACAGACACAAACACACTTCATTAGGCAGTGAGTACTTATACATTCATACAACTTAAAGAGTAAACAAATCATTAGAACCAAATATCTAATCAAAGCCAGTGTTTAAGGCCTTACTATCCTTTGGTTTAACGCTTAAATTGTCGCACAGATGTTTCCCTCAGTGAACCTAAAGAACCCAACCTGCACTGCAGCATGAGTATATACATTACCTAGATAGTACTTCATCAACCACCACACCCCCCTGTAACTCCATTTGCCCTTCTATGGCCCAGAAGGTAGATGACTGCAATCTTCTGACAGCCTCTTAGGAAGAATTTAAGGGTCCCACAGCATCCAAAGTAAATTAGTGAAACCTCAGAACAGCAAGTCTCTACTCAACAAAAGAGGAGAAAGAAAATGAACTTGGGACCCAAAGTCACTGACATAAAAGACAGCATCAGCATGCCCTCAGGAAACCCTGTGGCTTTAAAGAATTTCCAATAGTTAAAACAATCACTTGAAAGCTATGACTCAAATTAGCTGCCTTGCTGCAAGTGGAATAATTAAAAGAGTATTAAAATTCACCATAGAGATAGCTATCAGGAGCAGCACCTACTTATAATATTCTATTATATTTTTAGCCAAACAGTCATTACTGCTACATGAACTATCATAGGCACAATTACATCTAGATTTGTATGACATCGGGCTTGGTGAATTTCAGGAGTACAGGTGGTTTTGAAGACAGTTCCATAAAAAAATAGGGGAAAGCGATGCCTAACTAAATCTTTGTTACTGACCTTATTTCTGTATACTTCTGTATACCAGAGGATTTAGCTGCCTATCACTAGCATCTTATGCAGTAATCATCACAGCTCTAATTTTAGTGGATTTAATCATTGCACTAATATTCTTTTTGCTTTGGTGGTTTGTCCACTGGGATATATCAATGCTGGCAGCAGGTGATAATCACTCCAGTGTCCGAATTTTGTATTGAAAAATCAGAAGTATGCTTGGAAACTGTTGGAATTTTCTATAATACAATTTTATTCCTTATTCACAATTCCCTTATTTAGGGAACAGTACCTGCTTTCGGCAGATGGGGAACCAGCAACAGCTTTCACTTCATCATTCTGTTTTCTTAATTAATGGCAGGTAGTTGGTCTCTCAAGATGCACAGCCTTTGTTCCGATCCCTGATTGAAAGAACAGGTTGTAAGTGAAATAATGCATAAATTACCTGATAAATAGCCATCATCTTCCCATTTCTGTAAGAATAACCCAGCACTGATTTAACCAGGACATTCAAACAAAATTATGCTCTTCATGAGACTATTCAAACACAAGAACATTCTCAGATACTAAGAAATGCCATTGAGATACCTCCTTGAGATAATCAAGGAAACTAGATGAAATCCAGGGAAATTAAACTTTAATGAAATGAAGGAATCTAATCTGAAAAAGTTAGATAAGTTTCTGTTAAATGGCACAATTTATTATCATTCTCCTGGTTATTTAATTTCAAAGCTTAACAAAAAAGTGATGATTCAAGTTTACTACTTTATCTGAGTAGATATTCTTCTCTGGTTTTAAAAGAAAAAAACAGGGAAAACATGCAAGCAGAAGGAAGAAAAGAAACTATTTGTCAATAAGCAGGTGATTGTACAGCCGATTACAATTCCAAGAACAAAAACTGCTTTGGCTACATTTTAAGTAGATCCCTTCAGGTACCTTGTGTAATTTATGGACAACTGCAAATCTAGAAATGTCTATGACAGCCACAGAATTCCATTCCTCCAATGAAGTTAATTAAGAGTATTTAAAATGACATTTCTTAATCTAAAAATTAATAAAAGCCATAATTTCTCTTATGGGTATTTACACATTTGAGATGAAGCGACTACACAATGGGAATTCTACAAGTAATTACTTCCCATACATTTATATTCCAGCCCAAAGAGCTAGTACCTGCTGGTTGCCTTTCCTATAGAGAATTACTTGAAAGTTTTGGCATTCTCTCCTAGGGGTGAAATACAATAGGAATCTACAGAGAACATCAATTTTCTTTGCTTTTCTCATGTTTACAACTTCCCTGGAGTATTTATCAAGAAATATACAACTCCCCATAGTTAGAGCTGTGCAGGCTAACAGTAGGAATTCTTGGTGTTGATGGAGCTATTGATCATACAAACATTAAAATTATGTCTCCTGTAGTAAATGCCAATAAAATGGAGGTACATTAATCAGGAAATCAATATGCTTGTCAATAGAAAGGCTAACTTTGACAACGTAATGCAGCAGGCAGACCTACTGGATGTTGGACCAAAACACAAGTAACCCAGGTATTGACCTTTTCGTTTAACTTCTAGCTGTGCTGAAATCCTGTATGAATAACTGGAATGTACAGAATGAAAGGAGGGAGGCAAGGAGATAGTTGCTTAAATTGTTCCATAGAAATAAACTTTAATTTATTGCTACAGTGACCTTTAGTTGTTTGCTTTTTTTAATTAAAAAAAAAAAGGGGGAAAAAAAAAAATCACACCAACAAAAACTGAAGAGGACTAAAAAAAAGGCAAAATACAAACCAACAACCAAACTCCAAACTTCTGGATGTTGCTTTTTTACTTTTTAGTAGCTGTATATTAAGGGACAGCATAAGTAGCATACAGTTCTAAATTTATCTGATGGTGGGGAATGGGAGGAGGAAGGTTAAACTTCCATCTTCACTATTTTCTCTTTAAAACATTAACACTGTCCTTATATGCAA
Source organism: Gallinago undulata (assembly GCA_026546715.1). Lineage (NCBI taxonomy): Eukaryota > Metazoa > Chordata > Aves > Charadriiformes > Scolopacidae > Gallinago > Gallinago undulata. The sequence continues at coordinate 11,892,068 of JAOTQQ010000004.1, read as the reverse complement.
TGAGTTCATTAGTCATTATTCAAAGCCTTAAATAATTATTTTAAGTAGAAACTGTCTGTCCATGAGATTGGAAATAAAGCATCACACATGCTCCTGGATAAGAGCAGTATATATTTCAGCACCTTCTTTATAGAATTTAACTGAAAACACCTATTTGAATCCTTAAGGACAAATCCTAGGCCTTAGGAGATGGTATAGCTTAACTGAGCCCTGCATTCCGAGTATTTCTAATATTCTCAGGTTGAGCACTGGGCTGCAAGATGCTTAGGGACAATTTAGTTTGCAGTGGTTTTTTTCCCATTTGTTATAAGGACAGAAAGTTACTGAACACTGAAAATTCATATGTGAAAAGCAGAATTATACATGGGTTAAAAAGTAAAATTATTCTTCTGAGTTACATTTAAATATTTTGCCAAGTATTTGATGAAAAAATGTGCACTAAACAATATAAAAGCAAGTAGTAAACAACAGTTTATTATAATCAATTTTATAGTTAAAAATTGCAAAAAGTTTTATTTGAGCTGACTGTAAATGTAAATTTGTTAAAAAAATTAGTGTTCAAAAACATTTTTTGCAATTAAAATTATTATTTTTTAGAATTTCAGTCTATTAGCTTTGGAAGATAGTTATGATTGGTAAGAGATATTTTGAAACTCAGGAATTCTCTGTGACATGAAAAGAACATTTCCACACCCAATTACTTTTCAATGGTATATACAGAAATACAGGCTTTTCTTGTTTTAAACAACTGTTCTTGTTTTCTCCTGGATCTGATTTATATGTAAAATCTTATAACAATTTTCACAAAGGGAACAGGGCTGATTTCTGACACTGTATAACACTCTTTTCACTTGTATATCTGGACTAATATATTATAAAGCAATAAGCTTTTCAAATATGTGTTAATACTCCTGATGCCAAAAATTAAAAATCATTGTTGGAGCCAGATAGGATATTTTCAGTCATACGAAATTAACTCAAAAAACAAAGATGGCAAAAATATCTCATCACCATTCTTAAGTGTTATCTAAAGCTAAAGCTGTCCTTGATGTGTTTAACTTTTTCACTACAATCTGGAAAGAAAAAACCCCACTCTCTGAATCTCAGTAGCTGTATCCAAATCAGAGTTTTCCACAGTGCAACTCAATCTTTTAATTACTTTATTTAAACTTATTTTAAACTTTCCACACTGGGACAAAAATCAATTCTCAATTTTACAAATATGGAATTGTTGCAGACTGGCCAGTGCAGTCCTGACCATTTTGTCCTGTATTACTGCTAAATATATTGATTAAATGAAGACCAAAAGTTGACAGGAACTAAAGAGCTGGTGTTTGGGTATGGATGATTCTGTCCATCCAGTTTAAGACCAATTACTAAGCTTCTGTCAGTGGTTTACTTCTTTTGAGGAGGAATAAAAGAAAAAATGAGATCTGCCTACTGACTAGCTATATAGTACTGAATATATGAAACAGGCAAATTTATCAAACAGCAAATGAGCTATATGTGCTACACAGTATATTAGGCGTACCTGAAAAGAAAGGGAAAATTAAAAAAAAAAAAAGGCAGGAGGGAGGGGGTAGTCTATCCAAGACAGAAGCAATACCTGCTAGATAAGTAACTCGTGTCTATCTACACATCTATTAGATAAGCAACTGAGGTGATGCCCAATACACCCATGTGGGTGTATTAATATCAATAATAACATGAATAATAATATTAATATCATATGAATCAACCACAAATGTAACCTCCACCTTCAAGGAAAAAAAAAAAAAAGGAAAGGAAATACCCCTAAACCTCATCAACAAGCATGCCTTATTTTGGAATTTTGGACCTGTGATGTACTACTTAGTACACTGAAAAAAAAATAACTACAAACTAAAAAGCTGTGGATTCATTTAAGGATTCCTTTCACATGCATGTTGCAAAAAACCCCCTGTTCCGATACAATCCAACTTACATAGGAATAGTACTTTGTACATTAATATAAAGTAACTTTAACATAACATAATTATGTTAATCCTGCATCTTCTTAATAAATGATATACGGTGGCAAAGTTTTAAATTCTTAAAATGATAGAGCAACATATCTCTAAATTTTATTCTCCTAAGCTAAGTTCTGAAAGTTATTTTCACTTTTTCTCAATTAAAAAAATAAAAGATCATGATTTTGTTTCTCTTAACTCTCATTTTCTCTCTTTTCCTGTCTCTGTTCCTTTATTACTTTGGTGGTAAACATTAACAAAGCCATAACTCGTACAAGCCTAGGCAGCTATTTTTAGGGCAATTTTTAGAGATCTGGAGAGGATTCAGACAATCCCACTCAACTAATAACTCCAAACTCAAATTCTTGATTCAGCAATAAAGTTTGACTAAAAAAAAAAAAAAAAAAGTTTAGAACATTTGCTCCTTTAAGTGCAAACAGACTTCATCACAAAGGAGATTGACCTTGTAGCCTGATCTGATTTATCAGTAATGCTGGTGATTGCCCCAGCACTGCTGGAATACAAAACCATTCCACAGTACTAGAAATGGGTCTTTTAACAAAGATTAATGTTGACCATTGTGATAACTCCTCTCTAGTTTTGTTTACTTTTCTAAGTGTCTTGGGATGTGGGATTGTGAAGCCATGCAGTTTCTATCTTCTCCGGTATTTTCTGACACACAAGCTCTTCCACTTTTATTTTTGGTCACCTTCCTTCATTTTCAGATATATTTCCACTTACTCCTGAAAAATGTTATTTTTCATTGAAGTTATTTATGGAGCAGCTGTCATGACGCAATCTGGGTGTTATAAATTTATTTTTGTACTTATCACATTATTTCCCTCTCACACGCATATATGACCCAGTTACAGTGCAGAATCAAGATGTACTTCATAACTGAAAATAGTCCTGGTTTTGGAAACCAAGGTAGATATACTTACATTGAGAACTAAGGTTACAAACCTTTTTCTCATAACGGGTAACTATAAGTACATTTGTCACTCTCCTCTCACCATAGAAACATTACAACAGAATCTACTTCAGCCAGTTAACAATGAGAATACAGCCAGTTGGCCTCTCTTCTCAGTACTTATCAGACTGTACCTGGAGTACTATGTCTAGTTCTGGTCACCGCAATTCACAGTTTCACCCTGGAGAGGAGAAGGCTCAGGAGAGAAACAAAAAAAAAATCACAGTTTTCCAGTACTTTAAGGGCAGCTACAATAGGGAAAGAGTGTCTTTCATCATAGGAAGCCACATAGGACAGGACAAAGGAAAATGTGTACAAGTTGCATTGGGAAAGGTTTCATCTTGAAACAAGAAAGAATTTTTTTAGAGTGAGAACAAGCAGTCCCTGGAACAACTTCCCCAGGGACATGGTAGAGTCTCAACACTGGAGGTTTTTATGATGTGACTGGACAAGGTGTTGGATATTCCCATCTAGACTTTTCCAAAAAAAGGCTGGACCTTCTACAACGGTCCCTTCCAACCTGAGATTTTTACGATCAGAGGTTCTTCATGTTTGGGGTATGAGTTCAGTAAAATCTAAAACTTTTTAGCACAAAAGGAAAGCTTTGAAGAAGCTTGTCTTCTTCTCATGTCTGTCCTAGTGTCTCTACAACTTCCTATGAGCATTTTAAAGTTGTGTGCTCACTGAAAACTGCTAGTCACAGAAGATCCCATATAGCAACAATCAAGCCATAATGATCATAAGCCTCAGTCACATGGAGAAGCCTTGAGAAGAGAAAGCTCCAGAGGGACCTTATAGCAGCCTTCCGGTACCTAAAGGGGGCCTACAGGAGAGATGGGGAGGGACTCCTGTGGGTAAACAGGATTGTGGAAGAAGCAAAGACGAGAAGAAGGAATAGAAGAAGCAGGAACACTGGTATGGGAAGGTCCATGATCAAGTTCTACCAACCCATAAACTATGCCTAACAGCCCGACCGATGGAGGGGAATTCCACCCACCTGGCAGTTGGGAGTTGCAGGGGCATGTCGGCTGGGAAAGGAGATATATAATACTAATGTAAGCTGCCCATTTGTGATAATAAATGATTCTGGTTGCATTGCCGACCGGGGTCCGTGCCTTCATACACTACAGACTCTTTATCAGGGAGTGGAGTGATAGGATGAGGGGTAATGGCTTTAAACTGAAAGAGGGTAGATTTAGATTAGTTACAAGGAAGAAATTCTTTACTGTGAAGGTGGTGAAACACTGGAACAGGTTGCCTAGAAAAGCTGTGGGTTGCCCCATCCATGGAAATGTTCAAGACCAGGCTGGATGGAGCTTTGAGGAGCCTGGTCTAGTGGGAGGTGTCACTGCCCATGGTTGCGGTGAGGAGCGGGGGTGGGGAAGTTGGAACTTGGTGATCTTTAAGGGCCCTTCGAACCTAAACCATTCTATGATTCTAAAACACACTTATTCAACTTGGATATCCAAAATATCTGCATCCCTCTTCATACCAGTAGTACAGAGCAAAATGGAGAACTTCAAGTAGAACACACAATTACAATATTTAATTCATGAAACAACCACTTCAGGTAACTGGAGAGCTCCTGTAGCTGATTGCCTTTTATAAGCTAGATATAAAACTGTAAGGTATCTTGGAAAATAACAATACATCATAACCAGTGTTACCACATAACATCATAGCCAGACAGTTGAGAACGAAATTCAAATAAATTTGAGGTTAAAGATAAAAGAGCCAAAAAAGGCCACAACTACATCCTCCCAGTGTAATTGCAAAGTTAAGAATGTTTCCCAAGAATATTTATCAAAAAGCATGGAAATGGTCACGTCTTATAGTAGAAAAGGAAAATACTTAGGGAAGGAGACAACTGTCTTACACAAAGGTGAGAAGATGATATTTATGTGAAACTGAGCTGACAGGTAGATGTAGTAGTTACCTGTAGAGCATCTAAATCTCGTAGAATGAAATCTTGACTGCTAAAATTGTTATTTTTATTTTCTTCATTAAATAAATCTAAATCTGTTAGTGTACACCATTAAAACATTCAAACTACTTTAATAACTGCATATCTGTCACCTATTGTTCTTGTGTCTGTCATGCTGTTTATCATGGAAAGATTTAGGTCATTAGATTATGTTTCGTATTTTTTTCTTGTGGTGACAGATTGAATTACCTCATGAAAGAGAGTCTACTTGGTTTTTCACTTAAATGTAATTCAGGATTTAGGCTGAAATTTACAAGTTTATACCCTCTCACAGCACTTACATGAAAATATGTGTGTGAAAGAGGAAAAATATTATACAAATATATCAAAATATTATCCCTATTTTTAACTCCACTAGAGGACAGAGAAGTTTTTCTAGGAAGTATGTAATTTAGAGGCTGATTTAAAACTTAGAGAGGACAGTAACACACACAGACACATTAACTGAGACAAGAGATCTGCTGTGCTTGGTTCTGTAGAAATGCATAGGAAAAACCAGTTAGATTGGGGAAAATTATCTTCAATCTTAATTTTGTATGTACAAAAGTAAAATAAAGGAAACATTAGGGGATAGCAAAAACCTCTAGGCAGGTGGAAAACATGACTAGTGAGGGTATATTCCCTACAGTAAAGGAAGATTCAGAGGCCCTGAGAAATGAAGGAAAAAGAAAAAGTGTTGTTTCTGCTCCAGCTACTTACAAGTACTAGACAGCTGCTTGGTAGACAGCAGTTATAAATCCAAAGGGGAGTGAAGCTATATAGCCCAGTCTTAGTGTATTTTCACAGCCTAAAGGACTTAACTCCTGGATTACCTCAGCTGACTACTATTTATGAGATCAGTCTTAGGTCAGTATTGAGTCAGGCTGCATTTTCAACTAATGGGGCCCTATAACCAAAAAGGAACCTTATTGTTCTCTACAACTACCTGAAAGGAGGTTGTAGAGAGGTGGAAGTCAGTCTCTTCTCCCAAGTAACATGTGATAGGACAAAAAGAAATGGCCTCAACCTATGGCAGGGGAGGTTTAGGGTGGATATTAAGAAAAATTTCTTCACCAGAAGGATTATCAAGCGTTAAAATGGGCTACCGAGGGAAGTGGTTGAGTCACCATCCATGGAGGTATTTAAAAGATGGGTAGCCATAATGCTGAGGAACAAGATTAATGGTGATTTTGGCAGCATTAATGGATGGACTTGATCTTAAAGGTGCCTTCCAACCTAGACAATTTTATGATTCTATGAAGAAAATTTACTATTAGCAAGAAAATGAATGATACTGATCTCCAGGTGAATAATACTGATCCAGCACTGTCTGCAGCTTGAACAAATCTTGATAACTATGACAAAGCTTGAGCTTTCCAGTTACATGTCCTCAGTGGAAATCATACTCCCTCTTGGTAGAAGTTACATCTCAGAAGGGTTTTCTTTTGATCTGGTTTGGGTTCTTATGACTTAGATACAATGTACCTAAAACAGATAAGCTTGTCCACACTGACAAGTCAGATGACAACTCCAATGTCCTCATCAGATCTGCTGTATTTATATAGCAAATCCGACATATCACACAGAACATGCAAGCTATCTGCATTTGCACAGCAAAGCCAACATAACTTGGCACAGCCAAACATGAGGGTTAATTCTGGCACAAACACATCATGACACATACAGACCATAAAATTCTTCAGAATGGATTGATGAAACTAGTTGAATGGGTTTTCTTATTTCAGCACACATGGTTGCTAAGTGACTTTTAATGCACTTCTATTTGAATTCTGCTAAGGTTTTGCCACCAAACTAGGTTAAAAAAAATAAATTCAGTAACTCTTGCTATTTTCTATGATAATATTATCAAAATATAATATTTTGCAAAGAAAAACTGATTCAAAGGTGAGGAGAAACAATTGATCCACTGTCATACAACACTGGAGGGTCTACAGCACAGCAGTAATATCTTTTAGAAAATAACTGGCATTCATAATACATTCAGAAGATATTTAAACAAAGAATCCCATCACCATCAATAACAGTTTCCAGAGTTATCTTGACTCAAGCAGTTTGGTGCCAAAACCAAACTTTTCCAAACTGGCTTGTATTCTGTAACAGATAAAAGCAGAGCTCTACAACTCATACCTCTTCATAATCTGAGCTATCTTATATTTGCAAAATACGTATTGAAGGCTTATGCATGATGTTTGCAGTTTTAATAGCTGCCATGAATCCTTAAACCTCCACTATATATCTTTAAGACAAAAGAGAGAAACCTAGAAACAGTTATACCATCTCTCTCTCTTTAGAGTTGTAAGACAATGTAATGCCAAGATGTGCTTTAAAAACAAAACAACCACACAAAAACCACAACCATACAGAATATAGGCTTATACAGAATATACAGAGAATGGAATAGAATCAATTTCATCTATTGAAAATAAACACTCTTCAGCTGATTAGACACTAAAGAAGTTATCTGCAAATGCCTAAATTTATGCTGAATTTTGCCTCATCACTATTCTGCACTGTATCTGTAGCCTGAGAGAAAAAGAAAGGAAAAGCGGGGGATAGAAGATAAAAAGAGATCAGAAAGAAAAGCAGTGTCACTTTTTTGCAATATAAAGAATCATTTCCTTTTCCTCAAAACCATAGAGTTTATTTTGCAGGAGAATTAGCTGAAATAAAGCTGCTAAAATATAACAGTTCAAAGTGGGTTTATTTAGTTATAAATTCAAAAATCCTCTATGATACCCAAGTGGTGTTACACCTTGCATATATTTTCATTCAGCCAACAAAAAAATTCCTGTTCAAATTACATTCCCTCAAAAAACAGAAACAAGTCCTACTCTGTTTGTATACAGCTACCATGGCCCCATCGACACTGGCAACATTTTATTGGTAATACTAGTAATATCTTTATTTTTTGTATCTACATTCTTGTAAGATCAGCTTCAAAGTAACTGAACATTCAGATTAGAAATTCAGATTTAATTCTTTTTGCTCCTTTTCCTCACTGATATTTACCCAAATACTATCTGACTTTTTTTCTTCTACAGTTACATTCACCTGATAATCCAAAACAGTAACTGGGAGAAACTGTGAATAGTCCTACAAAGACTAAGTTCATGGATGCCTGCTTTGGTATCATAGAATTTATTGATGCTTTTTATAAAAATGAAAAACTGGGAATAATGCACAATGACTTTTGATTTTAAATGTTCATAAATTTGATAATATTTAAAGTGTTATATAATAACCTGGGATTCTTGTGCTCATATTAATATGCTAAACAAATCAGGACTGTGCTAGCTAAAGCTCTTTTTAGACAAGAAAAAAAAATCAATGTGCCATTAAACTACTATGTGTCTTAAGAGATGTAAAAAATGATACATTGAGAAAGACAGATTAATGAGACAATTTAAGACTGTTTTTCAAAAAATGTTAAGTGGTTTATCTACATTTTCAAGGAAAACTAGTACTAATTTCAGAAATATTCCGAAATAATGCGATATAAATAAAAAACAGAAAAATTACATTAATATCACCTGAAATTGAAAAAAAAATGAAAAAGAATATATTCAAATACTGCATATATATTCATATTTGTTATGTTTTTTCACAGAATAAATTGTCATGGAATTCTAAAAAGAAAAATGGGTATAAGAAACGAATTTCAGCGATCATTATCAATTTGTTCTGCAGACAGCAAGGTGAGAACAAATTGAGAATGCTTCCTGTACACTCCACAAAAACTACCTTTCTCCAGTTGCTCTTCCAAAAGAATAATTGTAATAATCATAAAAAGATCATTTGTACCTCATGCAGGTACAAAGCTGCTTACACAGACTCAGGAAAAATCCTTTAGGCCATGCAGTGTACTACTCTTAGTTACAAAAAAATGAAAATAACAGAAGAGAGTTCCTAAACAGCTTTCCAAACAAATAAAAATAATTTATATTCTCGATCAAAGACTCAGTTTGGAAAAGTATCTAGGTTTTTACTTGGTTACTTTATATGACCAGTATCTGAAGTCTTTTATTTGAGGGGCAAGGGTAGGGAGGTAAATCCAATTTCTAAGTATCATTTCTCATTCTGCATATAATCAGACTATGAAAGAATATTAAAAACAAAACAAAACATTTCTTATCACTGAGGTGAAATTATGGCAGCACTCGCTTTTTCAGTTTTCCCGGAAGAATGTCAATCAGAGTACAGTAATCCTGGGAAACCCGCAGGTTTGAAAACTTATTACTTTCTGTTCTGTTTCAATGAATGAAATGAAACAATATTTTCTGGACCATGATACTACAGAATACCTAACAGTTGCATCGTTCTACACACTCTTAAGAGTAAATCAACCTATATCCTGTCAAAGATAACCCCAGCTTTGATTAAGATTTACATAACTTAGACACTCAATGCTTGAGCTTTTGAGTTTCTCAGAAAACTAATGTACAGTTCTTGTGATCACCTTACTTACCTCTACGATATACTAAGAAAACAGCAATAAACATATGCATTTCAAATAAAGCAATGTTGTCCTCTTCCATTTTAGTGACAGACAAACAAATGAAAGCAGAAGTTTCAGTTCACAATATGAGGACAAGGGCTAATTTATTAAAATGCATCTTTTCTGTAAAAAGAGTCACTACTACCCCCATTTCCCCCACTAAGCTCTTGTGTTTAGTGCCTAGTGATCCCACTGCTGAAAAACATTTGAGGTCCTGAAAACATGTCTTTCCCCTGACATCCTGCAGTATTCCACCAGAAGCCTTTTTAACTTCATAGTTTACAATAATTCACTTTAAAGCCTATCTTTCCTTTCATACTTTTCAATAAACAGCTCAAGATTGCATGTCTTTCCCTTATTCACACATAGAATCTAGGTTGGAAGAGACCTGTAAGATCGTCAAGTCCAACCATTAACCTAACACTGCCAAAAACACTACTAAATCTTGTCCCTCAGCACCATGTCCACCTGACTTTTAAACACATCCAGAGATGGTGACTCAACCACTTCCCTGGGCAGCCCATTTCAATGCTTGATAATCCTTCTGATGAAGAAATTTTTCCTTATATATATATAAAATATTTTTTTTATTATTTTTTTTTCCCTGCCATAACTTGAGGCCATTTCCTTTTGTCCTATCGCTTGTAACTTCGGAGTAGAGTACCACCTTGCTAGAAGCTCCTTTCAGGTAGTTTTAGAGAATGATAAGGTCTCATCTCAGTCTCCAATTCTCCAGACTAAACAACCCCAGTTTCTTCAGCTGCTCCTCATAAGACTTGTTCTCCAGACCCCTCACCAGCTTCATTGGCCTTCTCTGGACACTCTCCAGAACCTCAATATCTTTGTTGTAGTGAGGAACCCAAACCTGGACACAGTATTCAAGGCACAGCCTCACTAGTGGTGAGTACAGTGGAACAATCACCTCCTTATTCCTGCTGGCCACACCATTCCTGACACATGCCAGGATGCTGTTGGCCTTCTTGGCCACCTGGGCACACTGCTGGCTCATATTCAGCCAGCTGTCAACCAACACACCCCCAGATCCTTTTCCAGTGCACAGCTTTCCAGTCACTCTTCTCCAAGTCTGTAGCCTTGCATGGGATTGTTATGACCCAAGTGCAGGACCTGGCACCTGACTGTGTTGAATGCCACACCATTGCACTCTGCCTGTCAATCCATCCTGTCCAGATCCCACTGCACAGCAATCCTACCCTCAAGCAGATCAACACTCCTGCCAAACCTGGTGTAACCTGCAAACTGATTTGAGGGTGCACTAGATCCCCTCATACAGGTCATTGATAAGATATTAAACAGAGATGGCCCCAATACTGAGCTCTGAGGAACACCACTTGTGACTGGCTACCACCTGGATTTAAGTCAATTCACTACAACGCTTTGGGCCTGGCCATCCAGACAGTTTTTACCCAGTGAAGTGTACATCCATCCAAGACATAAGCAGCCAGCTTCCCCTGGAGAATACTGTGGGAAATGGTGTGAAAGGCTTTACTGAAGTTCAACACTGACAACCTTTCTCTCATCCACTAAGCAGGTTACCTTATCATAGAAAGAGATCAGGTTTGTCAAGCAGGACCTGCCTTTCATAAACCCATGCTGCCCAGGCCTGATCTCCTGGTTGTCCTGCATGCGTCACATAATAGCACTCAGGATGATGTTGTCCAGCTTTATATTTTATATTTTTGTGTCATGTTACTCTGACAGTTTAGTACTTTAAAAAGGTAAGTTCTCATCTAAATTTAGCAGGCTAAATAACATTTTAGTAGCTGATCGTTTCTGTGACGTTTGTAAAAAACCTACCACAACATTAGCAACATTATCATAGATTTGGCTTACTGTTATTGTTGCCAACAATTTTATAAGCTACATTTTGAAAGGGCAATTACTCCACAGCTGCTGATTGATACTAAACTAACACCATCTTTGTGCAGTTTAAATACTTTGACTCTTGCACCTGTCTCCAATTGAATTAATGCGAATTGTCTTTTCATTTGCTCCAGTTCAACTTACGAAGACAACTGCATACAATACCTGTCTCTTTGACTTTTTAACTTTTATCATTCATCTTTTAAATTGTATTCTTCTAAATTGTTTTATTCCCGATAGCAAATTCAGAGACTTAAAGACCATCCTGCTTGCATCTACTACTTACCTTCCTTCTCCAACATGTATTTTATCCATATCTGACAGTTCCTCCGCAGAAACAGTTTATTAGTAGCAGACATCTCTGCAGACAATAAATCCTGTAAAGTCCAACAGAGTTCTATCCCAAAGCATGCCACTCAGCTACCCACCAGGACAGACTGGACAGAGTATAGCTGGCTTTAATTAAACTACTAAGACTGAATTTTATGTTAGAGAATTATTTCAGATTAGAACAACCGAAGAGAATAACAGGGGAGCAAGCAAATGCTTCCTATGTACCACTTTTAGTAAAACTGTCCAGTAAATGGTATTTTATGTTTTCTTTCCAAGTCTGTGTTTTCCATTCTCAGAAAGGATATAGGACTTGAGCAGGCAGTGGTATAAGCTAGCAAGACTACTACAGTGGGTTGGTATAACCACATCTTAATGATTTGTCTGTTCATCTACAGATTCCAATAATCATTATCTTACAGATAGAGAAAAGATTACGTAAATTGTGACATTTTCATTGTCATAATAAAAAATTGCCTATCAATCCCCAGCAATATATATATAAAAATAACTTTATTAGAAAAAATGTTTGAACGGATTGAGAAGTTGCTGCTGCAGAAAATGGAGTTCCTCAAGTAACAGTAGCCACTGAAGTGGAAAGTCTTTGACAGTTCCTTTTAGTTTAGAATGTACAGAAATATATTAAATAGATGTGACATCTGTGATGCATTTCATTGAGATTACTACTTTGGTGCTAAATGGTTTTGCTTGTATTTTATAGTCTTAAAAATTATAGATATTTCAACACTATCAAAGCAGTAGTGTTTATACTTCTCATTAACTTAATGAATTTAATGAAATTACGGTGCTCCGTAACTTTGATTAAATAACGGTAGTACAACTAATTAAATATATTTTGATCTATTAACAAGCGACTCAAATCATTACTTAAATTTTTGGTAATGTTCCAACATGTTACCTAATCAAGCCTGTAGGTACTACTAATTTGTTCAAACAAATAACATTGTAGATTCTGATCATTTAACTAAATATGTTAATTAAGTTGTTCTTGTTATCTTAATCTTCAACAATGAAAATGGACATATCAATCTCTCTGTTATGCAAGTAAAACCCCTGTAATCTTGTGACTTTGCCCTTTAATGGCTAGGTATATTTAAAATCTCAAGAGTAGCCAAGTTAATTCCACTGTATGATAGTCACTGTTGTAAAATTTGACTTTTACTGCATTTCAATTCTCAGAACCAATTAGCACACTTTATGACTCTATTTGGAACAGCTCCAAGTTTACAACCATATCACTTTACTTCATTATTACTTTATTTAAACAGTCTGACTTAGACCCTTGCCACTGTCAGGTGGTCTGCTATCAAGTTCTGGAAATATTGCATATATTAAACAGATGTCAACACTACAGATATTTAATTAGCTGCTCTTGCTTTGTAACATTTACTGAAGCTCCTGAGTCCTGGAACCATTTAGTGTCAGGTACATATGACGTCCTTCAAATTGGACAAGAGGGGCAAAGAGGCCATGGGAATGAAAATAATAAAAAGTCACAGTCAAGTTTAAAAGTGGAATAGCTACAAGACACTTCAGGTAACAGCTTGACGGTGCAAATGTGGCACACAATAGAGAGATTTATAGTCCGTGGAAATCCTGTAGGTTTGTCCTTGGCTTTCAAGCACACAGAAGCTCAAATATTGTGATAAGTACCTTGATCTTGTAACTTGCAATCTGCTACCGTGGCAAAAATAAATAAATAAATAAATAAATAAATAAATAAAATCTTTTTATTGAGGTCCAAGGAAGTAGTCAGGCGAGCAGATTAAAGATGTAATGGAAGAGTACTGCACCTCACCTACCCTCTTCCTCAACCCAGCACTGTTTTCTATATTGTTTCCTCATACAAAGGCTAATAGGATGGGTAACGTAGGTCATTCAGAGGTTCAGACTTATCACCATTTATTTAGAGGATAGTTCACTATAAATCCATTTGCAGCTCTGGTTTAGCTATGAGCCAGAAGCTCAATGGGATGCGTATCCACCTCTCAAAACTCCCTGAACTCACAGAAAGCTTTCCCAACCACTTCACAAATCTCTACCTATATTCAGCTCTATGAAAAGGTATAGCTCTGTGCCAGCGAAAAAGAAACCAACCTGGGGACTGAGCAAGACATTTCTGGTAAACAACTAACTTGCTATTGTTCTTTCTGTGTTGTGGCTTGTCAGTCCAAAAAAGCTCATCACTACAACTTCCTTTGCAATATTTCAGAACAGTTTATAGTAATTTCTAGAAAATGAAGTCTTAAATTTGCTCTTTGCAAAATAAATTTTATAAACAATTTTGTTGAGCTTCATCAACTTGAAAGATCAACATTGGATCAAGAAGTTGAAATGAAACATTTCTACTTTCCCCATATTTTTTTCTACCAACTTTACTTCTCAGTTTGCATTTTGAGGAGAAAGGATACTGCCATCCACAAAGGATCTGAAGATACAGTAATTGCACTTACCTAACAGCAAAACTTGTAGTGCCTAAAGGAAATTAAGTTAGCCATTATTGTGTAGCGAGATAAAAGTCTGGATAATGAATGAGAAAGGTACTAGAAGCCCGATTCCAGATCCACTGCTAAGGCAGCCAATAAAAACATTTGTAATCTGGGGATTATATTGTCAGAATTAAGTATTTTATTTATAAACAAATTCATGGGGTGCTATTTTTTGCTGGCTGCCAGAAATTACTGTAAGATGGGGCTTGTTTTTTGTGTTTTTTTTTTTCCTTTGATGCTGAAGGAGTCCACCTCTAGACACCATTAGAATCTATGGAAAATACTAAACATATCTACCAACACTACAGGGACCTACTTTCAAAAAAATTACTATTTTATCTTATCACAGAATCATAGAATGGTTCAGGTTGCAAGGGACCTTAAAGATCATCAAGTTCTAACTCCCTGCCGTGGCAAGGACACCTCCCACCAGGCTTCTCAAAGCCTCATGCAGCCTGGCTTTGAACACTTCCAGGGATGGGGCCTCAACAACTTCTCTGAGCAAGCTGTTCCAGTGTCTCACCACCCTCACAGTAAAGAATTTCTTCCTTGTAACTAATCTATCTTTTGTAACTAATCTAAACTATCCTATTTTAGTTTAAAGCCATTATCCCTCGTCCTATCACTACATGCTTGTGTAAAAAGTCCCTCTCCAGCTTTCTTATAGTCCCACTTCAGGTACTGGAAGACCACTAGTTAGGGAGGAGCAAGTTCTGACTTTACTCGTGCAACATCCTGAGACAGTAAAAAGCAATGGTTGGCAGGGCTGGGCCATCCCAAATACATTAAGATCCCTCTTCTTCCCGCAGTCTCATACTGTGAAGCAGCCAAAATGGAAAGGGCCATACTGTATAGAGTCTTTCATCTTTTAAAAAGAGAAAGTGCTGCAGACGATATGCAAGCTTAATGAAATTCCCAACTCCCTATAAGGGCCATATGTTCTTTAAGGCACCATTCAGTCCCAGAATTAGAAGGATCTAGTGCAGCAGCACCTGAATGACAATCCATGTACGCTGACCACTGACCAAAAGCTGGAAGAAAGGTCAGCACTGAAGAGAGGACAGGCAATTACATCACTGAAAAGAGGCTCTATCCTTGTGGCCTCTTAAAGGTCAGTGCCGGGATGAAACAATGGCCTCCTCTAAGGTGATAAAGCGTTAGTTCCTTTCCCTGCAGAGGAAGGAAATTGTAGCTGAGGAAGAGATAAATTAATTCAAAATAGGCAAAATTCACCAGCATAAAAGTCTGTGAAGTTCATAACTCCCATATGGATTTTCAAATTATCTTTGCAGGTTTTCATCTTCATAATAAAACTCAAGAGCATGTAAAATTATCTTCAAGTTACATTTTGAAAGATCTGCACAGTCTTACTGAACACATTTCAAAGAACTAGCACAATATAGCTAAGCATTTAAACACATCATGATCCACAAAAGTTAAAACTTTACTCTTATTTTTAATCTATTTTCTGAAGTCAATAAATTGCACATGAATGCACTAAGTTTTTGCATGCTTCTTTTTCTGCCTCTTAATTCCTCCTAAAAAATAATATTTTAACTTAGCAATTCATTTTTATCAAACCTGAATATGACTAAAGTTTTCAAAAGAATCAAGTATCTACCGCTGTTGTGAAAAATAGGCTACCTCCAAAACCTAAGCATCCTGCTGGAGGAAAAAAAATCTTGATTTGTGAGTTTCCATACTGCCACAGATCAAATAATTCTCATGGAAGAAATTTAATAAAATCAAAAACTTGAGGAAA
>JAOTQQ010000004.1:11736478-11876048 GCA_026546715.1 Gallinago undulata | reverse complement strand
ATTTGTGAGTTTCCATACTGCCACAGATCAAATAATTCTCATGGAAGAAATTTAATAAAATCAAAAACTTGAGGAAAAATGAAAACAGACCAATTAACTGTGAGACACAGGTGTACTGGAAAGTGTGCAATTCTAGTGCTGGTATAACTGTTTTTCCCCATCTAAACTATATTTTTATACTGAGGACCTGATACTGACTCTTCCCCTACTGATATAATATTCAAGTTTCCTATTTGTGTTGTTTTCCATTACTAGCTGATATGGATATTTAAAACAATGTGAAATTTGGAATGGCACAATAAAGTTTCAAAGGCATCAAAGATCCAGGACACAAGTATTTCTCAGAATTGTAACCCATAAAATCTATGAAATAGGTTGGGTTTTTTCTTAGTTATATTGAATATTTTGTCACTTTCTTAAGGAAACTGATTTCTGTCACAAAAATTTTAATTGCTCACAAATAATTGCAAAGATTATACACACTATGGCAGAATATCGGCTTGATTGCTAGCTTTGCGGAATATGAAGAAAATATTTTAAAATATTACTATTTTTAACCAACTAGGCCTAAAGAAATTGACATGTTATGCTTGGAACCTAGTGACAAGATTTTCAGTCAATGTAGGGTAAGCCTAAAGTCCTTGACAAAGCAAATATTTCTGACAAATCTGATCATGTCTTTTGCACGGGGATACAATTACTTAACTTAGCAATAAATTTTGAGACATCTTGATTTTTTGGGGTTTTGAGGGTTTCCTCCCCCCTGCCCCTCCCCTGCCCGCCCCACACACTTTAGCTCTATTGTTTAAAAAGACATGAAAATTATTCTTATGCAACAAAGCTATTCAAGTTTAACACATCAGCAGTGCAATTTCATAACTCTATACGCATTAAACTTTTTTTTTTTAATATATATGTCCATCCTGTCTATTTCAGTTCCTATGAATACAATGACAGTACACTGTATCTTTTCTGCCAGGAAAATTGGAAAGTGTAAAAAGGAAAAAATCAGGTCAATAGCAATTTTTTGGTTCAAAAATACATAATGTAAAATTGGCAAAGTGGCAGTGGCAAAAGCTATGGGGAGATGCAGTAAGTAGGGCAGCAAAGAAAAGCATGTGTACCTCCTATAGATGGTAAAGGGTCAGGTAGCATATAATGGGCATATAAAATGGGTATAAAAAAGATCAAATGGTAAAAAGCAATTAACCCCTTGGCACTGGGAATTGGGATTTCCTGACACCAACTGCTAATGCTGGCCTTAAGGGGTTATAGGATCAAATAATAATAAGCCAGGTCCTGAAATAAAAGCTATCATTTTAGGCAGTGAGGGAAGGCATTTCAAGTACATTCTGGGCTGCCAGACTAGTATGGTACAGGAGGAAGGGCACAGAGGAGAAATACTCTGAAAGATAAATGGTAAAAATAGTTTTCCAGATTTGGACTCAAACAGATTTCTTTCAACCAACCTTTTTTTTTCTTTCTGAATTGAACACACTGTTTTGCCCTATCTATCTGTGATCTGTGACTTCGTCTAGTTCTTCTCTGATACAGAGAGAGATTTAGCCTTCATTTTATGAGCAAGGTCCTCTCATTTTGCAATTAACTTCTGAACATGTAGCTTTAGGTGGTTTACTTCATTGCCTTAAACATTATGGTTCTTTTACTTTCCTTCCACACAGAAGGGGGAAAAAAAAGAGGAAAAAAAGGCAAGTAACAACAGAGAAATTACTTAACAAAAACAGGAATGTTTGATAACCAACTAATCTGAGGAATGACATGATTTTAAGTTATAAGCCTACATTTATGGGAGAAGGATTGCTTGTTTGGTTTTTTTTTTTAAAAGAGCATTTGTCCCAGGACATCTCAGGACCTACATTTACTAATTGATATTCTACTGTTACACATTTCCTAATTTATAATTTTAAATTGCTCTCCTGTAGAAAAAAATAGATGTTTTGTATAAAATAATCACTGGCTTTTCAGACCAGTTGATGATTTACAGTACAGAAACTCTTTACAACACAGGATGAAGCTGACTGTTTTTCTTTAGTGCAAATTAAACATTCGGAAGCGGTTAAATAAATGCTGATCTTATTACAAAACTCCAAATGGTGTAACTGTTCCTAGCCCTTTTGAAACTAGTGAAATTTCATTGATTTTCACTAGTTGAAAATCCAATATCATTGTTGAAAAAATTTACAACATTTTTCAGCATAACTTAATCTTCTACCACATGGAAAAATTGTAAGGAAAATAACCTTCAGCATAAATTTCAGTATTTTGTTTGAATCTTTTTTTATAGATCCAGGGTTATTTTCTGTCAAGATTAAGAAAATAAATTAAGTACTATGAATCTGAAGGCATTTAAAAGGTGCACATAATCTGTCTGCTACTCTGATTTCTCTCCCTCACGTAGCTGCTTGTGTTTGGCCATACCAGCTAGCCTCCCAGTAGTGACACTACAAGTGCCTACAAAATAGTACCTTAAGAAATTGAAGTAAATACCACGCACCAGGGATTGGTAAAATCAAAAGGTTTTGTCCCTTTGTGTTGTTATGGTTTCAATTTTGAATTGTACTCTCTGAATTCAATAAAAATATCTCCATCATCATCAGTGGTAATGGTCCAAGCTCTGATAGAACAGCCCTTTATATATTGCCAACAGATGAAAAAAAGATTGATGAATTCTACAAGGATTATCAGCAGTGGGAAGGATAAAAGAAAGATATAAAAGATACAGAAAAAAATAATGCAAAAGTAAAAGAGAAATGAGGATGAAAAAGATCAAGTGATAAAGAATCCTACTGTGATATAGTACCATACAAAAGACAGTGAAAAGGTACCTGTTACATACTAACATGAAACTGCTGCTCTACCAAAAAAAAAAAAAAATCCTGCTAGTTGGAAATGAAAGTTTATGTACTCTAAGCAGATAAAATCAACATATCATGCGGTTTCAAAACCAAAAGCAACACCTGACATGCCTCCTTGCTAGGTGGTCTGAAAATATACAGAGACTGATACTTTATGCAAAGTTATCGAGTGCTTCTCTAGAACATTGATCCCTAAAACGGGTCCCTGTGAAACACTGCTAGTCACCAGTTTCCTCTCCTAAAGGCAGTACTCAGCCAGCATTTTACATTACTTCTAAGCGCTCTACAAAACATTCTCTCAATGAAACATCATATCCAATTATTTACTGTGGTTCAGAAAGATAAGGTTTCTTTTGTTTCCCCAAACTTTTATAATAAACTGTAAAATAAATTGCTTCCTGCTAGGTCAAAAACTGAGATAAAAAAATGTGTTTGATAAAATATTAAAAAGTACCAGGATTATTACCAAGATCCTAAACCCTTCACAGTATTTGTTTTCCAAAACATATTTGAGAATCTAAGAGTTAGGAAATCCTGATCTCCTATGGCCTGAGAATATAGGGTGATTCCTTTTAAGATCAAATAAAGCTATGCCATTAGAAAATAAGCTCTACCTTTGGGCTGCCTCCAATTAACACTTCTGTTCTGAATTCAACAGTTTCCAAGGAAGCAGGGGAGGAAGATGACAAATAGAGAAGATCATGCAGTAAAGATCAAATAAAGCTGAAATTATATAAATACACGTATTTTACAAATATGTAAGGCTTGTTTGAAGCTCCTCCAAATATCTCGGAATCATATTACTTTGTGACATCCTGCATGGAAGTCAGAATAATTTCTTTAAAATTTATATATTTCATTTGTATTATGTAAGAATATTGATATTCTTATATAATGCAAAACAGATTTTCAGTGAATATTTTAGCTTCAGACTACACTGCTGTAGTAAATTGCATCAACACAACCCTGATCCCACTAATTAAAAAGCAATTATCTATTATTCCACTGTACCCTTAGGGGCAGACAGTAGCCAGCATGATATTGATTTTAAACTCTATGGACCAAATGAATGCATGTACAAACTGACCATAAAGCTGCATCTTGATGCAAGGCATTTTGTATGAAACATACAGGCAGGAAATTAATTTTTGCTATTTTCAGGTGGTTTGTAAACCAATGGATTCATAAGTGAAAGCTGTAGCTTTGGTGGTGACTGTAACCACCAGCATGAGTAAAAAGACAAGCTGGGATCAACTGTTTTCTCCAAGTATTGTTCTCTGTATGTATCTTCTCTTTTCTCCTATCTGATTATCCTAAGGAGATCAGTGATTAACAGCACTGTATTCGCATTTCAACTGCCATTTCCTTCTCTTCCCTAAGAGATATTTCAACAGCTAGTGAACTATTCATGTGCTAACAAGCAGACAAGCTTGATTCTCTTTAAAAGTTACTATTATGAAGCCTAAGCATGCTGGCAGAAAACAGTTCAAAAATAAAAAGGGGAACAGACATGATTATCTTTCTATACTTGGTGTTAAACTGAATTTTTTTACTTTTTTAAAATTCTTATGGAAATATAAGAGGGTCCTGCTGAAGCTCTCATTCTACCACCTATCCATGATTCCCTGACATGCTGTTCAGCTTCACTACCCACAACACCTCAAATCATGCCCAATCATTCTCTTTTCTAGGACATTTCATATATACACTAGATGTTGAATATTAGTAAAGTGATGCCTATTCTGTATAATAAAGCATGTATATCCCAAGTGACATGAAGATGAATTGGAAAACATCAAATTCAATCACAGTTGTGGCACAAAGACTGAGGTATTTCTGTCACTTAGACTGCGAGCCTAAGTTCTGCTTTCTCCCTTTTAATTTTCTCTCCTTTAGAAATTATTTCTGCAAACTATCAGAGGGCATTGATGCTACTAGATTAGGAGATTAGTAATCCTAATTAATTCTGCCATAATGAGGGATAATATCTTCTCCAAGGAACAATTCAAACCGAAATCTAAGTGCTCTGAACCATTCTTTGAAGGAGGGTCCTCTTCCTTCCGCATTGATTATGACCATAGATGTTTTGACAGGTACTCAAAACAGAAGATTTAAATGCCATTCACTGTGACTACTGAAAGATTTTGCTTCAAGTCAGTGGGGTAAAACCTCATGATGGATAACTAATTGCAGTCCACAAATGGTTAAGAAATCTTAGATGACCAGAAAAAAATAACTCTTTGAATCGATGATCACAGTAAAGCAACAGAAGCTAAGTCAAAGCTTTCTTTCTTATATTATAGGAAAAAAAAATAAAATTTCCTTTTTGATATCATTATTGCTAGTTAACAAACAGCGTGGTCTAAGGCAGACTTAGAAAGCTCCCAGCTTTAGAGCCAAGTCCATTCTTGAACAAATATTTACCAATATAAATCATTCTCAACTTTTAGATATAGTGCCTACAACCTTTTTATCAGTGATAAGTTTGATACACTGAAATATTTCTCTTTCCCTGTGAAAAGCTCTTCGTTGATGGCTTTTAACAGTCCACAACTCCTTCTGTTCAGGCTTCTGAACAACTGGAAGTTATGCTGTCCTTGCAAAATATTTGTCATGTGTAATTTGAAATACGTAATTATAAAATAAAGAAAATATTATATCAGTTTCTAATGGTGAATTAGCAATTTTTAAATTTTATTCTAGAACGAATAAACCTGTAATTGCACAGTATAATTTGGCAGGGATCAATTAGGAAACACTGTATGAATATATATTACATTATTGTAATTTCATATAATAATTTCCAAATTATGTTGGTATTTCTACAGAGAATTCAGGAAAAAAAAAATCAACACATACTTTTTTCAAAATACATTTTGTTTTTATATGTATCATGTAAAAAGGATTTCTGTCCCCATAGTTATCCCTGTATTGCTGCAAAATGACAGTTATAATTATACAGGGGAATCTTCCCCCCTCTCCGAAGGACAGAAATTATAGTAGGATACAGTCTGAAAACCAGCCAAATGCTCATTTAAAACTATTTGAATGCTTTGCAAGTGAGGTATTTTTCAGCTGGGGTTTTTCTTTCAAAGACACAGAACAATGGCTCATATGTATGTAAAACAGGTATGAGAAACGGGCAGCATGGTTTCCCCAATCTAATGCTATTAACCATCTGACCCAGTATTGTCAGGATGCCTCTCAGGAATCTCACCACTCCCTCTGACAGAGCCCAAGGACCCGGGAATGTATTGTGAAAGAAAAAGGAGCAAAACAAAATGCATATTTCTTTGCTCCTAGGCAAAGAAATATATTGCAATAAAACTTTTAAAGCATTTTTTCCTGTTTTACACAGCCTGCTTTTTACATAAAGGAACCAGGAGGACAAAGTCCTCACACACAGACAAAACCTTTAAAAAGCTGTTTGAAAAGCTTTACAATTTCTACAAAAAGGCTTCCTGCAGCCCTTTGAGAAGGCCAACAGTGCTTTTAAGTACTATATTTTTATTCTTTTCAACTTGTAGATAAAATCCAGGTCTGATGGAGAATATCCCCCACGTGCACTAGTTTTGCGAGGGAAGTTAAGATAAATTTATCCCACTGATAGTGTCATAAGCATGCAGTGGACCAGAAAATGTGTGTCACAATCTCACCACAGTAAAATGAACATAATAAAACAAAACCCACCAAGTTTCCAGATGTAAGGATAGCATCAGTCAAAAACACTTTAGGCAAGATTATTAGCACAAACTAGTTCAACAGTACAATAATCATGCAAGCTACCTACTTATGCAGATGCTAATAAGGGTGGGATTCAACACCTTATTAACATCCCAAATAAGGATATTTTCTTCAGTTAATATCTAAGGTACCAGAATTTAATCTCCGAGCTCAACAAAATCAAGGAGTTTCCTTGCAATGACATCATGTTTCATTGTGAACTTAGTTCTCTGAATATTCCCATTTGTGTCAGTGGAAATTGCTCCTTGGATGTGAAGATATAGTAACAGACATCTCGCATCTACATACATGCAAGCATTTCAACAGTACTCGTAGCTAAACATGTTGGACACTGCATTCCATGTGCCAGATTACACTTGCAAAATCCTGATTATGGTCTTTCACAGTACAACATTGCAAGAGGTACTGAAAACGCTTACTTATTTTTCTTCCTTCTGGCCAAACAGAATGGGTCCCGCAGGCTAAATTCGAGTGAACACCTAATCATTAAGAATGCAATGGGGGGCTATCACATCCTGTACTCGATAATCACATGGAACTCCTTTCTGTAGTCTGCTACAGATCTGAACTGGAACTAAACAAAATGTTCAACAAAATGTCTCAAATCTATGAGCCTTATGTTGGTGTAAGTTTAAACCACATATTTCTACTGCTTTTACTAACTCTTTGTTTCAACTAGGAGTGAGGCTGTGCTTAAACTTCAGTTTACAGTGAAAGGACTTTGCCTGTTGATTTTGCTGAAATAATGTACATTAGACATTTAATATTCTAACTTACATTTAGTTCCATGGAGCTTTGGTCCACGTCTCAATTCTGGAGGGTGTCTTTCATTGAAAAAATATCAGTCTTTTCCTTTACTGTTCTCCATAAGAACCATGAAATATCCCGAGTGAGTATAATTTGGTTATATACCCATTTTTGCTACTGGAGAAAGCAGAAAACCAAACCAATAAAAAATTATTGCATAAAGGGTTTTGGGAAAAACAGTTGCCTGATCTCTGCCACTGGCATGCATGTTATTTAATGCAATTTCAAGGCAGAACAGGAAATAATAGAAGGTGACAGATTAAGAGTTTTTTAATAGGGCTTAAATTCAATAATATTTTCCAAGGAAACCAAAAATAGACTTCATATAATAGCCCTAGTGGCAATTATCCAAGTTTAAAATCAAAGATTATTAACATATGAAAATACATCATATCAAGGAATAACTATGCTGTTTTAAACATGATTATTTCCAGCCTGCATTTCCACCTTAGGTAATGCAAGTTACCCACTAACTGATTAATCTTTAAGACCCAATTCCAGTTTTAGCTCTAAGGGAGACATTTCTGAAGACATTTTCTTAACTTATTAAGTAAATATGATGTATGGCATTAATCTAACAAGACATGGAATTATTTTAGGCATGCAGGAAATGAAAGTCAATTTCAAAATGTATCAAAAATGCATGCAGGTTAAAACTTGCACAAAACTCACCTTGGAGATGGCTGAAAATCGGTTACTCAGCTGATCTAGGAATATGAAATGAGACTTCAGTCAATTATTACACTTCTTTGCTTATACTGTAGCATTTTCAGGAAAGTAAACACTTTGAACATTCTTAAAGCTCAGGTATCCTTCTTATAGATACATTTAGTTGCATGACATCTTAATATTCATATTTTTATTTACAGTCATCTGGAATTAATCCTGCATAATAAAGTGTAAAGTATCTGCAAGGAATTTATTTTGATCTGTAATAGGCATATACTATATATTTCAAGATTTGGGATCAAGATGGGAATAATTCTTCATGCTACACTTCCCATTTTATTTAATTCTTTTTGTATTTTTCAATGAAAATTCTGTATATTTTGGGCTAATCTCCAAATAAATATATACATTTTTGTAGTCCATGAAATCATTAAAAATATACTTAAAGAATCTGATCATCTCCTTTCCTCTCTCTCATTCTACTACAGTCATCTTTGATGAACTTCTGTTTCCTAGTCCATATGTGTCTTTTTGCAGAGAAGAGTAAGTGAACTGTTCTGACATAAGCAACTCAAAGCATTGGAGTGGCCATAGGACCATTCATATTCTTGATGAGTTTCAGATTAAAAATTTGCTACAGCGTTGCTAGTCCTGATTTCTAGGCTCTTCTGCTTGCCCCATTTTTCAGTTTTGCTTTTGGTTTTCAGTAGAATGAGGCAGGATTTGCAATATATCAGATTAGTACAACCCTGTACCTATATTTCGTCAGGTTCAGACACATCCCCACTTTGGAGCTCAATGTGGTATTTTTTCTATATGAGTTAGTGAAGCTATTAATTATTTTAGCATTAAAAAAAGACAAAGGCAATTTTTGGTGTAACTAGTTCAGAGAATAATAACATAATAAAATATAATAAGAAATAAAATAATAAAAAATAAATACAAAAATATGGTGGTAGACTTCTGGTAAATCCAAAAACACCTTCAAAAATAATCTTGAGAGCAAAACCAGATAAAATGCCTGCACTGATACTCTGATCCCAAAAGTGTTCTTGTGTACATACTTGCTTATGCATGTGCTGTTACAAATCATTCTGACATGAAACTAGTCTTATTCCAGGAAGGAGTGCCTTTTTACTGATTGATATAGTTAACTTTTAAAGTCATTTAAATTTAACATAGCATGGTGACATGAATATTGATAAAGAACCAGTGTAATTTATATGTGCATCCTACGAACATTCATACTAATTTATATGTTTAAACAAGCTCCTGTAAAGTTGCAATTTACTTCATCTCCAAGGAGAAGGAAGTAATAGTAACCAAAGGATGAATCTGCATTAGTCATTAGTGCTCTACAATGAGACCACAGTTGGATGACCATCTCCATATGTTGCCTATAAGCATCCTTGTAGAAATGAAGTGTGTAAATCTCATCCACCTACTGAAATGCAAAGTTGTTCTCAGTACAGTTATCATCCCTCAGTGAGACCTTCTCTTTTAACCCTTTAAGTGGCTGTGCTGCTGGTTGTATCTAGTCCAGCCCAGGGATTGAACTACATTTCAGTTCACTTTTAAAATTCAAGTCGGATTTTACTATATGGATTTTATCAAACTGACAGACGTGGATACATATCATCACCCATGTAGTAGTAAATTTATTCTGCTTCCAGGGGGATCACAAAAAAGCAGTTGCTACTACCTGAAATTTGCACTATTATTTTGCACGCCATCCTATAAACAGCCCAGAAGCTATCGTTACTAAGTTACATCACTTCAACCTTTATTACAAAGATGAATGATCTGTCTTGTTTGGAAACTTAAGGAATGAAGGAATGAACTTAAACCTTGCTGAATGAAGATTCATTCAGAGATTTGTAAGATCCAAGAACAACAACAAAAAAATTTTTTAGTCTCATTTTACCAGAGCTACATCATGTAGCTCTCAGCTACATGATCCCACAAGAGAACAAAGTGATGTACAATCTCAGAAAAACACAGAAATATGATCAGTGACAGTATACATGTAATCACATACATCAACATAAAAGGCCTCGTACCTGTAAGAATAATACATTCCACAGTATATTGGAAGGAAAACAATGTCACAATGAATACTTTGTTTGGTCTGTGTTTATTATAAAGGTTATTCAGCACATTATCGAATGCTGAAACTAAACTCTACCTACTCAGAAAAGATAATTGACATTCCCATAGATTTCTCTAGGGATTTATAAAGGCATATGTCCACTTGTAAAGAATTCAATGTAAAATGTTGATGTTAAGTATGACATGTATTTAATTTAGAGTCATAAATTCCCAGTTCCCAATCTTGTACTTAAATATACTGTTTCATTTAATGGGAAACCCTTTACAAATTTAATATAGAATCTTTGAACAGTGCTTATTTTTGTGTAGATTTCAATCCTTCTATCTCAATAGCAAGTGAACCACTCAGAAAGAATTTTCAGTAAGTGGTATCAAGTGGGCCCAAAATACCCATTGATCCTGAAAGCAAGAAAATGGAAACAGTCACTTCAAATGATGTAATTTGTATTCTCCAATAGTGCTAGAGTGAATAGCATTCAGCTAATCGGTGAAACTCTCAAACTATTATAATTTACCCTATGAAACAGCTTCATTGTCAGATGAAGAATCTGCGATATTGGAGAAGCACTTTTATACAAGTCAAGAGATTTCTGAAATGCTCTCAGGAATGTAACCTCCACAAAAATCCTCAAGGTAAAGATTTATACTATTTGCACAGATCACAACAATATGAAAACACTTCCAGAAAGTGAATGACAACAATTTAAGAACAATGGATTAAAAAAACCAAACCAACACTTAAGAATTCCTTAATATAAGGCATTGCTGAAAAGACTTAGGTAGGACAGAAAATCAAGGGCTGGCCAATAAATTATAACTTACATTAACAAAAACCAATGAAAAAAAATCTAATGGGCCAAAGTAAGCAACTGAAAACCACTCTCCTTTAGCACTGATCAGCAGAACTGGAAACCCATTATACACAAAGAGAAGGAGCAATCTTACTTGCAGACAGCAATAGTTGGAAAAAAAAAATCTAGCCCCTCTAGAACAGTTCATATTTCATAAATCTGTATTAGAGGCCATGCGCACTTACCACCACTAACAGTCTTGTAATGTAACCCCTCCTCCACTTCTCAGAGGAGTATTGAGCGTATCAGTATGTTAGCAGATACATACTTCTTAAAATTTCCAACCTAGGTATGAATGTTTGGAAGCAAATTACTTCATCTTTATACTGCAAACTAGACTTTTGCCTAAAGATGCGCGCACACACACAAACCTCTCTCCCCTCCCTACCTCTTAATACCAATCTATTTATAGAATGCAATCATATTAGCATGCAGACATTTCTCCCAGCCTAAATAAGCCAGACTGTCATCTTTTCCCATAGAAATAGCTCTTTCCTTGAAAGCACTTGCAGCGCAACCCCTTCCTCCACACGTAGTTATTCTAACTGGAATAAATTTTCTTGTGCGCAGATATTCAGACTGTATACAGTATCGCAGAAAAAGTCTTACAGTCCTTGCACAATGAAATATATACTTCTTGCACTTCACAGAAAATACCTCACATGATAGCAACGTGCATCATTTTATTTCACAAGTCAGTCACAGCCACCCTCCCTTCCCCATGGACGTGGCTTTGCAGTACTACTCTGACATGGAAGGCACCACAGTCAGGGAATATGCAGGCCATATTACACAGCCGGACATCTGGATGGAATGAAAAGTCAATTAATATTGTCAGCTGCAAGCTATAACTGGAAAGCATAATAGTGATAAGAACATAACTCCAGCATCTATCTACAAATGTAACCGAAATAAGCAACATCTAGAAGTTACATAGTCCATGGGAACCACTCAACATTCTTTAAGATAAAGTCCAAAACTTCTTCAACAAAAATGTCTTATCTCATCTCAGGTCAAATTCTTCAGAGTTCTAGCAGACACTATTAATTTAAACTTATGAATACAGGTACGTCTTTTTTGAAAGAAAAAAAGAAAAGTATGCGATTTCCTATTAAAACAGTATACAGCAATGTCAAAAATGATAACATATCTAAACTAATGACAGACCAGAGTTTCATCTCAATCTAAAGTAATTCCACTTGGTTACCTTGTGAAATTTCCAAAACCACACAACTGAGGATGCTCCACACAAAGTCACTCCACTAAGGAATGAAAATACTATCACATTGTTGAAAATCATTTACAGCCAAGCTGGTCTGGTAATAATCTATGTGACACACATTACCTATAGTTGAAAGAAACTTAACTGCTGGTATTACACAGAATTTATACTCTTGGTGACAGGGAAGAGAAATCATTCTTATCTGAAGAGGAAATCACAGTGTACAAGGAGTGTCATTGAAATATATTGACAATATCTCTACTTTAATTAATTTTGGCCTATGTACCAGTTGTTCTCGTGATCATTTTATCATACCAATGATGAAATTTATTCTAGTTTATCAATTAAGTTTTGTTTTCATACTATTTTATAATTTTTAATTCAATTGTGCTAGAGTTGATAGCTTTTGAATTCTTTGTTCTTTAGACAGAACAAAGGATATATTACTGCTACTGTAGATTCTGGTTTATAAGATGACTGGACTCTTCCTTTCCAAAGGAATAAGATGGTTCGTCTGCACTGCCCAAAGAAATTCTGCTCAGTAGGTTGGGAAAAAAAAGGCCTGTGTGAATAAATAAGAATTGTAAGGCAAAGTAAGGTTTCAGTTCAACTTTTTAAACTTTGATAAGACTTTTATGACACCTATATCTTGAAGCTGTATTTTCAGCGAGTCAATTTCTTTGTCCTGGACAAAGTGGTAATGTGGACATCAACACTGACAGATCTGTGTTTGCACACAAAGGCCAAACTGAGCACAAACAAAGGCTGACTCTATGCCCTTGCACAGTCTGACATAACATGATTCAGAGTTTTCTTCAAACTTTGAAAGTCAAGGGACTGGGAAAAAATTCACTCCTGTCCCATTCTTGTCCCATGTAATGTTTTTCCACCTTGCTTAAAGTTCCCAGAAAAAAAAGAAAAAAAAAAAAGACATTTCCTTTCTCCAGAAATAGATCTGCATCTCCATTTCTGAAAATGTTTCATTTTTCTCCCAAGATTGCCTCCAATACCGCACTGAAGAAGAATAAACTCACCTTTTAAATATCAAGTTAGTGAACTTCTGAATGTCTTGTCATCTCTGTTTTATGAATGTAAAGAACACCCTCAAGTCAGTTATGTTTCAGTTTCCTGTTCTCTTGACTAGATACCTGTCCTCTTTGAACGTGCCAGAGCAATTTTCTGCTTTTAGAAATAAATTCATATTCTGCTTTCTTCCAGAATTGCTGACATCACTAACAATAAATAATGCTATATTAATACTTTGACAATACCTATTTTTTTTGCATACGGGTGACGTGGAAGTAGAAATATTAATTAAATTAAAATTCAAAATAGTCTTCTGCTGCAGAATCCAAGTGGCTAACACGTAAATTACCTGCTTTAAAACAAAATCAAATAATAGCTATCTACAATTTGCAGGGAAGGATGTTATGACCAGACATCAGGTATGTTTTGCAAAAGCAGCCCCTTGACCTTTGGGCTCTTCTGTCACTTACCATATGGGTTGGGATTTAACACTGGTGTGACAGCCACAGAACAGGGGCATTAAGGAATAAAAAGTTATATTGATTACAGCAAGAGATATGTATGATTGACCTAAATTAGCAGAAAATACTCATAACAGAATAACCATTTTCAGTATCCAGCAGGAGCAGAGATAATACAGTGTTTTTTCAGTGGTTTCTCTTTTTATCATGTTTCTCTAAAGGCTACACAAAACAATCCCACCTTTGAAATTAAAAGACTGCTTTAATTATGATAGTTTGTTTTACTCATATAGATATACTCTCTCACTCGGCTGATTTTTAAAAATTTTTCATTCATTATTTTAGTACTATTGGTCCCTTAAGATTGTCACATCAAATTTTTTCCTAGTCTCCAAAGTAATGAATATTGTAATTAAATTTTGGTTAAAGGTAGTTCACAGCCAAATGGTGCTCATTTCTTCCAAGCATCTGGTTGCCAATTCAACTTTTAGTTTTCTGGCTTTGATAATTCTTTGACCCTGATCAAAGAACTTTTTAATAGAGCTCTTAGTGGCTATTTACATGAGAAGATAAGAAGTGGAGACTGAAACTAAAGAAAGAGCCAATCAGGCACTAAAATTCTGATGGCTTTTTATCACATCTTACTCTCCTGTCCTTCAGAATAATCACAAGGGTACAGAAGAGAAAACAGGTGGAGTTAACTAAAAAAGTCTGTTCATTGCCCTGAAGGGACTACAAATTACATTAACAGTTAGATCCTGTCCTCCTTAATCCCACTGAACCCAGTAGCACTTTCAAGTAAAGTATTCCAGCTCTATCTGGAATATATTCATGAAATCAGAGTGCGAATACCTAAATTTAGTGAGAGCTAATTATGCAGATGCCAAGAAACAATTACCACAAGAGAGCTGAACTTATGTCATGCTGTGATTGTAACTCTTTCAGGTGCCATGCAATCTAATTCACATTACATCTTGGACAAAACTACATCAGGGCAATAGCAGAAGGAACTAGAAGGGACACAGATTGTTCCATAACACGAGGGATGCAAGGAGAGGTCTGGTAAGAGCTGCAACAGGGAAAAAAAATGATCTGCAGTCAACCTCAGAGATAGAGAAACAAGCCTGTGAGAGCTCTGTTGGAGGCTGGCAGGGAGAACCACTGACTAAAGTAAACAGAGCACACACCTAGAGGATTTTGAGATGGAATGAATGAAGAGAGGAGCTGCAGGGAAGAAGAAATGAATGAGCAGAGGATGCAGACTTACTATGTTGGGGGAAACAGGCTAAGGAGATAAGCCAGGGCACCTGTCCTCACATCAAGCGTAGTCCTTTCCAGAACGTGAAGAGAGCTCATCATTTAAGATTTCTTCTGTTGGAAAAGGTCCACAGAAAATTAAGTAAAGAGTTCAATATTCCAGTCTGTTCACCCAGCAGTTTAATCAGGGGGACACAGCACAACCTACTTTTCTACTGCGGTAAACAGTTTTGGATCATACTGCAAAATCAGCATGTGCAGTCTCAGGAAACTGGTGTGTCCTAAGACTGACATTGTACTACACAAGTTCAAAAAATGACTGCACCTTGTCCATACCCAAAGGGACCATAACGGAGAGGAAGGCAGAATGGGCTCCCACCTCCAAGACAACGTGCACAGGCCACAATTACCTCCTGGCTGTACTCTTTCAATTTAGGTAGAAGACTACAAGTCAGATGTATAGCTCTGGCACCAATACTACCTCCCAAATCACAAGGTGGGGATCATTTCTTACACATTAGGCATGAATTGTCTGTTCATTTTCTAAATATGTACACTTGGGAGCTCAGAATGATCTGCAGTATAACTGAGCACTCACAGCTTTCACTAAGGTTAGTGGAAGAACCACTTTGGGGGTGGAGGACAGACTCTCAATGGTCCTAAATGTCTTAAATGTAAGAGTCGGCATTATGGGATATTTCTGACTTCATAATTCCTTAATTTATAAGATATACATATCTGCTTCTTGAATTAGAGAGGGATTGGAAAAATGCATCAAAATTAAACAAAAAACTTAATCTTTCTATTGATTAATAACTCAGAAATTAATAATTCTGTCTTGACAGCCAAATTTGAAATAGCATACAGTAAACAAACACAGATATTTGTATAGATGAATAAGATGGAAGGTAATCGGTGCTGTATTATAAGTGGACAACTCTTTGGACTAAGTAAAACAGTTATCCTAATGAAAAAATAGTATGAGATCACAGCCTCACAGATGAGATTTTTGACTCTCCATAATTATAAACATTTATGGAAAGGCTAGATAAATATATTTTAGGAATACACAATATGGCTGATTTAATTTTAAGCCCATGGCAAAAATTAGGGCAGACCAAGATCTCCCCTAGTTTTTTAATTTTGTGGCTCAAGACTGCATTCTAATGCCTACATACAAGAAGGAGAAAAACCAAAACTATACAGGCAACCTTTTTCAACCTTTTGCTAACCTCTGGCTGATTGACTTCATTAAAACATTTATTTAGGACCCGAGTCTATTCTTTAATAGGAAAGCCTCATCATTTGGCAATTACCAACTAGTATGTTGACAGTCATCCAGTGTAGACAGACAGATAGATATATAGAGAGACGGATATTTAAAAACCTGCATTTTCCTCCAAGCGATTTTAAAACTCAAATTGCACATTTAGGTAGAATGTTTGCTGTCTTAACAATATCAAAATATTGTATATGTAAGTATGAACAAAGCAAAGCCTCCCAAGTGTAACTAAACCATTTGCAAACAATGAGAACCCATATATTTCAATACCCAAAAGATTAAACTTTTAGTAAAACATTGTATGTCAGATAAAAATACTAAAAATATTAATTTTCTTATTAAGAAGGCTTTTCAAATTAAAAATACCAACAACACTTTCTTGTTCTCCCAGAATACACATTAATTTTCTCTTGGTGGTCATTACCTTATTTCTGCCTTAAAAAGAACAGCATGCTGTTATGACATTATCAGTGTAAGACTTATCTCTCTTTCTAAATAAAGTGCATCTCTGGAAATGAACAATTCAACAGGCTGAACCATCATATTCTGTTTTCTTGCTAAAAGTATCTCTAATTCCATGATCTTATAAGTAGCAGAGTACTACAGGAAACTCAAACAATCTTTAGACACCTAACAGAAAACAAGTCATTCCCCTCATGTGCTCCTCCCACTGCAGAGAGCACTCGAGGAAACTCAGCCCTAAACGAGCAGAAATATACCTGGAATGTTGGATATGGTTTTCCTGGACAATGAAATCTTACAATCTCTACAGTTTCTCACAAGTAAAGCTACTTTGTCATAAAGTGAAAGTGTCTCCTATACATTGTTGTTTGCAGTATACTCAGAAAGGAACCAGTGGGGTTTATTTGATTTGGTTAGGGTTTTTTTCTCTTTATTTGAAGAAGGCTTTTGAGGCCCATTTTTAAACGTGTATAATGGATTACAGTTTGGCAAATACTCCATGTGAATACCAGTATCATATATATACAAACGAAACGCATGGACTTCACTCCCTGTCTCAGCATCAGCTTTGCTATTTTTGTCTTTTTAGACCTCTAAATTGTCTTTAGAGTAGTGACATTGACAAATATGAGTTAGATAAATTATACCCTCAAGGAAAAAAAAAAAAAGTGCCTTTTGGAGAAGATTTTTAAGTGGGAATTTTGAAGTTCAAACAAGTTAAGGTGCCAAAGTTGTGGTTTCCAGCCTTCAAGGAGTTACAGTACTGTCAATAGGACACTTGCCACAAGCCCAGAACTACCTATCTAATAGGATTAGCTAAATAGCAAATCATGCTGTGTGCCTCTGGCATCTGATACTATCTTATCATAGCACTGTACCAACACTTTTATTATGTTGCATTACAGGCACAAAACCCTACAATTTGTATATATGTTATACTCTTTCAATGGTTCCAAAGAACACTGTCCACTTAAAAGCATGTGTATCCTTCTAATAAATTCAGTATTTTGGTAAGGAATAGCAAACACAGTAACAAACTAAAAGTAGAGCTCTATTGATATAGAAACAGCCTTCCTTATTTGAAAAAAACAGCTAATTAAAGTAATATATTATAGAAAAGAGCGTATGACAGCTGACGGCTTGTAGCAGCTTTTGGCACAAATCAGAACCAACCACTGGCAATGAAACACCTGAAAACATTTTTAAGAGACATCTTACTGTATGGATAGAATAAAAATAGTGCTATGTAAGATCTTGCTCAGCTTTCACAACCAATGCATGGAATCATTTCATTTCCCCATTTTATCTATTTGCTTTCCTGAAATTATAAATTACAATTCTCTTTTGTCTACCATGTCTGATTTCAGATAAAAGATACCAAGTCACAATAAAATAAGCAAATATTATCTTCACAATCTTAATATATATCCATGTCCATACAACTGGATCAAAACATATTGGATTGCTCAGATTTTTGTTGTTGACTAGATGTATCACCAACTTGTAGGACATATGTCAAATGGTTGTTATCTTTCAAATTCCTGAGGAAAAAATTAATCCACTAATAGTTTTGAGCCTGGAGTCCCCTCCATTTTTCAAACTCCACAAGGTCAAAGAGGAGTTATCATCCTTGTTTTGCATCAGTGCAGTTACAACTTCAGGCTGAACAGCCTACTAAGAAATGAGAACAGGAAAATGAAACTTAGATCCCCTTATTCCATCCATGATTTTTGTTCTGAAAACTTTCCCCTAGAACCAGCTTCCTTGTCTTCTTGACAAGACTATGACTGCCTTATATGTCATTTATGAGTTTCTGTACCACAGGACAAAGCAGAAATTCCTTTAATAATTAGGATGGAATTAAAATGGAACTTGAAAACTACTCAGAAATATGGAAGTCAGGCTCACTGTTAGCATTTGAGTCAATGTCACTTGCCACCCTCCTTAATATTTTTGAACAGCAGAATTATTGCAAACAGGAAGGCAAAGGCAAAAGTCTAAGTAAGATCTGACTTATTCAAAGTCAAAATAGCAGTAAAAAGGTAATTTGTAAAGAAGTCTATCTGAAAGGACAGCAGATTTCTAGCCCTAGACAAAGTCCCTTGTAGATTTACTTTACCCAAAACAAATATTCCCCAGTTTCCCAGACCACCTGGGGAATATATCCCAGGAGCTTTCAAAAGCAGGAGTTTCCCCACATTTTTTAAAGTTGCGTTCAAATATCAGCATTTTCCCCTAACTATATAGTATTCTGCTATGCTCCATTCCTGCTTTCACTAAGATTAGGAAATAACACATAGCATGGGGAATTGGATGTATCCATTAGACAGGTAATTAGACTATAAAAAGAAGAGTGTAAAAAAGAAACTGAATATGCAGTTAATTGAAGCCACTGGGCTTTTGGTGTTGGGACAGATGAACTGCTGGCAGAAAATCATGCTGAGTGGAGCCAACACTGAAAGCTTTTAAGGAAGCAATTGTACACACAGAAATTTCTCTTGAGCCAGGAAAATGCTGGATTAACTAATTCAATGGAAAATAATGCAAACCATTCCACCCAGTTGAAAAAAAAAAAAGACAAGACCTGAAGTAAAATGATTATTCTCAGTTTCTGTTACTAAATCATTTCACACCTCAGGACTGCTTGACCAACATGCATTATGAGTTTTTATTCTAGATGTCATGCTAAAGAGCAACAAAGTTTCTCTCCCTCAAGATCCTTGCAGAACAACAAGTGCCAGAATTAGATTTTATATCCTATCTTTCTTTAGTGTGGCTTTATTACTTACAAACAAGATGAATTCCAAATTTCATACAGGATTTTTTTTTTAATAAAAGATGATTTCTTTTATGAAAACATGTTTCTGAGTATGTATTTAATTATATCCTCCCACTGAGCAATAGCACATTCAAGAAAATAAAGAGCATTTTATAAATTTTCAAGTACAAGAGAAGTGCAGAGAACAACAGAAAATACATAACTTGTCAAACTGGAATTTGGCTAGTACACTCAGCCCCAATCCTTCTCAAAAAAATACACAGTGTAAAGAGGAGAGCATACTACGTTACAAGTGGTCAATTTTACCTTGGCAATTCATATAAGCCTAAGTAAACCATAATTCTTTTAAAATTGGTGGTCAATACTTCTCTATTTTTTAAGATTTAAATAATACAAAAATATATCTTCCATGAGAGGATTCTTAGTTGGATTTAGAAACCTGCATATATAGATATGCATGTAAAATTTTTGAGTTTGTTCTTCCATAGAAACAGCAGGGAAATTACACTGAGGAGTTTGATTTATGTTTCCATTTGCTGACAGCCTTTGCAGAATGATACAATGCCTTATTCTATGAACTCCATCCTCATTATAATATCACACTTGGGATTCAAATGTTTTAATCATTACAGAGGATGTAGCCATTCAAGTGGTCGTAATGAGATTAATAAAGCAAGAAGGTCCTTCAAATAGAACCTTATGTCACGTTAGGCCTTATTAGAAGAAGAAAGTATCTTGCTGCTGTGTAGCATATTCTGAAGGGATTGTCAATAACTGTCGCACGGTTGTTCATTAATTGTGATTCACTGCTTTGAGAAATTTATTCTTCATCTAGGAAACCAGAAGCCTGGAACTTATTTAATTTAGGATGCTGCAAATTCATACTACCCTACAGCAAATTTCAAGATGCCAAAAGTTTCAGGAAGCTTTCTCTAATTAAGGTGTTCAGTACTGGGGGGGCATGAAGTTGGCCACTACTGACCTAACGGCATAACATGCTTTGCTGATCTGCAAACAGATAATGTATTCCTCGTCTGACACCGATTCCGGAAGCAATATAATCGGCTTTCTCCTCTGCCAGGGAGAACATTATCCTCACGTTAATTAACCTCTTTAAAAACACTCCCTCCATGCCAGGGCCTCGGTTAGCACATTTGTCATACAATCACAAGCACATGAGTGAAAATATTTTTAAGTTTCACTAAATATATAGATCACTGGTAGTATATTTGTTTGATTTACCATAGCTGCTAACACTCAAAAGGCAACTAAGCAAATCTCTTCACAAACCAAACTCTCTCCTGTACAACATTTTCTGATTAAATACACTATATTTAACTATTTACCTTTACGCTTAGAGCAGCAGATGGTACAGTGTTCCAGGGCTGCAAACACCCATGCTGCCAGGGCACAGCAAGGGCTGCCAGCTCCCTCAGGGGCAGGGAGGACGGCAGGCAGTGGGGGCCCAGAGGTGGTGGTAAGCTCCAGCCACCAGCCCAGGTCACAAGGCAGCAGCAAGGGAGGTTCAGAGGCCAAGCTGGGAAATCACTCTGGGAGTCAGGGCTGGGCTACAGTGCAGTGAGCACTGGGCAGGTCCATGAAGATGAGGTCAAGCTGGGGAGCCACCCCAGGCTGGGGTCTAGGCCCTAGGCCCAGCCAAGCTGGAGACTCTGGCACTGCAGGCACAGCTGAGGCAGGCACTGGAAGCCCAGGGCTCAGCTGAGGGTCTCTGGGCAGGCAGGGGCTGGAGGTCCCAGGTGAGGTTCCTCACAGCCGTTAAGGCCTATTGGCACCCTCAGAGCTCTGACACATGCATCCTATCTTATGACCCATTTTCTTTCATTTTGCAAAAAATAAGGAGAGGAGAGAACTGGGAGGAGACTCTCACATAACAATGCAAATTATGAGCAAAGATGGAAATTTAAATCTCAATTTCATCTCTTTGATCAAATCCTGCTGTCTAGCAGAGCAGAGCATGCCATGCTGCCCAGAACAGCTGTCAGCCATAAAGTCACAGGTGAAAGGAAAGGACATGTCTAATTAGTGCTTATAAATATCTAAAGGTCAGGTATCAAGAGGATGGGGGCCAGACTCTTTTCAGTGGAGCCCAGTGACAGGACAAGGGGCAACAGGCACAAACAGGAAATTCCATCTCATTATGAGGAAAAGCCTCTTTACTTTGAGGGTGCAGAGCACTGGAACAGGCTGCCCAGAGAGGTTGTGGAGATATTTCCTTCTCTGGAGATATTCAAAGCCCACCTGGAGGCAATCCTGTGCAACCTGCTCTATGTGAACCTGCTTTAGCAGGGCGGTTGGACTACATGATCTCTGAAGATCCCTTCCAAACCCTACCATTCTGTGATTCTACCATCTGTGGCATGATGGTTCAGGACCAAAAAAAAAAGGAAAAAAATATTTCCTGTAAAGTAAATATGTAACCACATACAGACTGATGTCTCTGAATCACAGTACAAATGAAGGTGGCATCCTTCATTTTGTTGCAAGCTTGACCAATCAATAAGGAAGCCTCCCAAAAATTTGAGACTCACCTTAAAAAAAGAAAATACGCATGAAGGTATTAAAAAATTATTCCGTCCTTGTTTTTACATTAAACACCATGCAAAGTTGTTTATAAAAGCAACTAGGATGTTTTGGGGAAAGACTCATTTTAAGCACATGCTTAAAACACATTCTGAAACTTCACTTGAGACCTCTGTCTATTTGAACACAAATCTACCTAATAAGACAGTGGTTATGAGACCTGATCCTCCAAATAACATGGACTCAAACATTCCAATGCATTTTTTAACAGTAAATCAATTCTTGCACTGACTTCGTGGATAACTTTAAGTTTTCCTTTGATTTTGAATTTTGATGTTAGACCAAAAGTAGATGTTTCCACCGTCAGCTGTCACAATCATCCTTTAAATGGTTAAAATGTAGTAGTATACACACTATTTGTTCAAAGGAATGTATAATCAGGGAAGGAACTAAACTGCTATCTGAGGAAGGACACCAAGCGATAAACCTGGTCATTTCTTACCAAGATAAATTTTCCTCAGTCTGAAACTGTAGAGAAGCATCTGTCCACAGCAGCACAGAATAGCAATTAAGAGTATAATGTGTACCTTGCATGCCATTAAAGCCTCAGGCACTTCTGTTGAGAGCATTCTGTAAGCCATAAGAACTCCTATGTGCATATTTAACTCATCAGGGAATTGTATATCCAAGTAGTTAATCTCCCACAAGCCAGAATGGCAAAAAATTCAATTTCAAGAGTTGAGGAAAGCTTTCAATGTATATATAGGCTAAAGAATGACTTAGGCTATGATCTCTCAACCTGACAGAACTTTTCCCCTTCCAGACTTCCAAGGCAGTATGTTCATCCTGCCAGTCTACGCTGCAAGTATTTTCTGTAAGTTTAAAGAAATACTTAAAAACGAATAAAGTGCAGAGAAGGAAGGAAGGTGTCTTCCGTGGGGACATCTTGGTTATGCTTAGGTTAGTTTTTACACATTCTTACCGCTTTCTGCTTCTCTCCCACTGGATAACAGACACTGCAAATAAGGTGCTGATGTGATGAGGCCCCAGCCTCAGCTCATACCAGGATGTGGGTTGTCATCCACTGACCCCCAGAGTTCTGATGTACCAACATCCCAGGGCTGCCAGCCCTTTCCCAGTTTTGGCATACACAAGGCTGAAACTACAGCAGGGGAGGCTACAGGCACGAGGCTTCTGGACACAGGAAAATAAATCCCAGACAGCTCCAGCCAACACAAGCCCAGACAGCTCTTGGGAGCCTTCTCTGCACAACAATGCAAACCTATGGCCTTCTACTGGTGATAGCAAAAATACTGAGCTTCTAATTCCCTCTTCATAATCGCTGAACCACAGGCCATGACTCGGGACTACAGCAAAGTCATTGGAAACTATACAACCCCTCAAGGATTCAGGACCAAAACTGAGCATCATATCTTCCCAGTGTACTTGCTTTTTCCTGTCTAATCTTGCCTCATGACAACCTGCAAAGGTCTGAGTGAGGCTCTCATTTCTTTATCATCCATGCACAGCCATTACTTCACACTTCAATCACACCTTTTAACATTAAGCATTAACATTAACATTATGAGGAAGATCATAATCAATAAGGTAGTTTATAACAATTCCTAAGCACTGAGTAAATACACGAACATAATTAGTTTCCACATATAAGATTATAGGTTGGTTAGAAAATACCCATTCCATAATCACAGTTGGTCAAATTTCAATCTAAGAAATTACCTGAAATTTGAAAATGAATGTCTTCATATATATCATGCATACATTAAGCTGCTGTTTGCTGGCAGTTTCTCTAGAGACAGTTTGGAACATTTCATTTGGCGGGTAGCTCGTTCTCATAGATACATATCTCAGAAATAGTATAACATATTTCCAAAATTACCAAATTAGCCCCTTTTTAATAAAAAGAACTGTTTCTATCAGATTCTAAAGCAATTAAATACCACCTATATATGTAATATTTGGATATTTCCATAACTGAGAATTTCCACACCATTTGTTAATCACTATGTTTTAAAATATCCCCAGGACAGCACAAAGAGAAGGTACAGTCATTCCAGTTCTGGTGTTATAGAGCTATGCTTGCTAGTATGATTTTAGAAAAAAACAAACCCTCTTTAAAAAAAAACACACTTTCAAACAGTAACCTCTTTTAAAATACTTGATCAATTCACCTTTGTTTCTTACACCTCTGAAAAATGTTGTTTTATAAAGAAAATAAATTTGATCCATTTATAGATTATATATGAAATGTTACAAAAACAGGCTTTGTATATTGATAATGTAATTATAATCACTGTTAATAATAGAAGGAACATCTTCACCCAAGGGAACAAGATTACTCTTGTTTGGATATAGAAACACCTGAAACTGGATCTTATAACATACTCTGTATGCATATTTTTCTCTGATCTTGACTTCATCCATGACAACTAACCTGGAAAAGCCCTTATAGGTTTTCTTTTTGAAATATGCATATTAGTTAGCAAAACAAAATGAAAACCAGCTAACACAAAGTTACACAACATATAAGTAATGATAGCCAAATAGTTGTACTGGAATACTTACTCTTCCATGGTACCACTGGAAGAGAAAAATAGTTAAGACTTTTAATCAACACCTACCTCAGTTACCCAACATAAAGCATCTCCCACTGCTTTCTGGTGATTTTAAAGAGATTTAGTATGTTCATTTCTGAAATGTCTATTGATAAGTGCATTACTGTTACTTAATATATTTTACTCAATATTTTTAAAAACTGTTGATTAGGCTTCTGTTCTTGTTTGTTAACCTTTGGTTGCATCTCTCCTTCATAACAAACTTCATTTTAATACTGACAGTAGTCAGTGATACTTGTACATAGATTTCATCATACCTTTCTTTTCCTTCTTATTTACAATTCAGACACACTGTTTCTAACACATGAATTAAAATTATAATTTTATAATTTCAAATTTATAGGGTTAACATCTGACTTTCAAAGTTAACTGTATCCCAGTCCAGTTAGAACTACTTGCTTTCTGAGAGCAGTACCTATTGTTCTATTTAAAAACCTCCTTTTTTCTCCCCTGCTCCTTTTTGATATCCCTTTTCACCTTTAGTTTATCCCCAAATTATCCCTCTTTATTAGGCCTATTCTGTCAGTTATACCACCAATTGGTATCACTGCCCAATCTACTTTAGTTTAACCAAGCTGTTAATGTCAGTATTTCTCACATCCTGTGTGCTCAGATGCTGCAGCAGGACACTGAACATTGGCAGTTACAGCTCTCCCAGTACCTTTGGTTGCACATTTCACCATCTTCCCCCATCTTCCCTTCTTCCACCTTTTCTTTTTACAGTGACCTGAGTAGCAACAAGCATTAAAAGATTTGCTTTAAAAATACCTAGTGTTTCATTAACAGGATCATAAGGTCTTGTACCTTTTTACTCCTCTGAGAAGGGGTTGTCATTTGGGTCAAAGCATCCACTGTGATGCTCACCCCCTTGGTAGGAGGGTGCTTTAGAAAGGGCCATAGTCCCACCTTGCTTTGTTCCTGGTACTTCTTTAAACCCTTCAGCTTCAGCCTGACACACTCAACTGTCAGCATCCTTCTCTTTCAAGGCATCAGTACTTATATTCTTCTTCCTTTACATAAAAACCTGTGAAGAATTAAAAAAAAAAAAAAAAAAAGGTAAAAAATAGTGTGGGAGGGAGAGGCCATCTGTCGTTCTGGTTGGTCAATTCAGTCAAAACCACAACAAATAGGTACTCAGGGAAGACAGCTTTTCCTTAGCAGCTTCCCCAAATTCAGTAAGAAAGGCCATTCTAGTGCAAGCTTTCTCTTCTCTACAAAGCAGTATCAGATTTAAAACCCTCAAAAGCCTTCTAGGCCTCTCTATAAATTTAAACTTGTAAGAAGTTAGAGGGAACAGACATTACAGAGCAACAACATTCAGATCATGCACCAATAAAAGTTTCTGAATGATAGAAGTGCTGCACAAAAGAGACGCTTGGTAGGAAAAGCATTTCCTTCAAGATTCAGTGGAGTTTAGCAATAGACAGAAATCTCACATTACACCATCATAGTTAATACTGATCCTAAATTATCCACAAATTCTGTAGATCAGGATAAGGACATCTACAAGACGCTGCGGGGTGGCAATAAGAAATCACTAAATTGCTACAGGTGTTGACTGTTGGTTTGAAGGGGCTTTTCCATAACTAAAAAGGGACTTAAAGTGACACAAAGCTTAAGTTTGCTGTGCAGTGCATTTACCTAACATATGCAGAATCAAAAAAAAAAGAAAAAAAAAAGATTGTATTTGTCTAATTCAAGTATATTTTAGCCATTCTCTTATGTTTTCTCCTGCCACACCTTGCCAGCCCCACTCTTTTGCAAGGTTTTTCCAAAAAATAGGATCCTCTGACACTACTATAGTAAAAATAAAGGACATGACCCAGGATGCTCTGGGTAAGTTTACAAAATTCCTTTCCTATCTTCTAACTTCATGCTTAGTCCACTAAAATAAAATTTAAAAAAACTTGATACATTTAACTTGTATAATTGACT
Source organism: Gallinago undulata (assembly GCA_026546715.1). Lineage (NCBI taxonomy): Eukaryota > Metazoa > Chordata > Aves > Charadriiformes > Scolopacidae > Gallinago > Gallinago undulata. The sequence goes on along the minus strand of JAOTQQ010000004.1, from coordinate 11,849,391 downwards.
CTTACAAAATAAGCAAATTATCAACCTCTATTCAAGCTATTATTAAGAAAAAGCAGCTGAAAAGCAGAAAGTTTAAAAGCTTGCCATTAAATGTTATTCTGTAACTAACATAAGACTACTAGTCTAAAATTTTTGTTTTGCAAAAATACAGTTTAAAAAAAAATCTTTCAAAAATTTTTCTTATCCAATTTCCTGGGGTGAAATAACAATACAGTATTTTAAGAAGTCTGCATCCAGTTTTGAATATGGAAAAATCCATCATAAATAAAATGCGTTGAACAAAGACATCTGGGGCATGACCCTCTTGATTCTTTACAAGCCCGAAAAGGGAGCCCAAATAGGGAAAAACTGCTACTAGTATATTCAGTTACTGCATCCCTACCATAATGTGAATCTATTTAAGTTTTATCAGCAAGGGTAAATGGGTATAATTTGACATTTATAATTCTTCAACTTCAGTAGTATTAACAGCAACAAAATTTTAAAAAGCTTTAAAGCATGCTAAATTTGGAGTTTGAGCACACAAGGAAAACTGAACACTTTAATTTATTGTATTTTACCAACAGAGTTTAATGGCTCTAATATTGCCAGTAATGCTCATGCTTATAATAACCAGAACTATAGCTTCTGTTTAATCATTAGTATATGAATATTAATATTACAAAATACTATCAGTATTTCCAAGTACAGATTTATTTATCTAACCTAAATTGCACTCAAAATCACACCAAAGTCCTCCTGAGATGGTGCTATATTGCAAACATCAGGACAATACTAAAAAGACAATTCTATTAAGTTTAAAACGTTAAAGCTGAAACATGGGGGGGTGTGATGGTGGTGATGGGCAGAGGAGGAAAGTCATACAACTTTTACTTTACGATCACCAGACATCACAAGTGCCTCGGATTCCTGCTATCCAAGGGGGATAATATGTTGTCTTTATGTAAGTATTATCTGTCTTTAACCAACAGGTGATTGACTAGTTGTCCGAAGTTTGAAATACTTTCAGTCCTGAAAGTCCTTCTTGTCAATAAATAATAACAAGAGGTCAACAATGCTCTCTGAACAACTCTCAGGATAATGTTTTTTTTTTCCTCAAATTTAAAACCTACTGAACTAGACTTCTCCATTTTAATCATTCAAGTGAGACAGATTCTCAGCAGATGTTGAAATAGAGCAGAACTACTGAAGACAAGACTCAAGTAGCAACCCTCTGACCGAAATAAATGGACCAGCACAGTCAATACAGGGTTCATGCTTCAGATTCTAGGCTGGATATGTAAATGCTGCTATGATTCAAAGTCATTGGGCTGAGTCCAAATTATTACCAAACGTACTATGACAAAAAACCTAAACTCTGATGCCTGTCTATATCACATGATGAAGAGGAACAAAGGATTACCTGAGCTGCTAACTGCCACACACTAACCTGTGCCAAAATGCCGACTCTAAGCCAGCTAACCTGCTCTGGGTTCTAAGATTCTGTCTCCGCATATAGTATTTGCGCCGCACTATGTACTGACAAGTGCTTGCTTGGTATTTTGTATCGTTTCACAGCCAGCGCAGAGGTTTGTAGCTTGCTACAAACAGCTATAGCACATAAAAAAAAGTCAGAGTCACATTAATCTGCAAAGCACTCCATATATTTTCAATTACGGAATAGAGGCAATCACTAATTTCCAGGTATTGTTTGAAACTGGAATTTATTTGGAATTAAAAATTATTTTTTTAACCCGTATTAAACATCAGCCAAGTAACCCTGGTTCTGAGAAAATGCCTAAACCAGAATACAGAGCTACATAAAGACAGACACTTGATTCTCCTTTTTACCTCTTAAATATTTCTTCTCTTCTCCAGAATTCACCTGTCAAAAAATTAGAATAAATTTTTTCAATGATTTGCACTTTCCACAGGCAGTTCTGACATTTTTGCTAGGCAACAAAATACCTTAACAAACAATTTGCTCTAGAACATTATTCACATCAGTATAACAAAAAGAGATGGTTTTTAGAATCATTTTTCTCCAAATCATATGCCATAATCAAGGAAAGGAAAAAAAAAAAGATATTAGGAGGATGTAAGAAGTTTCTTTTTTGTATCTCTGCAAAAATCACATCTTTCTCCTAAGGTTTTGTACTATTAATGTTAATAACTATTGAATAATTTTTAGCAGTATGAGTTTCAAATTTGGACTTTGAGATTCTACAGAGAATGACAATTGTCTGGCTACATATTTTTTTGTTATTTTTAACCTAATGATTTTGTGCCTAGCCAATCTGAATTTGTTTACTTAGATGTAAGTCCAGTGAGTCAGTGAACCCAGTGGAAGCTGGATTCTATTCAGTTACTTCTGACAACTAATTTTGAGCAGAGTTTCACCTAGATGGGATTTTATTTCTATAAAAGGTCACCTCCTGGTTTTCAACAGACAAAGACCCATTTGGGCAGTAAGAAGTTATCAAAAATCTCCTTAAATTAAAATCTTCAATAGAAAGTGGTATGGAGCTCCGGATTTGTTTCAGAGATAAGGGATTAAATGTTTGTGTTCATAGAAATTACAATGAATATGCACAATGCAGAAGCCATCTGCTGGAAGAGTTGTATAAAAGATTAAACGGAAGAGTATACCAGAAAAATCCTGTGGGAATATCTTGCACAATTGGAAGCTAGCATTCTAGTGCACACAGCAGCATGTGGAATGAAAAAAAAAGCATGGCACAAGCTCTTTAATCATAAATCTTGTGAGTTTTCAAAAGAAAAAAAAAATTCTGCCTATTGTCAATTTATATTGGTCTGTTTTGTAAACAATCAACCTGCAAGGCAAGAAACAGTCAAGCCTTTTACTTATCCGAACTGATGGGTTTCTTTTGTAATCACAGAAGTATCGAAAAGAACATGCTCAAAGTGCACCTTGATTATCTAGGATTCCTTTTCATCAAGGCATGTGAATCTGTCCCATCTCATTGGTCAAACTAATTTCCAGCACCATTATTCCTCAAATAGTATTTTTAGTAGCTCTTTCTACTTATCAGCTTATACCCAAAATATTTTATTGGGACTGGAGAAATCTGAAATGACTGTACAATAAACACATTTGCCAACTGATAAATTAAACAATACTGGCAAGGAAGTGTTTTATAATTATTGATTTAACAAAGTGAAAGAAGTGGTTTGCATTTTCAAGAACGTTCAAACTTCATAAAATACAGGCACTTTTCTACAAACCAGACAGTTTAGAGTAACCCTCTGTCCATTACATACAAAATTCATTTTAAGAAACTTTCCATGCAATATTGCTTCTACTCCAGATGAGTACTATCTAATAACTATCTCTTTGCATTAATTTGCTGAATTGTACTCCATACTGACACACACTTCCTGCAAGAGAGAAAAACATCTTGTTTTGTCAAAAGTGTCCACGAACCATGAAATACTGCTAAGTTTTGCATGCTGTGGGCTAGCTAAAGAATGCTCTTTCTTTTTTATTCCAGAAGAAAGCATCAGCATTGAAATACAGTAGCATTAGATAATACTCTTCAGTTTTCCAAAACCTTTCTGCAAAAGCTTTGTGAACTATAGAAAAAACACCTGTAAAACACAGCTTCTAGAATTATGTATGACTTTAAAGAACTTTTCAAAATATTGGCTAAAGTCTACATCAGTCTGTGGAACTGGAATCAGACCAAACAAATTGTTAAACTTGCATTCTGGCCAGACTATCAGGCCAAGCTTTCTCTTGTTAAAAAGTGCTGTAGGATGCTTAATACAGTTGGGTTAAAAACTCCAAGTTCTTCAATTTCCAAGGCTTTTTAGCAATTTTAACAAAAAACAAAAAACAAAACCAAAACAGCATCCCCCCAATCAAACTAAAACAAAACAAAGAAAACCCCAACATGCACCACCAGATTGAATGGCCTGAAGACCTTCACCAGACACCAAGCCAAAAACCTGTGGCCGTCACACAGGCTTGGGCCAGTGTCATAGGCAGAAATCAAACTAAAACAAAACAAAAAAAAACCCCAACATGCACCACCAGACTGAATGGCCACAGTCACATTCAGGCTTAGGCCTGAATGGCCAAGACTGATGTTTGTTGTAATTTCTACTAATTTCCAATAGGCATTTGTGCCCTATATAACCCAGCACTTACTAAAAAACTTTCCCAGGATCACACTGTTGCCAATTAAATTATTTGACATCTATTGCTGCAGAAACTACCTGTCGATCTACTGTTCTATTCACTGTATCACATCTCCTCTAGAAAGACATACAAGCCTCACTGTAGTGCACCACAAAAATAAGTACTTAATAACTTTTTCTTGGAAATCTTTGTGTCCTCAGGTCCCACTACTTTCCTATTATCCACTTAATCCTGTGTTATTTTGCTACTGCTCCTTGAGACACTTCCAAAACAAAAGGATTTTGCTCAGAAGAAAAACTCTTCTTATAAGAGCATTATTCTTAGCAGTACTATAGGATTTGCAGTTATACTCTGTTTCAGCCATTCAGGCATTTTGGTTCTAAAACAAAAAAACAAACCAACCAAACAAACAAAAATCTCTGTTTGCTGTTGACTATATTTGGAAACACAATACAAGCAGAAAACCACAGAAAACAGGAGTCAAACATAATGAACCCTGATGAAAAAATATCAACCATATTAGATCTTTGCAGTTTGTCATGACAGGTGAGTATTTCTTTTCTTCAAAGATCCCAGTATATCAGAAAAATGGTGCTGATGGCATGGTATAATTGTCTTCGATATGCTGCAGTGAGTGTTATTTATGGTTGTTTATAAAATATGCTGTCAGAATGGCAGGCTGCCTAGGACCTTAGCATTATTTACGGATTCTCCTGTCTTCACATGCACTTTTGTGCACCAAATTAAAAAACACAAAAGTTTCAACTCTATGCTCTTGAAACAAGAGCACTTCCTTCAGCAAACAAGATTCGTTATATTACACATCTGTTATCCTTAAGTTATTTTGTGAATGCCTATTATGAAAAATATTCACAGCTTCAGCAAGTTCAAGCAAATATTTCCCAAGTTCTCTCTAATCAAAAGCCCAAATTTTGTACTGAGTGATGAAACTTAATGCTACTCATATCAAGTACAATGATAATGGTTTAAGTCAGAAATCTGGACTTTTGTTTGAGGCTTTCACAGGTGCCTATGGAAATATAACAGCATGTGCCTACACAATTTTAAAAATATGGTGTTAAATACCCAATACCTGCAAGACATCTTCAAAAACATCTACATAAATGTTGAGATGTACAATTTTCTTAACTATAGCAAATACCTGCTTTGTCAAATATGCCTTTTAATTAAATCAGAAAAAAACCAAACCACCAAACCTTTATAGACTTTCAAATGATAAACTTTAGAGCTGATGTTCTCACTTTGTTTCAAAAAAGCTTTAAGCAAGTAATGTTTTCAAGTTTATTAAACATCAAAAACATATTAGTTTCTTAGTTTAAGCTATGCTTTTCTGCAAAAGCTGACATTTAGCAACAGAACATGGCTTTAAGAAGAGATGCAAAATAGGCAGAGTTGTTTGAAGTGTTAAGTATCAGAAGACAGGCATTCAGACACAATAGAGTTCCTATCAACAGCATAGATTTTTGAATGGTCCCACCCCAAAAACTGGAGTAATCCCAGTCTCTTGAATCAAAATCTAAGAGTGATAAATTAAGCAGGCTGATTTATTTGTAAAATTTTTCATATATTCTTGATGCTTTGGAGATTCCAGATATTATCTAAGAAGGTCCAATTTGTCAATGGGAAGATATAATAAATAGAAATGGAGGAAAATAGTTACTTTATTTATTGTGATCCAAACAATCATTATAGAAAGATCTAAATCTTTATACTTTGTGTCACCAAATATTTAAACATGATAATGACAAGACACATGACTATAAAATTTTCCTCTTTTTCATTGGATAAGTAGTTATTCTTAAAAAAAAAAAAATCAAGTGCAATACACATTTAGTTCTCAGGTTCCTAAAAATACACACATCTAGTAAGTGCATGATTTTCATCCAGAAGCATCTTTCCTTCTTTTAGCAAACTACAATACATGACATATAGGAGATGTTGAAGTTCGTTTTCAAGCTTCTTGCTAATTTACAAATGAAATGAGGATAAATTAATTAGGATTCCAATAATGATTCTAATGTGCCAGATGCTAGTAGCTATTGATGATACCTTACTGCAGTACCCATTTTTACCTAAGACTGTTACTTGCAGCAATCTTTTCATAATTTTCAGACAGCTTGAGCCCTGGGAATAGTTTCAAAAGCCAAAAAAATTCCAGCCTCCTCTTTTATTTGCAACATTGCATGACAGTTCAGAGGTAAGATGCCTAATTTTCTTATGGCTTTCAATCCAGTTGGAAACATGTATCATCTCCTTTAGTCTTCCTATATGTGTGCCCTGTATCTTAATGTTAACTAAAGTGCTTTAATACATTGTCCTGACAAAATCGGTTAATAGCATCTGAAAGATGTCAGACGGCATCTGACAGATGACAGATTACCTTCACACGTCTCTACATGGTTTTATCCAAATACGGAAGGCTGAAAACACAAGGAAGTTTAGAAAGTATGATTTCATTTGTGAGAAAAAAAATCAAGATTTTTTTTTTTTTAATTCTGAAACTTGTCATGGAAAAGAAAACTGAAGAAACTGGCTGGGATTTTAAATGAAAAGGATCAACATGATTTCTTTCAAAAACATCCAGAGTATTTGGAGAGGGACCTTCTATAAAGGCATGTAGTGGTAGGGCAAAGTGTAATGGCTTCAAACTGGAAAAGAGTAGATTTAGATTTGATATCAGGAAGAAATTCTTTACTGTGAGGGTGGTGAAGCACTGGAACAGGTTGCCCAGAGAAGTTGTGGATGCCCCATCCCTGGAATGGGGCTTTGAGCAACCTGCTCTAGTGGAAGGTGTCCTTGCCCATAGCAGGGGTATTGGAACTAGATGATTTTAAGGTCCCCTCAACCTAAATGATTCTATGATTCCAATGTGAACTAAAAAAAAAATTTCCAATGTTTTAACTTCAATCTTCAGTTGCAGCTTGAGATTTCTCAACTTCATCAGAAGAGTTATGTAACCACAATGTGATTTTACTAAACAACCTGGCTTTTAGCAGTTTACTAAGACTATTTCCCAAAATACAATGAACTGCTTGCGAAGTTCCTGTATTTGATTTTAATTGTACTATTTCTAACCATATTTTCAAAATTCCTACCATAAAATTAACTGGTCCTAGAATCCTCAAGAAACTTGAGCTAACAAGACAGATGATGACTAAATAGAAGGCAGACAAACATCTACTTTCCAGAAAACCTTTGCTGTCTTTAGGTTTACTTTTTTACATTGTAAAGAATTAAGTACTCTCTGGCTGTTGGAAAGAAATCCAAAGTGTAGGCTTTGTTACAGAATATAAAATCTGTAACTTCAATGACTAAATTCAATTTATAGTTGAAATTGAAAAGAACACATATCCTGAAGTTTCTGTCCTATTGCTATAGAAGTTGCAGATATTTTGAGCAGACTAGTCTCTGCAAAACAAGGTGTTTCCTCATCATGGGACAGTACCAATTAATTCCCAGAAAAAAAAGGAATCTAGATTAAACATGCTGTCAGCTATATGAAATTACTTAAGTTTTTACAGAGTATAGCACAGCCATTGCATACATTATTAAGAAACCTCTGTGTCATAGTCACATTTATTCCAGGCTTTTTGCCATTGGTACTGCCAGATGATATCCTACTTGCATCCTTTCTCGCTGATCACAAACACTGGGGGTGGGGGTTGGGGATACACAAACCTTCACCACCAAACAATGGTACTTGGAAAAGACAAACCTATGAGTTTTAATCCTCAGTAGTTCACTACTGCCCCTAGGAACAGTAGGAGATTATAAATTCTACTAACCCATCAGATGTCCTTAAGACCCACCCCTTTTACAGCCTTCTGGGAGAAACAGACATTTAAAATGATTGAGCTGCATTGAAACACTCAAAAGATCATTCAAAATACATCACTCACGTTCAAGCCACAGAAATCAGACGCTGACGTTGGCAATCATCCAAAAATTCAGGTCCAAGGTGACTGTCTACACAAGAAATGCCTAAAATAAGACACTTTATTGGTCAAGTGGTCATGAAGATATTGAACAATTCTTAGAGGCCTTGCACTCATCCAGACATATGTTGGAGTACCAGGCTCTCACAGTTTCCAATTCTCAAAAAGGTAGCAAAAATTTCTGACTTCTTTCTGTAAATGTGGACTACACAAAGAATAATCAAGCATATTTAAATCCTGAAATTTACCAAAGGAACGTACTGGATCAGGACCAATTTTGAAAGAACAGACATCAAATGATGATGCTCTCACATTAGGGTCTAATGTTCTTAGCAGTCTTTGCTCGCATTGTATCAACTAGGTATCATTCGGAATCCAGAAGTGAATAGTGGTCTTGATCTCTTAAAAGAAACATAAAAGCCCCTAAAGCCCCCATTCACATAAAAAATACTAAGATCTTGCATTTCAGAGGAAAAAAAAAATCCATAAGGGGATCAAAAGAAGAGTGATTTGAAAAAGATTCACCTTTGGGATGGCAAAATCAAATTCTTTGTTTCAGAAATCAAATTTTCCATTCATGAAACCAATAAGAAGTACAATAAAATAGGATTCAAAGGAGAAGTCTGCACAACATCTCTCATCCACCTTCACAGTGATTAGTGGAGAGACTAGAGCTAACTATAGCAGTGTTAGCTGGGCCCATGCAGAAAGCAGACACACATAGCAGTAGGAATGAAACAATGAAACAACTGAAATTTTCCTGTTCAGTTTGTGATGCAGTCAAGAACATGCAATATACTGTGATCAATCTCAACACTAAGAAATTGCATATTCTCACCCAGGAGAGGAGAGACATTTTTATGAAAAAAGAAACACATAATTCCAGCTTGCTGACCAAGATCTAGCAATTGTCCAGAATCTTGCCCAACCTTCTCTTCTCTTATCCACTGATTGTACATCATCTGGTAAGCACGTGTTTTATGCTGCTGGCTTGCTTTCAGCGCAAGGACAGATGCCATGAGCTTCCTATTAGCGCGGTGCAGACGGTAGCAGCACTTGTAAATCAACATGATGGATTACTCCAGGAAACAAGCCGATTCTGATTGCAGCATCAGGTGATACAGAAAGCAGAAGACTCTTTTATGCTTATGGCAGCATACCTCTGATGTTTTAATTCTTCCTTTGAAAAATAAGTGTGTGTATATATATATATTTGGGAAACATGTTATTGAATCAGGTCATTTGTGCTAGTCCCAATGTGCATTGCTATTTCACACACTGTTCTACATGCAGCAGATCACTGCCTTTGTACTTAGCAGTAGAAGAGTTAGTTTAAGTTATTTTAATGCACAAGTAGTGAAATATGCCACAATAGGTTTAGTACTATACAAAATTAACATTAAAGTGCAAAATGACTACTTAATGGACAAAAAAGTACTAATTATTCATATGTGGTTAAATTATAGTTTATAAACACCATTTTAAACCAGATAACCTTCCAGCATCCTTTAGAAAGAGAAATCTTATTTCTCCACTATGCTTTAATCAGCATTGACTTTCATAGATACAAGGTCATGCAGTAACCGTGAAATGATTTTGTGGGTTCTTTTTCAAGAGCAAAGAAACCTATAGAAATTCTTTGCAGCATTTTAGCAAATACAACTATAACATGCATTCTGTTCAGAAAGTTATATCTGATTGCTCAATTTCTTTCTAATCTTCCTAAAGGTTAGGATTTGAAACCAAAATGATATTTACAGGAGCATCTTCTGACTTTCTCTTGCCAGACATGCCTTTCCCTTAAAACAAACAAACAAACAAAAAGACATGGGGGTGATGTTTCTGGTCATTCAGTGCAATACAGTGAGTAAATATGTAAAGCATAGCAAGGAAAGTAGGAACAGACCTACCTGAAATTTCTTGGTAAAGCTGATTCTAACTTTTTCATTCTCTCTCACAAAACAAGAACAGTATCTTCAGACTGACGTAAAAATTAGGTTAATACAAAATATGGGAAAAATCACTGGATTAATCAATACAATACACAGCATTTTTGCCAGACCTACGAAATAGCTTAAGAGCTGGTAACAAAAGTTAAAAGGGTCCCCACAAAGTCACTGGATTATGGATGAACTTCTCAAATGAAGAAGTGAACCAAAGGAAGAAAGACCAGAATTTCTTCTAGTTTCATACCAATACACTCAGACTCTGCACCAGCACATGAGAGGACAGGCGACAGGAAAGCGACAGGAAAGATGTTCATCATCTACTTCTGTTATCCGAGAAATTCTGTCATTTGATTTATGCCTATTTTCAACAATTCAGTCAGTGAAAAGAGGTACAAGGATGACAGCAAGAATGTAAGAGCTACATGGGCAGCATGTGGCCCTGTCTTTGCTAAAAGGAAGACTCTGGCACAGGTCTTTATTCTCTCTTCTGGTAACAGCAGGATTGTGCAAAACCTGTTTTCACAGTAACTTTTTTCTTTCTTTGCAATGCTCGGCAAACAACTTTGTTTCTCATTCTGCCCTTTTTGAGACTAGACATCATAAAACTAAGACTCACACTATTAGTCTATTCTGAAATCAATAGTTATAGCAACACAACAGAAGAATAATATAGTAACCATAGATAACAAATGTCACTAGCCATTTCTAATTATGAGGGCAAGAAATACAGTACTGCTGCTTAAAATATATATCGAAATTAAATTTGATCAGAACACTTATGAGACCAAACAAACTTAAAAGGCTTTAAAAGGCAACAATGTCTTTTGTTAACAGTAAAAGGACCATTCAAGTGTTAAATTAACTGTAAATAACATTCTAATTGATCCTCCCATATCATGGTATTCCACAAGGTGGAAAATAGTAACAAATTGCACACAACTACACACAATGTATAGCCCCCACAATGTTATAGAGTAATCAACCTGTCACAAAGTAGGTGCAAACTTCCTAACGCATACATCCTGCATTATTCTGTTGCATGCTTCTTTCCTTTGTAAATGAAAGGGTGCAGACTGAACAGAATGCTGTTGATAACAATCTGTACTGTACGTTGCTACTGATGCACAAGGAGCCTATTGAGTTTCAAAACAGATATCTCCATTTCCTCTGAGGAAATGTTACATTGTACTAAAATCCTGACCTATTTTGTGATTAGCGCTCTAGTTTTAGCAGAAAACATTTTCTCCACTTCTTCATTGTCTCATGCCTTCCACCATATTTATACATAAAGAAAGCACATCAACAGTATATTACTGAACGAGAAGAGTTTACATGCAGCCCCAAACATGCCCAGTCATAAGCACCGTTACAAAGCACCACAGCATGATGGTTCAAGCCCCCCCACACAGCTGCTAGGACTGTCAATTAGGCAACAAAGGAAAACTTAAATGGGAACCTCATGTAGTTTATAAAAATATAAACCACAAGAGGCCGAATTCTAGCAAGTGTGTTTTGATTGGCTGGTTGATTGGTTGAGACTTCATCTATTAAAGACTTGCTGAGACACAGATTCCAAAGGATGACAAAAGAAAACCTTTTCACCTTTAGAGAGCGTGAAATTTCTTTACAGACTAAGAGCAGTTACAGAAAATGCATATTACTGAAAGTAGCCAATACTTTTCATCATGAAACTACATTAGAGTATACCACACCATCAAAATAGGAATACTTGAGCTTTTGGCATCATGCATTTTAAAAACTTCTAGGTGACAGGAGTGCTATTTTCAGTTTCAGTACAGTCTGGGTTTTTTTTTCCCTTCAAACAGCAGAATTTCCTTAATACCAAACAATTAATTATATCAGCTACTTATGAGTCAATCCAATTTATGCCTTGTATCAATGTCATGTACTCCTCTAATTAGAAAAATCAGCTGTGACATATCCTAACAGAAGCTGTAGCATGCTCTATTTTGTAGCTATTTTCCTCAGTTTACTCAACATTAATAACATTAATATACTATAATTTACTGTCTCCTTGTGTAGAGTGTTTATGAAATGGTTTTGTAAATACAATTTTTTAAACAAAAACTTCCAGTCTGATTTTTAAGTTATGTAAAGTTTCTACAAATAGAAACTGATGGTTTTGGAAACATCATAATGAATCCTGGTAATTTGATTCAGCACTCCAGTGATTTAGTATTATGTCAGCTCACTAAGCTCCAAGGCAGTTGTACCAAGATGTAAACATGGTAATAAACTGCTGAAGGTAGAAGTGCCACGTACTTCTATAAGTTTTCCTCAGTCTTTGGTATATAAATACACATGGAATTTTATCAAGGGCAGAGGACATGCAAGTTACCATAAACTAAGTTAAAATTCCTATTGCAGAAATCAAGACCTTTTAATGTAGAATGGTTTTGCCATTTCTGTTGCCATATTCTTATAAGTGCCTACCTAAAAATATACCTTATACCACAAAGAAAGGAAAGTTCCACAAGGAAAGTTTGGTTCTCTTTCAGCATTAGCAAATGAAAAATTTCACAAGAGAAAAGCAACCCTCCTAGAAGACTCCAAATGCTATCATGGCAAATTGTAACAGTCTAACTGCAACTACTGGTTAGGAAAAAAATAAATAAAAAATTCTTTTCTATATACTATCAGAAAAATTTCCTCCATTGACAAATCTAGGAGATCTGATGGAGCACAAGATACTTCTTAAAATGTCTTGGAGGTGAATTTTAAACACTTTCCATCCTTACAGGCAGTGAGGACAGATGGTGTAAATCTGCATCATTTCATTGAGTTATTGAAAAAAATGCAAATTTATTCAAAGGATCCAGATCTGTGTCTTCATTTTCCTGCAAAATATAAGCAAGAGGGATGGAAATATGTTTGATAAATAATTTGAGTGAGATTTAATTGCAAACTAGAATATTCCAGTAAGTAAACAGCTCTGTGAATTCCTATAGGCTCAATATGTTGTTTTGCTTTTCACAGGCCTCAGATAAGCACCAAAAAAAGGTCTGTCCCAGGAGATATGGCCACACCCAGGTGGAAGCATCAGAACATTTACAGAAAAGCTCCAGAAATCTTCAGAAAGACCATGCAAGCTGCTAACAAACTTCAGATTCAGCTAAAGATGCATATACGTGAGAGTTCCCACCAAACTGAACTTGATCCAGCTAAATCTGTAGTAACAGCAACAGAAAGTTCTTTGGTTTATTTCTGAAAGGGTATGTGTGGCTACGAAAGCAGAGTACTCAATTACACATGCCACTGCACAGATGAGTATTCCTCATTATCTTAGCACAGCTTCATTGGATGTTCCTTACTCCACACTGCTGTAGTTGGCCTGGAGAAAGTGAGAACAATGCCACCACCAGTCACCTATTCTGGCTGGAAAGCAGACAGCTTCAACAAACTAGACCCTAGAAATAGAAAGAACAATACTACCCAGCATTTTCTGACAAAAGGAGCATAGCATGGGAGAATCAGGCCTCACATCTTACCTACTTCTCCAGGTACACAGTCATTTTGCAGGCTATGGAGAAGTACAGACAAAAGTTCATTGTACTTTATTAGCTGAACACTGGAACAACATTGTTGTATTTTGCTGATTTTCTCAAGATTACTAGTAAAATATTCCTTACAAGTTGCTGCAATATAGGACGATAAATGGCTGTGGCCCTCCAGCATGGACTTTTGCACAGTATAGGTCCTAGCATGTCCAACTTTTACACTAAAGCATCTTCTGGAAAAAAATTAATCCAATTCTAATTGTAAAATTGCAGTGATGAAAAAAACAGAGCAATGCTTAGTTGCTTCTGTTGATGGCTAATTAGTCTTTCTGTAGAAAATGCCAATTTAAAGTAAAGCAAAAAATGTGCGTAACTAAATCCCAAGCCCTGTATATTTTTGGATGTGTTTTCTTTGGAAATGCTTATGTTCTGGTCCAGTTGGTGGAATACTTTTTATCTTTCACCATGAGGCATGTTTTCCATTGCTGTAGTGGCTTTATGAATCTGTCTCAATTTATTGGCATCTTTTTACAGCTCTTGACTCCAAAACTGAACACACTACTCTACTTTGATTATAAAAATGACAAGTGCAGCAAAAAATAACATCTCTAATTTAGATTTTCTGTTTCAACACCTAAAAATATATTATCCTTTGGCCATAACAACACATTAGCAGTATTCATTCAACTGACTATGGATCATCGCCATTATAATTTCGTAATCATTAGTCATCATTCTCCCACAAACCACTGTTACTGCACTATCACTTTTAATGGTTTTATGTTTTCTTCCTGGTAACTGAGAAAAGTCAAATAATAATCTGAAAAACCTATTATTAGGCCAAATATTGCTAGAACTACTAACTTACACATGAATTCACTTTATTCAAGGTCTGCAACATGACTTAGCATCCTTCCATTTTCTCAACCAAAATCTTAAACAAGTGCTTACAGGAATCTATCACATAAAACACCATTGCCTGTATCAGCCAATATAAATCACATAAAAAATTATACCAAGCCAACTTGGCAAGATCTATCTTTCATCAAGCCTTTTCCAAAATTATTAATTATACTTCCAACTTTCAGTTTTTCATTATTCAAGCTTTTTCTCAATCATTCCATTATTTTGAATGTACTGAAGTAAAAATGAAAACTCTGAAACTGAGTTGTAACACTTGGAAAATGTGTTAATTGTCTTTTATCTCTTGAAAGAGAAGTTTTCCTTTTTCTGAAAAAAAGAACTAAAAAAAGTCAACTTTGAAGATCTTCATAAGGCAATCTTTAGAAAGAAATCTTTGAAAATTAGGTGGGGTTTTGAATGTCTTTCCATTCTTCATAATTTTTTTATGTCCATTCCATTGTTTACATACAATGTTTTTATGTATTCTTTTCTTAATGTGTTTACATTCCATGTATTGTTAACTGCATCATCAATCATAAGTGTGATACAGATGTTTAATTTAGTTCATCCTCAGCTGGGTTTTACTAATTGCACACATTTATTCCATTTCAATATAACATAAAAGGTTAGTTTCACTATTTTAATTACATTAATTCAATTCAATACCATTATCAGATTATACCCATTTAGCCAAAAATATTCCAGCCTTAGATGTTATTTTTATGTTCTTTTCTTTCCCAACATCTGGCTTTCTGCAATTCTGCACTCTCAGTTTGCATTTTCTCTATTTCTGTACTTCTCCTTTGATTACACCTAGATTTCTAACATTATAAAGTTGCACCTAACTTCTCCTTAAAATAGAGCTTTTTTCAAAAATAAAAGGGGAACAAATGTAGCATGAGGCTTTTCTATATCATTCACTGAATATTTCATACAACTCTCAATTTCTATTCTATTATCTCAATTTAATTTTTTCTTACTGAGCTGTGACTGAGTCTCCATTTTCAGTCTGGATATGGTCCAAATTAACTTTTTTTTTTTATTAGTAATATTCACCATGCAATTGAGTCAGGAATGGTTTTCTAGGATACTGAGACATTTTGAAATTATTTTCAAATTAGTTGGATGCAGGTTCTGGCACAAAAACTCCTTGTAAAAATTTCCATGATCTCCACGGTAAAGTTGGGGTTTTTTTCCTTGCTACATATAAATAAGCCTTTACAGAACTGTCATTCTGTTCCTGGGTCTGATCATTATATCAAGCAGACACCCACTGCTACCATTTTGTGCTTCAATTCTTGCAAGATTTATCCATTGTTACTGGAAGCTTCCCAAGGTATTGGTAATTCAAACAGCTAAAACTGCATTTGGCATAAAGCATCATTCTCCTCCCCTTCTGCCACTTAAGTCTTCCTCAATATGTTAAATATCGAATCATGTGAATTATGCCACTGGGCTTCAGTGTTGCCATAGTGGTATTATATTTGTTAGTTTTCCTCCTCAGTTGCTGAGCAACTTTTAGAACATCCTCTAAATACAGTCTCCCGTGATAATGCTGTAATAGCTTTACATTAGCATGAAACCATGTTTATTTAATTCACATTTTAACTTTACAGTCCTCACTCTCGGTCTATTCTTATTTAAAAGAACAAATGTCAGAATCATTGGGATGGGCTTGAAAATTGTTCTACTCTATGGGCCTGCTGCAACATTGCTACAAATATCTATTTTGCTACAAGTATGCAGCCCTCCCACTGAAATTGAATTTATACCCCTTGGCCTTCCGTCCCTAAAATGCATTTCTCAGCCCCATGATAAAGTCTCCTCTTCTGAACAAATGATCAGGCTGGAATGGAGCTAAACTATATTTGACATAATTTTTCCCCCAAGAAGCTTTGATTTTATGCAGCTGAATATATTTACTCTTGGGAATAATTTCTTTGTTAGACCTTTACGCATATCTGTTTAAAGATTTGATTCAATCTTAGAAATTTTTTATTCCTTGAATATTTTTGCATATTATATTTAAGGAACTTCTTGTGTCAATGAGAATAATTTTTTGCACAGAAATTCATTAGGTGTTAAAAAAGAAAAAAAAAATGCATGCAGAGCATCTTCCCTCAATGCATTTGCAGTTTCCAGCTTACATCTTGAAGCTATTCCTCTCCAAATAGCATCCAGATGTCTCTTTCTGTACATGTTAGTAACATATAAACATGAAAAAATCAAATCACTATTGATTTACAAGACAGATAATTAGGGATGAATGTGTAGTAAAGCTTCTAATAGAATTCTGTCAATCATTTCCAAGCACTACTTTCTCATTATGTGTTTGCTGAAGCCACATGATGGAATTTTACTGGTGACATTTGAGTGATAGTGACTTTGATTTCAAAGGAAATGTTTCAGGTTCATTTCATTAGCTTCGAAAAGTAAAAGCAAATTTGCCTTATAAAAAGCAATTACTTCTTAGCTGACCAGTGCACAATAGCAATATTTCTCATTCCACTATTCAAATCCTAAACTAGCAAACTAGTGTTTGATTTTGCTTTAAACCAATTTTACCTTGTTTGAATTGCAAAACCATTTAATCTCCATAAAGTAGGTTATTATAATGGAGATCATATTTTATTGGTACAGTACACCAGCCTGGGACAAACATGGGTTTTTTGTAGTTTGGTTTGGGTTTTTTTTGTGGTTTGGGTTGTGGGGGTTTTTTTAGTGGTTTGGTTTTTAGGGTTTTTTTTATCTAAGGAAAAAATGCTTGAAACTGAAAAATATCCACACCCTTTAGATATGCAGCATTTTGAAACTTTTTACAAACTCCTACAACAAAAAGTATTCAGACTATAATAAACAAACACATATATTCCTGTGGTATACATCACACAGCCAACAACATTTCAGGTGTTATATAGCATACAAGATCTTATTCAGTTAACTGTTCTATTTCCACAACAGTTGTTATAAGATCCACAATAAATAGCAGTTGGATACTTTACTTACGTGATTGCTACTATGACTTGAATAAACTTCTTTGTTTGTTTCTACAATTAGTTGTATTATTTCTTGACAGCCATAATTCACAAATACTTATATGGCAATGAAGGTATAACACATATAGCAGATTCACATAAAGAACTGTAACTACAACCATTTCAGGTAAATGTAGTATCAAAAATTATCTTATCTTCCATGTTTAAACACAAATGGAGAATTCTATCTTTTCCTTACTTATTAGCCACTTCTACCAATTTAATTATAGAATTTCCTTGAAGTTATCAACATGAGTTTACTGAGCATCATCACAGTATTCCACAGCAACTTCGATTTTCAAGTCACTTTGGAAAATAAATAGATCGATATGCAATTATAGGCATCATCAACGAGCGTATCATTCAGCAAGTCTAAGCAATTAATTAGAAATAATGGAAAGAAAATCACAAGAAGTTGCCATATTTTCTGATCATATGTTTAAAAGTGACTACAATTAAATTGCTACTTATCTCTGTAATACAGCAACTCTAGTTGTATAAATTATAGGTAAGAAGCAGAATTCCAGAGCTCTCTAAGGCCTCCCAATTGAAATAATCTAAAATCAAAATGCATAAATTGAAAACAAAATGAAGCGAAGAAACCATGAAATCAATGGTAATACAAACTAGAAATTCAAGAAAAAGCTTTAGAAAGAAATAGCATGAAATATCTTGAGCTAAAAGCAGAGCACTTACTCTCTGTATTTGAGTGTAAGATGTGTACAGATACACGTTAGCAATTGGAAGAATCATTACAAAGATTTTAAAAGGTAGTTCTACATAATTTATACCTTTAAAAGGTAATGTAGAATATCTAGCTTTGTCTATGAAAGAAAGGGGCATTTAACAATACCAGGCACTTCATCGTTAAGGACTGTACATAATTGTTGCACTTGTGGAAAAGGTTAAGAAAGGACCACACTTAAGTGCAAAGAATGAAAATATTTCAGATGGTCGCCTGAAATGAATAAAGCCTCTGTCTCCTGCATGCCTTCTGCACACAGTACGTGCAGATGGGTTACCTTAGGATTAAGTTTATGATCTGATGACAGACATGGTTAAGTGTTATCTTGAACTTTAAATGATGCAATTCATCTATGTTACTAGGCTGCAGTAATTTCTGGTCACACAGCACCCTTCCTACTAAGAAAAGTTCAGACATTCCTCTTAGTTCCCACATAACCACATTAATCTTTTCCCTTTCGTGCACGTGCAAACTTAAAACATCCTGAGGCCAATAGATTATGCTTACTTCAGAGGGGAAGAATCAGAGCTAAGCTGTCTTGCTCATCTGGACAGGCCCATTTGTTCCTCTCATGATGTATGCTTCTCAGATCCCTCAGGTCAGCTAGTGTCTTATGACCATTTCCTATGCTTTGCCTCCCACCTGAGAGATTGGGCTGAGCCCAAAGCGTGACTCACAGGGGGAGTCAGAGTTTGCAAAAGGACACTAGAATGTGTGACCTGAGTAAAAGATGATGTTTGTGTTCTACTCTGAAAACAGCTGCGGACACCTGGAGCTTTGCTTTAGCTTGTTTAGCTGCTACAGCACTATTTAAAGACCCAATGAATATTACCTTATTTGTTTTAGCTTTTCCTTGTGTTGTACAACTGTATAGTGTAGCATCTACTCTTTTATACATATTTTAACTAACAGATAATAGCAAGCATTTACCCTGTGTGGGATGAGATATCTGTATGACCTTACAATAAAAATCCAGGACTACAGACATTGGATGAGAGGTGAGGTCTTAAAAGCACATACATACAATGATATGAGATGTCTCATAGCTACAAACAACTTATTAGTGGTCAGCTTCTGATCAACAAAGAATGAAGTCTTGGGTAAAACCAGGTCTAGCTAAAACAAAGAATCCAATACATGCAAAATATACCACTTCTCCTAAATTCAAATATAATAAGGAACTGCAGACTAATGGAGAAATAGCAAGCAAATAGACTGTGCTGGTGATCATAGGAAACTAACTCCAACTATATCTAAGTTTGCAGAGGAAGAAACCATCGATGTCGTGTCCTTCCAGCAAAGGACTTGGGACACTTAAAATTCATCATAACCCACAGACAGAAAATTACCACAGAAAATTACCTTTAATTGACAAAAGGTATATGCACACTCCTACATACTAAAACCTAAACTTAGCTGAAACGGAAAATTTGAATTTTAGATTATGAGAAAGTGAAAGGAGAAAACATACCTCATCAATGTTTTACAAAGACAACTTTTGAAAATAATTTGGCAGTCTGTAATCCAGATTCTGAAGTAAAACCATCAGCAACATGATGTCATGTAAAGAAAGATTAAAAATTTTCCATTTCAAACAGCATTATATTACAAGTCAACAAATTAGTGTCTTTCCTACAGAAATGCAGACAACCCCTTCCACTGAATGACAGATTTACAAAGCCAAGCAGAACTGAAGTAACACTCTTCTTGAATCAAGATAAATGTCAAATAAAATTGTACATTAACCTCATGAAGAGAAAAAACCAAATTATGATCTTCAGATATAAATATTAAACAAGGGGAACCAGATATTTCTGAAAGAGTGCTGTGTATAAATCACTGTATGACACAAAATTAGTCCTGTAAGATTCAAAGTGATTAAAGCCACTCCTCAGCTTTAAAAATATATCAGAGAAATTATTAACATAGCATTCTGACTACACAGAAAGTGAGGAAGATGCTTCAATTACAAAAACCAATTTCATTATTTTATTGAAGGAATTAAATCTCATTAAAAATATAATCTTTTTCCATAATTCTTTCCTGCTCAACCATTCATCCTGTTTCAAATTGATATCCCCAGTTTTCCAGAATTTTTTGACAGAAATTTCAACATTTTTCATAATGATGTATTTTATTTTCATAATGATGTATTTATAATGATTATTTTCAAAATGATGTTTGTAAATTGTGATCCCCTCTTTTTAGGCAGAATGTCAAAGTTTAACTGCAACTCAAATAGAAGACATAACTTTTTTTCTGTATCAAAAGGTGTTTTAATTTGTGCTACATACCTGCTTCCTTTCATTATTTCCAAAGAACAACAGAAAAATAATCTTAATCTGCCTATCAAAAATCTCCCTAGATATTGTTGCTTTATTAGTGCTGTGCCTATGAACGATTTTTTTCATAAATTATTTTTTCCTAATGCCATAATTGTTTTGATTTGAAGCCCATAATTTCATGGAAAAAAAAAATCAACAAAAAATACACACCACAAAGATGAACTAGGAAATATTATGTGACACTCAAAGTAAGACTTTATTTTAATAGAAAAGAAACAGTGAATTCAGAGATAACAGGATCTTTTCCTCCATATTGTAATAAGTTTTAGAAACCAAAATCAACTACAGAGATTTTTATCAATATATCTTAATTATGTTTATAGATTTCTTGTCAATAAAGTATCCTCAAGATCAATTCCTCTTTATCAAAGACACAGGATTTTCAGCTATGTAAACCATTACACTGTCAGCAGCATAAGCACTGTAATGTACGTTGTCGAAAGACATGCTACCAGTTAAAAATCAACCAAGGGGAAGGGGCTACAGATACCTAATAAAATTTAAACTCAGAGATACCAACGATGACAAATACTTTGACATGTCACCAAAAGCACATCTCTGTAACGCTGCAACTAAAATTTTTACCAGCAATGGAACAGTGAGACTACACATGTTCACTGCCTCCTTATGTTCCTTTTTCCTTCTGTAATTTCAGCCTGAATTACAAAACATTTTCCTTCTGAGAAAAAAGGAATTTTCATAATTTTGAAGCACACACTAAATCAAAGTAGCTATAGAGATTCCAGGAATCTCAGCATGGTAACGTAGCCATACAATTAAATCAGTATGACAGCAGACGTAATAACCTGCTGCAGCTTGAATAGAATCAGACGGATGCTCATTAAAATTTAGAGTTGAAAGTTCAAAGGAAGAACTTGGAGAAGTCAAGCTGTCCTCAGGTCTGAAACACTTTTTGATGAGACACAGAGGTGATCAAGTCAAATTCAATCAAAGGAAAAAAGGAATAATCAAATTAACAAGGGAAAAGGAAAAAAAAAATCACCACATCACAAAGGTAAAGATTAAGGTAAAGAATGACTCAAAGACTTTTTTATTATTATTATTTTAATTTAGTGCTTCTAAAAAGGAATCAGATTGACATCAGCAGAAACGGATCCCTTTTCTTCCCAGAACAAGCACAGTACAGTCGGCACTAGAAAGCACAAACTCCTGCCACTGACCAGCCACACAGCTAAACCCACACCTTGCAGGGGCAACCTCCCCACAGGGATAAAAGACAAATTCATTTTCTGTGTTCATCCTCACCTCATTCTCTCCTGCCAGACTGTCAGCAAGTGAAACAGCTGGTAGTGGTTGGTATGGCCTAGTTTATAGATACCCATATTGCAGAAGAAAAAGACCAGCAGCTGATTCACACAAGAGATATAATAATCATCAAACCACTTCACAGGCAAAAGAAGGTATTTTTTGTTATAATATCAAACACTAAGAGAACTGTGGATCCAGCCAGTAACCGAAATCTGCTAAATCCTACACACACATGCATTTTCTGATGGGTTATATGCTCCCTGCCAGTTTCAGTCTAGCTGTGGCCAGATGTTTTAAAAAAATCCATGTAACCATATCCTTTAATGGCACAGAGGTACCCTCTCTTCTCTGCAATGTGGAAATACCTAAACATAAACTAAACACACTCTGAGCAGAGAGCTGCCACACAGCAGAGATCTCAGCTTTCTCAGTGCTCCTGAAACCTCAGACCTGCATACTCACTTCCGCACGAGTTCCGCTCTTCACTGGGTGATTCTGAAGAGATCTCACACCGAGCTTGCACACATGTTCACACACACCGGGAGACTGTTTCAAAAAGTCAGCCTTTTACTGTAATCACCTTCCTTTACTAGGGGACAAAAATATACAAATCACTATGACAAAACCTGTGGCAGCCTGACTGAGGAACATGAGATTTCATTGTTAAGTGATAAACACAGGATCAACCAGACACAACTGACTTGGTTCCAGAATGCCAGCAAAATAATGCAACTCACTCCTACGCACCTCTCTCCACCTCTCAGTGTGTTAAATACTACCTGTGCCGTGTATTACACTGGAGCACCTGCTGTCAATGAAATAAGCCTTCCCCGGCAATCATTTGGCAGCATTGTGCTGCTTCAAATGGTCATCATCTCCAGTGACCTACTGCGAAAATGAAATGCATTTTCTCCTTTTTATTGGTTCATACAGAATCTCAGTGAAATTTTAAAATAATTTATATATGCTTCAGGTGCCATGAATCCACTCGCTTCCATGCAGGCATTACAAGCGCTGCCAGAAATAGAATCCCAGCAATTAGCAGTCAGACAGAAAAGCCCTGATTGGGGTTTGTTAGCAGTCACACTGCAGCTTAGAGGGGCATAAAAGCTGTTAAGACCCTACCACATACCCAATGATGGAAGCAGATTTTTAAAATTTACCAGGTAACACGTGGCTCTCCAACCTTCCAGTATAAACTTTTCATTCATAGCTTGCAGATCTTACAGATTTTGCAGAGATCTTATGGAGGCTGCAATCAAACCAGCATTTGTCAGAAAAACCTGTGTCTAATAATTGTTATATAAACACAGAGAGCCGAGCTCCAATGTCAGAGAACAGCATTAACTTTATACATAAGCTCTTTAGTATTCTGCAACCAAGGCACAGTTACCAAACAATGGTAGATTACTGAGATACTGACAAACATCACACACTTATAAATTGTCTTGCTTACCAGACCAGACTATTAAAATCTTGTATGAATTATATTTGCTCCTCATCTATACCCTATAGAAAAGATAATTCAAAGTAAAAAGGGGCAAACAGGATTTCTTCTTCTACTTAGCTCATTTTCACTTTAAAAATGTTTAAAACAAAATCTGCCTTCTGCAACCAAATCTTCCTTCCGTGGTTCCTGCACTTATTTATTATTAAAATTGAAAAGAAATAGTGATTCAAAATGCAAGTTTTCACTCTATAAATAGTTCCAAATACAGAGTAATGTATATATATAAATATTTGAAAACAGTCAAGCAGAAAAAAGCCTTTCATAATATAAAAAGGGTTGTGACTGTTTTAATTTTACAAAGGAAATACTAAGTGATTCTTGCATGAATTCATAGTATTTGTGTTTGTAAAAATATGCAAGGCAACTTAGAATCTGAGCATGCTTAAATCCATTTACTATTTGTTTTCTTTATATAGCATATAGATAATTGGCTTCCTTTCTGTTAGACATCCACATTCATTTAAGTCTTTTTTATCTCATACTGTGTAACTAATTTGTGCATATTTATCTGGCCCCCATGTTGTGTACTCAAATGTCCCTCTCTGGCTTGCTTCAAAGCTCTAGGTACAGCTCTTTCCAGCAGCCTGCAGCTGCAGAAGGACAAAAACCAGGGCCTGAGCCATGTAATGACTTCTTATGTAATAAAGCCCAAAGAGACCCAGATGGCCAAGGAACACTCTCTTATCTTTAGGTCTTCTTTGGACACTACAAAGACTCCTTACTGCAGATTCCAGTGTAAAAATCTGTCTTCTCTCCCCTTGCCACACTGAAATATTTGTATTTTCTCTCAGCAGCCTGGTGCTAAGCACGGTGGACTGCCTGCAATGGAGACATATAGAGGTGGAGAGAAGGGAAAAGTCAAATACCAGACAACTTGTATACTGGCTTCATTTTCGTTATTTCCACTCACGTTGCTGTTAACAAAAAGCAAATACACACCACCATAAACATGAAGAGGTCTGAGAGACACATCACGGGCTTAAGCTTACAAAGTGGACAAAACAGTTTTCAGGGTCTAGAAAAGAAACCAAAGATAAGGAACTTCTTCAGAGAAGGAGCTTATTAAAGTCAAGCTTGCTCAAGGAACCTAGGTTGACAATGAAAGAAATACCTCTAAAAATTATTTGCTTCATAAAGAGTCTATACTTGGGCATCATTAACTCTGATTATCCTCTACTGAAGAAGCATGTATGAAAAACTCTTGGGTGTAAGAGCTCTTCTGAACAGTTGAGAGCATGACCAATTCAGAATGTCAGCAGTGGCATGATTCATGTTACATTTCCAAACATATAAATTGAATATATTGTAATATTTTTTAATGGCAGGCTGCAATAAGCAAGGATAGACAAATGGCTCTTTGCCTGTCTCTCAGTTCTTAATCATGGCTGGAAAATCCACATGCATATTCATAAAATTGGACATTGTTTTGCCTGCTGCTGGCAGTGCTACCAAGCTATTCTTACTCCTTGAGGGGAGCAGAGCTTGGAGCATATACGGCTGACAACACTGCAAGGTAAGGGACAGATTCGTTTCTGCAACTGGGTCTGAGCTACCTGAGTGGTTACCTTCACCTTTGACATGGTTACTGTTCACAAAATGAAGTTCTTAGCTTTAACCATCACCAAAGGTGTTTTAAGCAACCCTATTTCGGTTTTTTGGTTGGCCATGGACTAGGAGCGTTCTGTGGTTCAATGAATGATTATGGGTTTTCAGCTGAAGGAAAAACTGAACAGCAATAACTCAAATAATTTTCTACTCAATTTCAAGAGCAGATGTGACAGCACTGCATCTGCAGTCATTGATTCATATATTGCGTATGTCCCAGGACTTCGCCTTGTTTGGTAAATAAGATAGACGACACTCACTCAATAAAGGAAAAAGTATTTTATTTTATTCTATCTCCGTTATTCCATATGATGCCACAGGTCTTTAATGTCACTTCAATTGACATTGAATTACCTCATTATTAATTTCTTCATCAGTTTTTTTCTGTGATGCTTTTCCTTGTATCATTTCAATGACTAACAGACACTAATCAATTTACCATCAGGATGTAAAGCAGTATTCCCTTATCTCCAGTGGAGACCTGAGGCACAGAGAGTATGTCTACCCTGTTATCACAGGGTAACAGCAATGTGCGATAAAGGTATCCACAGAATGTAAACAAGCCAGTAGCAGTTTGTGTCTATGACATGTGTGAACTCACTTTGGACTACTTATCCCAAAGCTAGCTATGCATAGCATTTTAGTTCTCTCTCTAATTCATTGTTCTTGTAAATGTAAAGGGTTTACACTCATTTGAGGAGTCTGCCTTAAAGTAGTTACTTTGTCTGTGTTTGTCATGCTATGGTACTTTGAAGGATGCAATTGATACCTTATAACTCAGTACCTGGTAATTCTGCAAAACAGGCCTCTGGATTCAATAAAGCAAAGTTTAATGTCTTACCACTTTCTTGAAGAAACCCTGTGAGCAGGGGCACAAAAACCAGAGATAACCACCAATTTCAAGTCATCTAATTCACACAAACTTGGTTAACTAATTATACATATTACATTGAACAGATCTCCCTCAGTAGGTTAAATTATTCATTTGCTTCCATTTGACAGAGCAGAGGTATTCCAAGGTGATCTTTAACTGCAGTAGCTTGGCACTATACACATTCTGAAAATGGTAGAGATAATATCCTGCATTTCACATCATCCATCAACATAAACCACTAATATCCTCATAATGATTAAGGCAACATACATTTGAAGGGTTGGAAATTATGTGATTCTCTAAGTCAAAGACCATACCCTAACATACAACGCACAAATAACGCACAAATAAAGGATTTGCCAAACTCGTCATATTAATTTGACAGTGCTGTTATTTGGTATACGCATGGGGACTATTTGGATATACACACACACACGACTTAACATGATAAGAGCCACCCAAGCCACAAGTCTGCATCGTTAAGACCTCTTTCAAAGGAAACAATTATCAGCCTCCTGCTAGAATTCTTATAGATAATAACTTCTGCATATGAGGTTTAACATGTGTTTAAGATAGGTAGTAGCTATTTGGAAGTTGTTAGTGAAATACACAGCGTTGTGAAATGCACGGCAGAGCACAGAAGGGGTAAAAGAACTTCAATTTGCACTTCTTTAAATAACTCAGTAGCTCCTGAATGCCTTTCAGTACGTGTGGCATCCAGTGTAGCAATAATACGCACTAAGAGAGGATCCATATGAAACAATGTCCCAGGCAAGCTTTGACAGAAAGATGTTCTTTCAAAGCACATAATATAGTCATATTACCTTTTTTAAACAGATTTTTTCCTCTAATTCTTTTCATTTATAAACTAAGTCCAGAATATGAAAAACATAAATTCAGGTCACCCAAGTTGATAAGGGAACGTTTACTATATTATGATAAAACGAAGGTGACGACTCACTGTTTCAGGCTCAGTAAATATGCTTTAAAATTGGTTCTATTGATTACAGTGCAAACAAATTTCCTTCAGCCATCTGCATTTCCTTATATTGAATAAGATAACACATTTGGCATATATTTGGGATACATAACTGCATTTATTACAGTCTCATATTTTATTATGCTCTTGATTTGTAAAAGTCTCAAAATCATGGAAAATGCTCTGATATATTCTTCTGTTTTGAAAAGATGCAGATTACATATATATGCAGACTATTGCTGCCATTGAATTTCTTTTACTAATGACAATACAGTGATAAAGGTCAAATTATCTTCCTTTCTTGTATACTTTGTTATTTCTAAAATCACTTTTATCCCAGGGTTTTCTGAATAATGGTTTAAAAAGACTCTTTAAATATTAAACATACCAAAATACTGATGGATTAAATGAGACCTAGTTTCCTAATCATAATGCGCAGTGTTTAGTGCACAATGTTTTTTTTGAGTGTGCTTAGTACCAGCTTTCAAGAGGATGCCTTGCATTTTAAAATAGACTCAGTTTCATTATTGTAGATGTTTTCTCCTTTTGAAAACATTTAGTCATTCAGATATATTTTTTTTAATTTCCTGGATACTAAACCCCTGGTGGGATAATCTCATACCAATCCATATGGGGAAGGCAGTTTTACAGATCAACAAATCCTACCATTATTTGATTTGATCTAAGAACAAGTTAATTGAAACAACACGAAGCCGTTAAGAATGGTTCTTATGCACAGCCTAGTTAATGTAAATGACAGACAGTTTAAAATAATGACAATTTTGTTATGATCAATAGATGAACCCATTCTCATATTAAGTAAACCCAGGAGTTTTTTTTGCATATGGTACATTCTGGTTGGTCACAGATAACAGTAAGTTTTGTACCAAATGAAGCGAACTGTTTATAAGAGCTATGCTGCATGCAGTGAAACACACATATACAGACTATAAAAAAATGCTGTTAAAAAACAGGCATGTGCCATAAGCCAGGAAAAGTATCTGAGGTAATGAAAATTCTCCCCAGAGATATTATGTTGAAGTGGGTTTTCATCTCAATATATAAATCCAAAAATGTTTTTTTGGGCTATAAAAATAAAAAAAAAAAAAAAGAAACTGCAGTGACTCATCTGAGAAAAAAGGCCTGTACAAACATGAAGCTTTTATTGCCTTTGCAATTAAAGCAAGTCTTTAGCATTTAGCCAGCATTAGAGAGATTTAAGACAGAAAAATTAATAGGCTACTTAAATATATACAAAACCACAAAAAAGTCTGTCTAATTCAGAGATTTTGTCTTTTAAATGTACAAATATCTTATTGAAGTTACTTCATGTTTTGCTCCTTCTTAACAATTTGTGGGTCAAAAAGATACTTCCTATTTATACAAAAGAACAGATTTTAGTACTAGACTTTAGGCAGTCAAAGCTCTAAATTCTCATTATGGACTAGAAGATATTTTCTTGTGGAAAGCACGTTTTTGGGGGTAGAAGAGGCAAAACCCATGAGGATCTCCTAATGAGATCTTAAATCCTTCAAGGTAGAAGAAATTGCACACGATTTCACTTTACTTCAAAACAAAGAGGAAACCTGTAATCGTAATAGAGGGTAACTCTATGGCCTGAAAAATCTTCCAGTCAAAAATATCTGGTCAACTGTTCACTCTTTTACTGAAATATAATGAATCACTTCACTCACAAAAGAGCAACAATACACACTGCATTTCGCTTAGTATTTTTAAACAGCTCTGTTGATAGTTTCTGAAAACTCTCATACAACCAAGTGTTTCTTCATGAATATCTGCAAAAGGAGAATTTCAGTGCTAATTCTATTTACAAATGCTCATGACCAAAAATATTTGCATAGCATTTACATACTCAAGCAAGAGTATAAACAGGATCCCACCACACATCCAAGCAACTATACTTAAGTAACATGATATGGACAACAACTATGAATTATCCCTGAATAGCTGGGAATAAAAATCCGGAATTATGATTTCATACCACTAAACAGACAGGTTCAATTTGCAGAGCAAATAAAACCAAGGGCTAAAATAATCAACTAACTAGTTTTCTGGCCAGGTATTTTTCTTAGATCTGCAAATACCATGGTAATACAAGTAAGTTGCTTTGCAAGTTAGAAAAATTGTTTGCTGCTCCTGAGTACTGAGTTTTTGTTCTTGAGACAGCAATAAGTCTTTCTAATATGCCACAAGTTGGTGTATTCCACGCGTAGAAATAATGAGTCCGGCCTTTACTACTATTGCTAGTGCTCACCATCATTTCTCTGACAATGTCTCCTTAACTAATAAAATCAGTTTGCCATTTATTTCAGTTTACTCACTGATCTCCTGGATGAAACCACACTCTTGATGTACATCAACATAATTTGTGTTCAAATTCCAACACAAATTATTCAACGTATTTTATATATTTCAAATATATTTCAAATGACTGAAGTAAAACTATTGTGATTACCTGATCGGGTTCACAATTTTTTTTAAACTGGCATATCATACATACTGAGTTTTGGTAGTTATTAAATCTAATAGTTTGGATTTTGGATCAACCTCTGTATGCTTCCACTATATTGAAAGAATCACACAGCAAAGATGGCCTACCAACATCTGACTGACACATCTGGTTGCTCACCAGTTGCAGCAAGTGTATGTATTCTACAGAAACAGTATTTGGCACTGAATCTGCCAGGTCATCTCACATACAGTATGACTCATGATACAGACAATTTCTTGGACAGTTAATATGCAAGCTTAAGAACACTCCAGAAGAGTAAACACTATTTTGGACTGGTTAATTCCTTTATTCGCTCCTCAATTATTGCTGTTTTCTTTCCAAATTTGGAATGCCATGTTACAAATTATCAGTTGATTCTTGCTCTGAAAACTGATTAATTAAATACATCCTGAGCTTTCTTTTTTGTGACTGCATAAGATCTTTTTGAGGAAAATAACTGGTAAAGCATGAATAATACCTTAAATTTCTGATCCACTCACTGACAGGTGACAGTAACGCTTTGTTGCTTTTAACTTCAGAGTGAGAGCTTCAAATGTCAGTGGGGCTTTAAATTCCATGGAAGTGGGAAATAACAAAATGAAATACTTTAATGTACTTTTCTTAATATAGTTTTCTTACTTTATCCTAATAAAACACCATCCTCTGAAATGCTGATTTGCGTAGATTTTCCAATTCACAAGTTCAGAATTGGTTAATGTTTCAAATCACACTATACTTTCATGAAAAGATATGAGAAAATAAACTCCTAAAAAATCAGAACTGTGCTTCTAACTAAAGGGCAGATAACTTCAAGTTGCTTTGGCAAGACCCACTACTGTTACTGAAAACAAAAGCGTGCTAAATTAGGATGGTTCAGAATTATTCTTCCATACTTTACATTATTTTTGCTTCTCTGAATCAATACAGTTGTTTGTGAGTTTATATTTGTTATCTACCCTTTAAATATATTAAAATCAGAGCTAAATAATAGCAAGTCAATAGTAATTTACCATTGGAATTACTGAGGATACCATCTTGTCAACAATACGTTGCTCACACTATAGGAAGAATCCTTCATTCTATTTATGTATCATGACATTCAATGTAACTCTATTTTAATTTTGTTATCTAGATGAACTACAAGACTAGATTCTCATTAATACGTATATTGGGTCATGAAAATACACTGGTTTCAGAACTTTCTATATTCTTTAACAGAAATCATAATCCACTGCCCTCTGTGGCATCGCAGCTGGTTACTGCAGGGATGCTGACAGTGCCACAAACACAGGGTTATTACTCCAGGTGAAGGAAAAAACTGCAGGAATAGATAAGCTGTAATAAGGGGTAAAGATCCTGTTATTTGTTAAAAAGCTGTAGAAAAAAACAAATGAGAAGAAAATAGGCTGCAGGTGATACATACAGAGAGAACTGTTTAATCAGACTGCTTTCTGAAATGTTCGTTCAAACAAAAGAGTCTATCTGTGTTATGTTAAAACAACTGGGGCTTTAGAGTTAGTGACAGAGGGTCAAAACATTCACTGTCAGGAAAACACTCTTATTTTTCAGTTCATCCTGCAGAGTTTCAATAACAGCTGGCAAGAAAGCACTTTTCAAGTTTAAAGACAAATTAATTAGATTTAAGGCCATGTTTAACATTGAGAACAAAACATAACCATACCTGCAATTCAGACTAAATTAGGATTTCTGCAAAAAATACAGCTGGATAGATTTTCTGTTAAATTATCCACCTAGTTTATTTTCTATCTGTATTCACCAGTTCATATAACTAAGTGTATATAATCAAAGTTAATCTTAAAATGACTAATTTTTACTTTGCCCTATTACAATCAATTTTCAGAAAGCCTAGACAAAACTTCTCTTACTCTCTTTGGATAGAACAGAGGTATAGATCTTCTACACTGACTCATGATTATATGGTCCAATCTGATGATCCACCAATTTAGGGCAGTTGTAAAGGCTGTATTTTAAATTCGCTGTCACTTACGAGCAGATTATTATCAAATAGAAGAACCTGAACTTCCCCAAGGGCAATACAACGGATCATAAAATAAAGCAACTGCCCATTTTCCCTAGGGCCATAGAGTGATTGATCGATTGATTAATTGTAGTTATTAAACCAGAATATCCACCCTCTGCCTTGTCACATCTCGTTTATGATCTGGTTGTTGTCATAGGCAAAATCATTTCATATAAATCTTTGTTTGAGACTCATATTTTTGTTGCAGATGTGAGGATAAAAGCCAGAAGATAAAGCATACCTGCAGAATCCTAAGGTAAAAAAACAGAAAGGGTTTTAGATATATATATATATCTCTATATATATTATATCATAATATATCATATTATTTTAAGACTATTCAAGGTTTGATAGCATTTGCTGTTGAACACTTAGAAAACTAAGAAAAAGGTGAGCCCTGAACTCACTGAAGACAAAGCAGAAGTTTCTACTGCTGTCAAACCACCTTTACATCAAGCTCTGTTTAACCTGGCCTTCCTCCTATAAAAATACAACGTTCAAAGTGACTTAGTGACTTGAATCTGTCCCATGTTTGTGATAGCCATTAAGGTCTCACTGGTGAGATTTCATGGAGTTGACATCTTTTTTCCACAATTCTTTATGCCTATTATTTTCCTTTGGAATTCTTCCAACAAATTCCAATGCTCTGTCCACATTTTTTAACAGATAAAAAAATAAACAAATGAACTTAGCTTACACTGAATCCACAAGCTGACAGTGA
Organism: Gallinago undulata; assembly: GCA_026546715.1. Lineage (NCBI taxonomy): Eukaryota > Metazoa > Chordata > Aves > Charadriiformes > Scolopacidae > Gallinago > Gallinago undulata. Next base: position 11,817,288 of record JAOTQQ010000004.1, on the reverse strand, counting down.
CTTCCACGAAGATGAGAGGCTAGGAGGTCCTTTTTCACATCTATCCATTAAAATGACTCTTTTTGCACTATTAAGTGTGTAAAAGTCCATGTGTGAATTACTACCAGCAGTTTAGAAGTCCCAGCTAGAAAGATGACCTTTCCGCTACCCATTAATGATCTTGAGAAAAGTGAAACTATTTGCAAGACAAGTAAGTAACAAGTACACTCCAGATATTTCAACATTAATCAAAGCACATATAACTAAACCAAAATTTATCATTACTTCATATCATGTTTGTGGCCATGGTAAACCCCACTATAACCATTCTGCTTTTCATCCAGTTATTGTAATCACTCAACACCAACATCACCACCAAAACTTAGGAGGCTCAAAAGGCTATATTCTTAGCTGCTTACCACACATTCAGGCATGAAGCTGTAGCATTTGTTCCTTGTCTGACTATAAATGTGATAGTATCACTCAAGAAAAAATTCTCACCCGACCTGGTCTCAAATTAAGTCTTAAAAAAAACAGACATAAACCTCACCTATTTTCTGAAACTTCCTTGATAGACACCACTACTGCAGCAAACAGAAAACTAGTTTTACACATCAGTAACAAAGAGAAGACTAGGCAAAATGTAGGCCCTCTCTGGAAGAAAACAGGAGACCTGGTCACACAGGACATGGACAAGGCTGAGGTACTCAACAACTTTTTTGCCTTGGTCTTCAACAGCAAAGGCTCTAGCCACACTGTCCAAGTTGCAGAAGGCAAAGGCAGAGACTGGGAGAATGAAGAACTGCCCACTGTTGGAGAATATCAGGTTCAACACCATCTAAGCAACACGAAGGTGCACAAATCCGTGGGACCTGTTAAGATTCATACACGGTCATGACGGAACTGGGAGGTGAAGTTGCCAAGCCACTACCCATCATATTTGAGAACTTGTGGCAGTCCAGTTAAGTTCCTGCTGACTGGAAAAGGGGAAATATAACCCCCATTTTTTAAAAGGGAAAAAAGGAAGACCCAAGAAACTATAGGTCAATCAGACTCACCTCTGTGCCCAGCAAGGTTGAGAGAGGTGATGCTGTCCCTCCTCCACTCTTGTGAGACCCCACCTGGAGTACCAGTGCTGGGGCCCACAGCATAAGACGACCATGGACCTGTTGGAACAGGTCCAGAGGAGGGCCACAAAGATGATCAGAGGACTGGAGCACCTCACTTACGAAGACAGGCTGAGAGAGTTGAAGGTGTTCAGCCTGGAGAAGAGAAGGCTGTGGGGAGACCTTAGAGCAATCTTTCAATACCTTAAGGGGGCCTACAGAAGAGGTGGGGAGGGACTCTTTATCAGGGAATGTAGTGATAGGACAAAGGGTAGTGGTTTTAAACTGAAAGAGGGTAGATTTAGATTAGCTATTAGGAAGAAATTTATTACTGTGAGGGTAGTGAAGCACTGGAACAGGCTACCCAGAAAAGTTGTGGATGCCCCATCCCTAGAGGTGTTCAAGGCCAGGCCGGGTGCGGCTTTGGCAATTTAGTCTAGTGGGAGGTGTCCTGCCCGTTGGAACTAGATGATCTTTAAGATCCCTTCCAACTCTAACTGTTTTATGATTCTCCCAGCATCATTGTCTACTTAATAAACAAACTGTCAGTTTCCTTTTCTACCTGATGACAAGAAATAGTCCCATACAGGCCACATTATAATATTCTCATCATATGGTGATAAAAAAAAATCACCATGTCCAACCAAAGACATAGGTACACAAATTGTATCACATTGCTCCATGACAGAATCAGCCTGTCACAGGTTTACCAGCAGAGTATAGTAGCCAGCAAGAAGAAAGAAAATATTTTATCTTTGAGATTACCTTTCCCATTCAGTCTTAAAAAATAAAAGCAAAACAAAACAAACAAAAATATTCCAGACTATTTTACACAGGCTCCAAGCAATACTATGAGCAAAGAGTCTTTAGAGAGATTAGGATGCTTATATTAATTGTGCTTAACATTTTAATTTTCTAAATAAGCCATGGGGTAACTAAATCATCTTGCGAAATTATGGTGATTAGGATATATTCCCAAAAGTATAAACATTGGAGTTTGATACATTCTTTACTTGTATTGTCTCAGGCACCAATAGATTTATCCTCTCCATGGCTAAAGCTGGGATTTTTCAAGATCATGGAAAGCTCATGATACCCTTCAAGAAACAAAATTTAACCTGCTTTTGCACAGTAACTTGTCTAGTGCAAAAAAAGTCTGTATATTTTATTGTTGAGATTGTAGAGAGAAAGACTGGTCTTTCATAGTGATAAAATTGGGGTGAAAAGCCTGGTTAGCAAAGGAGGGGTTGCTGAATGCAAATCTGTATTCACTTACAGGTTTGTTTCACCTTTCCAGACAGAAATCCATTAGGTGGTACAGAGCTCCACCGAGGAACAGAATACTAACCAAGAGAAAAGATTGTAACAGAATTATGCAAACAAGACGGCAAATACTTTCTTTGGGACTAGAAGAAAGCTGTATCATCCAACCGCAGTAATAATAGAAAAACATAGAACTGCATCAAGTAAACACGAGTAATAGCCTAAAAACATCCCGATGAAAAGAAAAAGAGTTAAATGCGCAAAGACAGGATATATGGAGGACTCAGGAGAGGCACAGTTATGCCTTCAACACCAGTCTGGAGATTGGTAGTGAATGGGATCTTTTCACTGAAAAGGCCAAATAAAGGTTTTATTTTTATTATATTTCATTTTGGGTGGGAACAAAATGGTTAACGATTAGGCATTTCCGTGACTGGAGCAGAAACCGGGGTTACACAGCTTCTTCATTGACCAGGTGAATAACCTTAGACAAGTAACGTCATTTGTGCATTTATCAATAAACAAAATAGTTGATTTCAAGTTCTTTGAATCAGAAGCTATCCTCTGTGTGTTTATACAGCTCCTAGCACAGCAGTTTCAGATGGGCCTGGCAGACCACACTGTAATTCAGTTCATCAGTATCAATAAAAACAGAATGTGGAAACTGGCTATGAGACCAAGAGTTTCAAATCACTCAAGCAGCAAGAGCTCACAGCTTTAGCAGATCTTTTTTTCTTTTTTTGTCTACATAACTAAAGAGGTTATATTACAACAGATGTTAAAAGATCCTTCCAGCCAAAGAAATTTGGGAGATTTTGTTTATAACATTCCAAAAGTTAGACAATATTGCAGGCTGCTGAAAGGATACAAGGTGATTCATGTCAGCAAAAGTATGTTCCTCAGAAACTGAAGTCACTAGCAGGAGTGATATTATTCCTATTAAACAGAAAGCAGGGAAAGAACTACAGATCCCAATGAGTTACCTTTCTCTAACACATGCCTTTTCACCCCCAGTATCAAGAAACATCCCCAATATCAAGAACTTCTGGTCCACTGCCTGGGTTATTTCCCCAGTACGTCACTGAAAAAAAAATTTCTGAAGGTTTGATTCTTCACTTCTTAACCAAACCTGGAACAGTCACAAGAAGCTAAGAAATCTGCAACGTGGAATGCCACAGACATCCGAAGCTTGGCTGACAGCCCAAGAAACAGCACAGAACGGTAGTGACACTCTGAAATAAACAGAGCTTTGGTTTTCACTCTGAGGGGACAAGAGTTCACTCACTGTTTGCTTGTCATTTCAAGAAAGGATCCTCCAAAGAGGAAGATTCTATCACAAAGAATGGAAATGTAAAACAGTTAAAGCAACTAGGCACCTCACTGTATTTATGAATGTGTCAAATAATTTCGCAAAGCCCATTTGCTCGGTTTTACAAACCGGAGAATAAAGCGTGCTCTTTCCATGTTTCATTTACCCTTTTTTTTAATGACATACAGCTTCATACCTGTAAAAGATTTGGCATTAAGTACCCAACAGTGTAGATGATGCATAAGGGACAATAGCTCCTCTACAATTTGTCTCCTCAGAAGGCATTTTAGCTGGAAGGGAAGAGGAAACAGAAGTGAAGACACAGATGGGGACCTGTATCTCTCAGAGCCATTGGTCCAAGCTGATTTGGATTCAGTTATTTTGTTATGTTGAGGCTCTGGCCAAAATTCATATCCTGAGAAAAGCATGCCTATCCAACATCCTGCCTCTTACTGATTGCTGGAAAAGGATGCAGTAGTAGAAATAAAATGACCTAATAAAATTCTGGATGGAATAAGGGAAAAGTTAAATCTCTAGTAGAACTGAAAAATCTGTGGAAATTAAGACAATTGCTGGGGATTGTTTAAACTCTGGCCCTAATACACAGATAAGTTATCAATGAAATAAGCTAGAATTTAGCCACAAGTAATATTAGAAATCTGAAACAAACTATACTTTCTGTAAAAATTAAACCAATTAAAGAGTTTTTTGTTTGTTTTCCCCACTCAACTATTGATGCAAAACCAAAAAGAATCAGAAGAGTTATATGTCCAATAAAAAGCTGAAGAGATTCTCATTGTGATACTGGTAGGGTCCATAACTCATTATTGGTTAGACTAATATCTTATCAATGCAAGCACAACTCAATCCAAAGGTAGAGCCAAGCAGTCAAGATCAAGCCTGGCTGTAGTCAGGACTTTTTGTTGCCTCCAAGATGCACTCGAGCATCCCTGCACACTTGCATACTATGGAAGCAGCACCCATTCAGGGCATGTTTTGACCTACTTCAAGGTCACATTGTATCAGTGCTCTGAAGGAATTCCTGGAAAAGTCATCCTTGAATACAAAGGGCCACCTAACCAATCTACCCACCTGCAAATGCCTCACATCAGTCTGGTCAAAACACAGTCCTGAGACACATACACCAGTGGTGGCAGACCTCAAGCTCCATAAAAACTCCTTGAAGAGAGTAACACTCAGCGTAACCTTCTTCTGAGATTCAGCCACTGTTAACTGGTGAAGAAAGTTGAAAAGTTGCTTTTACTTTGGAGGGTTTTTTTTTGCCATAGCAGGTACCTTCTAAAAATCACTTTGAAAGACAGCTTTTCAACATAATTCTGGACAAGTATGCCAATGGCCCTCCAGGAGTATGCAAAGGAAATTGAACACCTAATGTGTCTTACTCCATTTGAATTTTGTGCAGGAATCTAATGTGCACTCAGATGCTTCTAAAACTGCCTTCAGGCTAGCACAGGTCCTCATCATGTGAAACAGTCACATTTCCCTGACACAAGCTAACAAATATCTAAGAAAAATCATGTATAATGGGAAGAAAAATGTTACTCCTACTTGAAGTATCAGTACAATGCATGCTCTTCAGTGACTTGCCGCTGAAACTAGTCGTCCTTTGCTGTCAGATATTCAGAATACAACACTATCTGTAGTAACTGAAGGCTATACTATTTGCTGCACTTCTTTCATTCAAACAAAATGAATTTCAATTTGATTTCAAAGCTTATAATGTAATATTTTCCTTTTGGAAAGACTTCCTGCTATTTTCTGGTTTTGTGCCTCCTGTCCAGAGTTTCAAATAAGTTTTCTTGAGCATCTCAGGTCTGCAGACAGCACTATAGGTGAAAGAGTTGCAGTAATTATAAGTTTGGGCTGTGGAAGTTTGTACCGCAGAGGGAAAGTACCATGGGAAGAAACATGGGATGAAACATAGACGTGTCGTGTATTTTTTGTGAAGATGGATCATGACCAGGTGAGCCTCCATTCTATTATTGCTTTGTACATTTTTACTGTTTGCAACCAAAAATAAAGAAATTACATTTGTGAAATCTTAACTCTTTAAAAATTGAATAAGCCCTATTACAACAACTATTACTCTTACGGACTGGTATGAATGGCTGGAGAAAGACACTACAATAATCAAGGTGTTTGGCTGGGTTAGCAGAAAGCGATAGAAGCAAATCATGTTTCCACAACTGTCTCATTGCCTCCCTTTCCCGCTTACTTTCTCACTACTGCTTGTTAACAGTAACAGCAATGGTAAATAACTTTCCATCACAGACTTCCCTGCTTGCCGGAATTAGAGAAAACATGCTGATCCTTAGAAGACGAACACAGGTATCACCAACTCACAATTTTCTGCAGAAGTTAGTGGAGGAGGCAGAACGACACTTAAAAAAATGTTGGATGGACCAATACCCTTATTTATCAAGGTGACGTGTAGCTACAGAAAGTTCTAGATACCCTCATCAGAATTATTCTCTTAAGGAGCTTCAGATAAAATAATAATAATAAAAAAGAGCTTCAGATCTCTTGCTTAGTACTTTGAAAAGCACTTTTCCTACATCACCATGCATCCGGACATGCTGATAACAAATACATTGTATACATGTTTCCAATAAATGGCACAGCCAGACCATACATAGCTAAACAATATGTCTGTTTTAGGAAGCACTTGGTAACATACTGCTTACTTATAGCATTTGATTTTTAAAGACATGCTCCCTGGCTTCTAAAATATTAATAAATGCCTCAATTGATACTAAAGTGGAACATTACTTGCTTTCGAAAGCTGTGCTTGTCAACACTAGTGGTTTTTAACATAATAACAAATCTCCTTGACCATTGAGGTAAATGTCTTTCTAATCACATATGATCCTTCCCTTATTTAAATACATAGTTTAGGATGATGTTTGTTTGCAAAGGTGCCTGAAAATAATGTATTTTTTTGTTGTTGTTCTTTTTGGAGGAATGAGATGCTCTTTGCTAACTGTTCAGGAGAGCAACAATTACTACCTGTAGGGTTTTTTGCTCTCACTAACCCATAATATCTATCTTCTGATGCAGCACAGATAAACTACTGCTGGGAGTCTATTTAAGTCTGATTTAAAAAAAGAAACTGGAAAAGGGAAAAACTGGGAAACCATGGCAGATTGTACTTTTATGGTACTTATAAGATGATCTTATCCTCACTGCAATATAGCCATTATATGGATTATGCTTGAAGTGGGGCAGCAAGGCCTGTTTCAGAATTGCATTATCTAAAGTACCATAAAGCATTTTTCTCCTTTCACAACTGGTGATGAAAACTGTTGAAATTATTTTTTCTCTACACATACGCCTACATAATAAGTCATTTATCTGCATTTACTTAATATTCTGAGATGGTTACTGCAGTTTATTAGATGATGATGTTTTAATCTACACTGAATATTTTAATAAACCTACAGTCTTGATCAGATCTCTAGGACAGACATTTCAGCATTTAATCACACAGTAACCCAACAAGTCTTTCTGTCTTAGCATATGCAGAGAGAAATAGGAGCTAAGATGTAAGCAAGTAGTGTAATATATTAACAGCCTCACTAAAATACAAAACTGCGCTGTAATACACAGGGTCTAATTGCATCAGATATAGAAAAAGACTTAATAAAAGATAAGCATGAAAATAAATGAAACAAATTATTCTAAATAGCATATGACTGTTTTTTTAACACTGTATTAATTTTTTCATGTTTATTCTTTTTAAACTACATTTTAAGAACAGCTAAGAATATGGATAATTGTAGCACTTGAACTAAATTACCTTTTTATGTCTATATATTAAAATGTGAGACCAAACATAAAATCCTTACATATTACAGCATTCAGTGAACAACCAAGTTCATAGCATGTCCTATTGGTCCCGGCCATTTTATGTTCTATAATGCTGAGATAAGAATAAGGATGAGACATAGTAATAAAGAACAGACATTCACAGCACCTCAACCAAATCTCTAAAATGGTAAGAAAGCCATTTCAGCACACAGATTCTAAGTATACCCTTTTGACACAGCTTTGACATGACTTAACTCATCTGAAAACACTCTACACATGAAAGCACTTTACAGTAAGTCTAAGATGAAGAGAGGGAGGGATGAACAATAAAGTGAAACATGTGGAGTGCTTTCTAGGCCAGTAGCATTCTGGCTTCTTCTTGAATTTACCTCTGTATTTTTTAAAACAGAAATTTGATGGTGAAGTGAAGAGGCAAGGAGATAATAATTAAAATTGAGCCAGTTAGAGGGAGTCAGGCAGAGGTAATCCAGCAGTAAGATGATGTTACGTTCACTTCCTATTGCATACAGTCCATATTGTTGTAACACTTTCACCTGATAAACCAAGGCATTCTCTCAAACTAATATTTGGTTATATTCAAGTGTGGTTATATTATTTATTCTCTTGCTGGTTGAAAAAAAAAAAAAAAAACAAAAACCAAAAAACATACCCACCCTCTTCAAATTATTTCAGGACAATTAAGTCCCTGAATAAACAGAAAAAAGATTAGAATTTGGGGCATTACCAGAGGTGCAGTAAGTGTTGACTTTACTAACGGCTGATATGAGTAAGACTTCGGGAGCTGGAGAATACCAGCCTGCCTCAAAAACCCTGTTCTTGCATAGATACATACTAAAGCAAGATTATCAAAAGAAACTCTCATATGATCTACACATCTTTCCCTGATGACAGAACGGCCAATATTTTATTTTGAAAGAGGTACAACTGTATCCAGTGCTAACTCTTTTGTATCACAGAGAAGCATGTCAAGGGAATCTGTTGTTCTGCATTCATACTCAAGCTAAGTTTTGTAGCCTAAGAATAAACCAAGGGAAAAGGACAATAACTTGCCAGATAAATTTACTGCTTATTAGCTGGAGTTTTTGCAGAGTCTTATACTTTATTCCCTAAAGAATACAGGCTCACATACACAGCCCAAAATTTCTACAGTTTCAGCCTTACAAAAGGTGGAGAATTCACCTAATCGTATTCGGAAAGAACAAATGTCCTTGCCATATAGTGCTATACTGAAAAAGAAGAGAATACCATAAAAATAAATTCTGTGACTACTAACTGTTAAGTGCCATCTCCCATTATTAAATCCAATCCTAGGTTGTCACAATGGCCCGTGCCAGGCACAAAAGCAGCCAATACAGTACAACGAGCAGAGCTGCCTGCTGTCAGCATGAGACACCTGGCCAAAGGGAAAGGCTGAAATCACTCTTCACTGATGGCTGAGGAGAGGCTTCATTTGCAGTATACTGTCTGAAGTTCATCCCTGAAAGCAACTTTTCTCCAAAAAACTAAGTAGAACCGATACTTTTCCTTAAAAAAACAACCAGATGAGGAGAATACAGGTTTATTGAGCACACTCCTGGTGAATAATTCTGTAGTGAAATGATCATACAGATGAGTATCGAGAATTAAAGCTTTCTGTGCTGAAAGCTTTATTACTGCATCTCTTATCAGGAAAAGAAAATTGTGGCTAACCAGTTGTAGGCTGCCACTGGTTGGAGACCATTGTACTGCAGTTATCCCACCACAGAACAGAGAAATTTAGAACATATGAACTACAGAATGGGATAGCGGTCAGGGAATTTATCTTCATTTATGAACATTTCAGACTCTACTAAAAATATTTTTCATAAAACAACCATTGGAAGAGGGATATTGCCCCAGCTGTTCCTCTTCAGATGAAGGCAAGAGGGACAACCCTTGTGCTTTGAGAGTCTCACACATGGCTATTGTCACAGTCCCTCCTTAACTGTACTTGGCAGGTAGGGTCCAACATACTCTTCAACCTTTCCTTCAAAATACAGGTGAAAGGAGCAGGGTTTTTAAATGGAAGAACAGTTTTCATTCAAGTAATATCAAGAGTGGTCAGTGGTTTGTTAGGGATTGCAGAGGCTACAAAGGAGGTTTCGCTCTTCGCTTATTTCATTTCACAGTTGAATTGAATTTCCTGATTAATTACAATAGATTTGAAGGGAATAATCAACAAAGAAATCTTGTCTTGCACTCATTTTTAAATAACCATGTTACTTGACTTTAGCAATGTAACTCTGATTATTTTTTTCAATCTGCATTGTACATGGCAAACATGAACAACCAAAAGTCAAAATAGCCAGTTCCTCTCATACCAGTTTTCCAGAGACACTGAGAAGCCTTTCACATAAATTTGAGCAATATGGAGATAACCTGGTAATGCTTGAGCAGTAATGAACTATATTTATAGGCAGTTCTTGAACAATGAGATCCCAGAGATACTATTATCTTTACTTTCCAATAACTTAGCTCCATTATTCATCTACTGCGCGTGGATCATTTTCATGAATTCATTTGCATCACAAATCTAAACCTTTTCTAGTTAAAGCTTTCATATCACTTTTGTATGGCTCTAATATTTCCTAACACAAAACAAAACAAATTTGCCTAGTGTTTTGAATTACAAAAGCAATATCTACAAATTTCAAAAGAGGGTAGTTTTCAATAAACTGCAATAGGCATTTTGAAAATCTCTTATTAAAGGATTTGCACAATTAAAAACACTTCACAGCCAAATCTAATGACTCCTGTTTGCAAACAATAGTAGCAACGCAATTTCTTGCTGTATTGGATCCTGTCTTCGCAAATGATTGCAGGTTATTCCTTATCCTGTCACTGTTACCCTTTGATAGGGCCTTCTCCAACAAAGAAAGCTGTTTGATAACTCCAGCATAACCATATTAAGTGAATTACACAACAGTTGTTCATTCTTTTTTGTAAACAAGAGGAAACAGTATAATCAAGAATTAGATATTTATTTAGTAACAAATTACTAAAGTATTTATTCCTGTATTTCACAGTACATACCTTGCCTAAACTAGCAGATAAAGACAAATAATGAGCTCACAGGACACTGAAGATCTGAGCTGCAGAATAATAAAGAAAGAGTAAATGCAGGCCTTTGTTCTGCTGTGTTCTCATCAAGGAGACCAAAATGTATTGGTTTCCTAGCATTTGCAGGAAGAGCAAATCCGTCCATATTCTAACTTGTTCCAGAAGAGATCTGCTTGACTGCCCTAAGATCTCTAAGCTGCCTCTGCTCTCCTGATTATCTTTTCCTGAGTCTTGGATTCTTATAGCAGGTTCACAAGAAAAAGCCTTTAGAAACTGATGCTTCAGTTAGCCCTATATCCAGTAACAATAGCACTTTCAAAACTCCAAGATTTAAAATGAAGCATCACCATTTGCCTATAGCTATCCCAAAAAAACCCTCTAAACTCACACCTCCGCCCAGAAGGTTATTTGTCACAGCACTGAGGCTGCTGTGACAGAAATGACTGACATTTCCATTACGACATTTTTGCTAAGCTACATGACAGCAAAGGCACTGCTTAGAACATAAACCCAAAAATGCATTGTCACAAGTCAGGCAAGAAGACAGGGCAAAGTGTGGTCTTGCAAAGAAAAAAGAGGAGGAGGGCAGGAGAGGAGCTCACCTCTCTGAATTCCCAGCTCATTCATCTTCCAGTTCTTGTTTGTGAAAACAGCCCCCTCAGAATCAGGAGAAAGGAAGAACTGCAGATAGCATCTTCAAAAGCTAGGGTCTTTGCAGCTCATAGGCAAGAGGGGAGAAATCAGAGCTGAGGTGGTGAATGCTGCTGGGTTGTGACACATAGATGCAACCAAAAATTGATGGATATAACGTTAGAACTTTTCAGAAAATTCCAATACGTGCAGTTGTTTTCATCAAACTTACCTTGCAGCTATTGCATCTTAAATATTGTGGCACTAACAACCTGAGAGTGAAAATGATTACCAGCCTGTTGAAACTAACTGCATCGATTTTCCCTGTCTAAACAAAGTGCAATGCAAAAAAGGTAATCAAACAAACAACCGTAACTGTGAAAACAAAATTGGATTTTTAAAATACTGTCATTTTTATTAATCTGAGGTGATATTACTTAGCCAAAGATTGCCCTTTCATTTAAAATAAATGTGTTTTTTCAAGTTAACATTCACTGTTTAGCTGAACAAAGAGTTATTTTCAAAAGAAATTTCTGCAGTATTTCAGACAAAAGCTATTTTTTACCATGAAGTCATAAAACCCCGTGAAAGGAGTTTACAATGGAAGCATTGACATCCCCTTAACTGCAGCAGCACCAGCTAAGGCAAATGTAATGGGGAAAAAATTTCAAAGATAGGAATCAAAGTGTTTTATCAAGGTTGTTCATCCTATTACAATCTCCACTTCTACAAACCTTTTAATGTAGAAAGTCACCTGCTGGACAGAAAGCTGTGGGTATGAATCTGTATATGAAAGCATTTTTCAGTTACAGTCTGTGCCTGAAATGCCAATAGGATTTCTTCTGTAGAAATTCTTTTTAATGAATTTTGGCTTAAATGATGGCTCTAAAGTAGGTTGAGCTTGGTTTTTTTTATTTTTTTTTAACATACAAAATTGTATTTGGTGTACTAATAGAAGTCATATTCTATTCTCAAAAATACAGTGAAAGTAAAACCACTGAAATGTCATATTTTACCATAGGTTTACACTGTGGGTGCTCAAATCAGAATTCTGTTCTTGAGTCCTTGAATGTTGCTGTTGGTCTGACCTTGGAAATACTGAGAACAAACTAAATATAGCCAAGAGAACTTACATCTGAGCAGACACATTTTCAAATGTGTAAATATTTTCAAGAAGAAAGGGGTAAAATATTTTAATTCACTGCCAAACAGATTAAATAGTTGAATAAATTAAAAAATTAACTGTTTTCTCCCTCCAGTCGCCTTTGAGTTTGCTGACATGTAACATACTTTCACAAGAGTTGATAGTGTCAGTAAGATCCCACTGAATTTGTTTTTATGGAGAAGTAGAATATTAATTAAAAAACAGATGACAATACTGCAGATTTCATTTCATTGAGCTACAGGACGGCTACTGAAATATTTCTGAGAACAACTGCACATTTCTTATTTGTAAAATAGAAGCAAAGTATTCCAGCAGATATTATTAACAAACACCACACAAATAGCATCATCTGTTTATGTATTCGGCTAGATTCACTTGTTTCTCAGGATAAGACAATGGTATCTGGAGGAATATATGCATACGATAAAATTATCTCTTCTCTCTGTTGTCCTGACAGATGTATTGTGTGATTTAATTGGCTGTGTCTTCTATCATAATGAGACAGGTTTTCCAAATACATCAGCTGTAAAATTTAAGAAGTAGCTGAGACTGAAAAGGCCCAGGAAAGAGCAAACTATGTTTGAAAAGAAATAACTGGTCTTTTAGACACTGGTAGATATCCAAGAAATGAAAAGGATGGGTCAAACATTCATGCTTAATACAAACAATTTAAGTTAAATCTATTCAGGAGTGAAGACTTCGTAAAGCTTCTCTAGAAAAATATGAAACATGTTACTGAAAAGTCTTCACCCCTATGATTTGGCTATGAAAAATTGGGGTTCTTATACCCATATAAATCAATGGTTTATAAATTCATTGGCCTAAAAAAAAGCACTGTTTCTTTATTTATGTAATCACACCGAAGTCTGGGCCAATGTGGACATCCTGCAAGAGTGAAAGAGTTTTTGCTTGGATGACAGGACAATTTTTAGTCAAGGATATCAAACTCCCAGATACAAAGTTGAGCATTTTTGTATTAAAGCAATTAGTAAAAAGTGCAGTTTCAATATTCTATGTAAGGGGGAATGCTCTGATGAACTTTTTTTTTTTTTCATTTTCCTGTTGGGAAAATTAACATTATATATAAATTTCAAGCAGAATTATCCCAGTTTGAAATACTGCAATTGTAATATTGCAAAATACTCTTTTTGAATCAATGCAACATTTTGCTTAGGCTGTCAATAGAGCTAGAGTATTCCACATAAGCTATACAAACCATGCATCACCAACCTGTTCTCGCTCTCTGCTGATATCCATTGGCACTTCTGTCATCATACTTTGTATGATGCCAAAGAGTGCTGTGACTCCTGAGAACCCAGTGAATGCTTCCCAAATATCTAAGGGTTCTTTTCATGCTCTGGTTCTCATGGTTGCTTTTTAATCTAGTTTAAATCTTTGAGCACAGAACAACAAGGAGCCTTGTGGGACTTGGCAAGAACTGTATCTGGGTGTCATCACATCAAATGGCAGGTGACTGGCAGAAATGCTGGGATGAGTGTAGCCTTATAGGCAGAGTGCCCAAACCTTCATAAATACAGAGCAAAGGCCAAATTTTCCAAACCTCTACCTCTGTGTACCATTATCTATTTTAAAAACACCTCATTCTCCAAAGAACAAGTATTCCCTGTCCAGTGTTCTCCGAAGCTGTCCCTGATATGGAATATTCTATGCAACATCTGATCCCTTCCAAGGATATGGTAATACATAATGAAGAAGGCTTTAATTAAGATTTCCCCATAGCAATGAACTAGCCAAGGACCTAACCAAGTAGAAAGGAGAAGCTTTACGGAATTGGAATGCATCCTATAGTTCTGAAATATGTTTCTTCCTCATTCTGTACCAAAAAAAGCTTTGTATAATTTGCATACAATACATTTTCACCCATTAGCTATTTCAAAATTTCAATGAATTATTTTCTTCTCCTGTTTTTTTTATCATTTCTTTCTTACCCCATTTTCCTCCATTCCCCGTGACTCCTTTAGACAAGAAAAAGAATCCTGTCAACCGAGAGACCAGAAACTTCTACCATTTACCCTAAAGAAACAGAACATCTTTATGGATCACAAAAGCAAAGAAAAAACAAATAAAAACCTTAAAATAATTAATTGGTCCTGAAATTGATAAGCAAATAGAGTGAAACAGGTTACACACCACCCCAAAAATCACAATCAGAAGGTGCATTGCAAAAACATTTAAATTGCTTCTTCATAGGAAAGATGAAAACATGGATGCACAGAAAGGGGTAAATTTCAGTTCCTCCTCAAGGATTGATCTACAACTTGGTAACAGAATGCCACGGGGAGTATAAGATCTCAAACAGGAAAAGAGAAGCTCAATGCTATTCTTTCTTTGGTTTTAATTTCCATCCATATTAAAAAAGATAGTCCAAAGTTCAAGATGAGAGCTGATGTGCCTATATTATCAGAAGCAAATTTTCCAAACAAAAGCAAAAGCAACCACACAGCAGCAAAGCCCAGTCACTAAACTTGCACTTGCACTTCTGTCCTTACTATCAGCTATGACTGCCAAAAATACTGACAGTGTGCAGCAACGCTCTTCTGCATGAACATACTGAGAAAGCACACGGACCACTGATGAGTTCTTTTCAAGCACAGCACATTTTAGCATGGATGTCTTGCAGGTGCAATTCACAAGATAAAAGTGCAAACATATGCAAGCATTTAATATTACACTTCATAGAGAAACTGTTTATAGTGATAAAATTAGTCCTCTTTGGAAATGTCTGAAGATCACAAGAACATGTTTGAACAAAGGTCCACAGTTGGGAAATGCTATAAGAAACTGGGAAAATACAAAATAGCATGTCCTTCCAGTAGGATATTATATCTGAAAGTAGAGGCAGGAATTATATCTGATGACTGCGTGTTCTTTAAAATCCCCAAAATTAAGCTTATTCATTACAGCATGAAGTAATCAAATCCCATCTGAGCCTATTCACATTTTAGATCTCCATCATACCCTCTGACAGGGAATTCCACAATTTAATTATGAATTTATAAAACAAATATTTCTTTTCGCTGGTTTTAAAACTGCTGCATGATTACTTTATTCAGTACACCTTGATCCTTATAAGAACTACGCCATTTGCTGTTTATTAGACCTTTACCACAACCCTGGTCATCTCTTTTCCAAGGAGAAGGTACATAGCCATTTTATAGGTCCTCCAAAAGGAACACTTCCATGCCTTTATTGTTCCTGTTTTCTTTGTAGCTCTTCTAGTCCCTTTGGGGACTTTTACCAGTCTCATCTGTAATATTCAAGATAACTATGCAATCTAGATTTCAAAAGGATTGTACCCATTTTTTCTTTTTCTTATTTTTTCCTGAAGGTTTTGTAAAATTGTATTTTCCTCTTTAACTAGTGTTGAGGTGACTGTTTTATTGAACTAATCACAATAATGCTAAAATCTCCCTTCTGAATAGTAACTACTAAGTCAAAATGGATATTTAAATACAAGCATCCATTTGCATTTACAAAAACTGCATTTCATCTGTCATTCAGCTTCATAAAAATCATGTTTTACCTCTTTAGATTCAGCTTTACTTCTGAGTATTCAAAAGTACTTAATCAATCAGCAGCCTGTATCTCATAACTAATTACCCCTTTCCAAGATTATTTACGAGCATGCTGAAGAGAATCAATATATGAGCAGCTAGACTGAAAAATCCTCCCTTCAAAATTCAGTTTCCCAAATATCATTGACACCTTTACAGTGAAGGTACAAAGCTTGATTTGGGGCATTTTGATTTGGATTGCAAATCTTTTGCTTTCTAAAAATTTTACACGACATGGGATTGTAAAAGGTAAAGCTACTGAAACATGGGAGATGTTTTCACAACAATCCACTTGAGCAGAACCAATTTTAATTTGGTCTGTTTATGATATATTACTCATTGCATGAATTTTCACTCAAATATTTGCAAGCATTGACATTTGGTTTAGAAGTAGATTTCATTTGTTTGATTTACAGAAGAAAAATAATTCTGTACTGAAGAAATGAACCCAGAAGTGGACAAGTCTCCTAGAAAATGTCATATAATCTAATGATAGCAACCACAAACAGTGTCATATATGGACAACTCTACAGCTCAAATCACAAATTTTAAATATCCAAAGCATACACTGAGTAGATACCATTTTTGGTATCTACTTTTTGGTATCAAAAATAGTAACTATTTTTGAAAGGGAGCTACAATATTTTAAAGACAACCATAAAATATATAACTTCTTCAAATAGAAGGTACGGGTTGTTGAAAATGTTATTTATGTCCATAATTAATCTAGCCAACTTCAATTATGACTCAGTTATTTGACTGCTTTAATGGCATGTGTAACCCACTCAATGGCAGAGAATTTCTTCAAATACAGAATAAAATCTATTATACTAGTTTGAGAGAGAGAAAGAAATGAAAAAGAGATGTGGGAAAGAGACCTGCAGTTCCAGAAATAGTTTTCAAAGTGAAATCCTTCTGGTCAGTCTCTGTGCACTGTAACAGGCAGTCACCTTACAAAGATTAAACTTGACATTGTGTTCCTTTTCAGAAACAACTGGGTATAATCATATCCTGTTCCCAAAAATATGAAACTTGCTGATGATGCAGGTAAAAATCAGAAGTGGATGTTTCCAAGCCTGCATCCACTTAGGAATCCTACCTTAACAGCAAGTCCTACCCAGAATAAATGTACTTTATTGTTAATAGTAATTAATTCTCATCTTATACTCCTTATTATATTGTCTCTGCAGTAGTTACGTGGGCTTGCTCAATGCCCTAATTTTTCCTCACTCACAGCCATTTAAAATAAGCTGTTTGAAACTTGTGAGCTTGCTGAGCTGGGGAGTTCTTTTTCTTTATAATGTGTGTGCTCGCCTGGCATTTCTATCCCAGCCCCTACAGCTCTGTTTAAGAGTTAAAAACTGTAATAAAATTGAAATATGTAAATATAAAAATGAAGAATGGGATTTGTCTTACCATATTAAGAAGATTAAGCAATGGCTAGATAGTCCTGAACCATCCAGGGTTTAACTTGTCAAAGCTGCTTCCTTGTCTCTATAAAGACACTAGATTATAGCCTTTTTCCAAGGTCAGGCTACTCTGTCTCTGCAAGTGAAAAACATGAAAGAGATTTATTAGGCAGCAATATACATCTATGCATTTTATCTTTCTGCAGACTAAACACCTAGGATATGCTTGAAGCAGAGCTTAAGAGGAAATCAAATGAATTATAAATGATGATGAAGTCTAACTTGATTCAAAACTGATGCATCGTTTAACATTGTCAGTAATGTTGAGAGTTGCTTTTTAAATGGCACATTTTTTTGTCTGAACATGTGTCATACAACATCTACTAGCAAGATATCAGTATACGTCAGACTAGCTTTCAATTGGAAGATCATCATAGGCATATCTTATATTATAATGAGCTTTTAAAGTTATAATCAGTTTATAGGAAGTTGAAGTGTGAACAATCATCTCTGCAATTCTCATGGCCCACACAAATGCAGGCATACTGTATGTATGCACACATACATATCTCATCATATACAGTATCTCTATAGATAATATTGAATAGCAAAAGAAAAATAGAAGGAATCTTTTTTTCAGACAGTACTTCACAGGCAGGTAATGGATTGACAACTATATAAAGAATATTTAAATAGATAACAAAGTATAGTGATAGTATATAGCCCTTTTAAACAAAGCACCAGCAGTATACTAAACCAGAGAGATTCCCAGACATAGATCGCTTTAGAACACATCTACAGAAATAAATAACAGTAACATAACAACATGGTCAATACTGTCATTCACACCATTTCTACTATGGTATCCTGAAGGTCAATGTATTGCTTTGTGCCACACATCACCTTTCATGTGACTAGAACATTAACTGAAACTTTCTGCTTGCAAACAGCAACTGTATTATAAATGTTAGTATTGACTCATCCATTCTTGTCTATTTATTAAAAGAGAACAAATCTTTTAAGCAAAGAATCTAAACAACTCTGCAGATAATGAATACAGACAGAAAAACCTGTTCGCCAATCTTTGAGATCTTTTTGTTACAAAAATAAAGTATTTGAAGTTTTAAAAAACAAATTTTATATGCACACTTCCCACAATGAAGAACTTCAGTTCCTCTTGGTGTCTGTTTCCTTCTTTCCTTTCAAGAACTCAAAGCTAGATTTGGAAAAAAAATGGGGAAAAGCACCAAACCCACTCAGCAGATGACATAAAATTCCCCATGAATAAAATTAATCAAAGGTGTAAGATTGTTTTCAGATGAACCCAGGCAGCCTGTGTTTATTACAAAAATGTCATGCTTACACAATTAAGAGTTAAGCTGTAATTTAACATCAACTTGGTATTCTAAAAAAGAACCTAGACAGCAGACTCTGATACCAAAAGGTGCATTCTCTCTCCTGCTGTCCCTGCTCGGCTCTGGTGGGCATCAGCACTCCTCCAGCCCTGAGCTTTCAGCTCCCTGTAACCCAGCACTGCAGGAGCAGGTTGTGAGTGTTCTTCTTTCCTGCCTAACATTCAAAGTGCAAGTTTATGACTCTTAGAGTCCCTGGACCTTATTTTTTCCACATCTTGGTTTATTTATAATGTGTATTCCCCTGGAGATCCTCATAAAAATCTACTGAGGATTTTTATGCAATAAATACAAGAAAGCCAAAAAAATACAACTTTCCCTAATCCTCAATCCTGAAAATTCTTTCCTAGTTGTATTTGAAACACTAACCTTAATGAGTTATTCAGCCATGTACCTGTAGGCAAATGTACGATATTTACAGATGAAGAAACTCAAGAGTTCAGGATTTGTACAGATATTCTTCCAGCAGTACTGATGCAGCTAGAACAAAAACCTTACTTGTCCATGAAATTTGGTCCTAATAGAAGTAGACCTATTCAAATAGGCTGCAGAAAATTTGAAGCAGCATGGGAAGATGAGATTTCTCTGATGAATGTCACAGTACAGTGCTGTACATATTAGATGACAGAGTTTAAAAAGTGCTTTCCATCTATTTGTTATTAGTTGTTCCTTCTGTGTTGGACGCAGTTTTGCCTATCATCCCTTGCTTGAGATGTGCTCGCCCCAGCACAGAATATCTCCATAATATGTCATTTTGGATCATGTACTTAAATCGTGAAGATCCTTGGAATGAAATTCCCACAAAAAATGTCATCCAAACCCTTGTGTATTGTTTAGGTTGACACAGGCTATTTAAATGGTAATAGCTGCAAAATGCTCGCATACGGTATTTCTCCCAAATATGTTATCACGCCTTCTCTCTGAAACCATCACCAGTCATTATCTCAAACTGAAGGTTAAACAGGAATTCTAAAACTCTTTAAATTGGATTAACCAATATAATCAAAGCTTGATGGTTTCATAAACATGAGCATATCTGCAAAACAAGACTTGAAATCTCTAAATAAATCCAGGTACACACCTTATTCTGTTTAGGAATCTTAAACGCTATTAGTTTGAATTTCAGGTTTAGTGCTGCAAAAATTAATAATGTATTGATTAACCTGACAAAAACAAGGAAAAATTATGGATTCCTGAAAAAGAATATTGTTGAAATTAATTACATCTACCAATCAAACCTAAAACATTTTATATAATTTAGCTCTTAAAAACAGATTTTGGAACAAAACAGTAACATTAAGAACAGATAAAACTGAAAGCTCTTAACTTTTCCTGTTTATACTGGATAAATCAACTTCATGAATTTCTATATTTATATAAATTTGTTTGCAAACTTCTATAGTCCATTCATATATGCACTGAAAAAAAAAAACAGGTTGAGAGGAAAGCTATGCAGTAAACCTTTCACTGAAGTATCCTCATGTTTACATCTCAATTGAATGAGAACCCCTCTAAAGACAGCACAGTCATTGACAAGTTATGACCCACCATCCTGGAAAACTGATTTACCCACAGTGACTCAGAGGAAAAGCTTCATCTACCAAAGAACTGCTATCTGCAACACTTATACATTTCAGTAATTCCAACCCATAGAGACTGAAAGTCCGGATGTTTTTAATTTCCATGATTAATATTACTAGAATGTATTTTTATAGGCCCCATATGCACAGACTCATTAAGAAAGAGACAAGTACATAAACAGAAGTCTAAGGAAGATAGAGTCAGAAAGCAAAGAGATTCTTGAAAGCAAAGAGTCAGCCACAAACCTTCCTCAAATTCTTGAAAACCAGCAGCCAGTGGTTGTGCAAGACTGTATTTGCCAACACAGAGTGCTTATCTCCTGCTGCATGTAGCTTGCATAACATCAAACCTTTTCCTGGCTTGTAGTCATCACCTGTTTTTGCCTGGCAATGGTTTACTGGTTAATGCTGATTCAGTTTGCACACTTGGTGATGGAATTTGTTATCAGAGATATTGGGAGTTTTTAAGCACTATTGTGTATGCAGCACCTGAAACCACCTCGTTTATGAACACTTTAGGTGTTTGCTGTAATCTGTGTCACATAGCAACAACTCCTTCATTAAAAAAAGCAAAACCTACCAAGAAGTTGACCAACATAGATGAAAAATCACATCAACTTTTACAGATTTTCTGCCAAGTCCTCCTGTGCAAACCAGCATAACTCTACTGATTCACAGAATTACCCTAATTTGTATCAGTTGAGAGGCTGATCACATCTGCTTACATTTTACTTCACGGTCAAATATGATTAATTAGTTCATAACAACTAGGGCAATCAATATTTCTATTATATAGATACTTTATATAAGATATATACTCCCTGTATCATGGACATTCAATGACATTTGTGTTCCTACGTCACCACAGTTACATGTTTTTTTGAAGCAAGCATATGATGAACTAAGATTTAACATTTGGTATTGTCAGTACGTAAAGAAAATTTCTAATAGACTGAAGTTTACAACTAAAATATTACAAGCAAGTGTCAAAACTACAGTTCTGTTTATACTGGCACTACGTTTTTAACACTAGCTGACATGCATACACACACAAATACTTTCTTCTTCCTCTTTATCCTTCCATACAAGAAAAGCAGTAATTCCAAAATCCTCTGCAAATGATGGTGGAGACTCCTATAAACCCAACATTTCTGACATTTTTTTCAAGCAATCAGTCTGATTCCAGGTTCTCAGATGTAGCTTGTACAGCTCACAAAACTTTCTTCTCCTGGTACCTATGTGCAGTAAGGAGACAATCTCCTTTTACTCATAGTCTCTAATGACAAATATGAAGTTGATGCAACTGCAAAAAATCTTTTTTTTTTAGTTCCCCACTAATTAAATGCCACATCATTGAAGATCTGCTTTGCATTTAGCTTTGTAATATTCAATCAGCCCCTCAAACACATACCATAATGCTGCTGAAGTTAACTAAAGTTGGTAAGCTTCCTAGAGCATTGCTTGGCATCTTAAAGTTTGACAAACAGCACACGGGATCTTAACTTGTTTCTTACCGTATATAAAGACAAAACGTGCAGAGTTGACTGAAATATTTAACAAGAGACAAATAAGGCCAAACCAGATTTCGCTGCCGTGTTGCAAAATGAAAATACACAGGCATTTTTTTCTTTGCCTGCAAGCCTCTTTCACCACAAGGTGTAACTTTAATCTGCTATAAAATGTTTTAAATTTTGCTATCCCTTAGTTTTTTTCTGACAATCAGTTCCCTAGAGTTCCTCCACCTTTCTTCTTCACCAGAAGTACACGAAACTACTCATTTTTCCTTTTGTTTCTTGTTTAGTTATATGACAATCACCTTTCCTGCTGGTCAGCTTTTTGAAGTCTTCCACCCAAGCTTTGTTCACCACGTGCCTCGTGGTTTTTTCCAAACTTATTTTTATTTTTGCTTTTAAAAAATCTAAGGAACTCTGAGATATAGACCACATATGTGACATACCGCTATTCTGCTCCAGCATCTCCGGGTTGAACCACAACAGAATTCAGCTTGCTTTCTCTTAATTGACTTAATCTGCTATGCTGTGAATCCCATATGGACAGTACCATTTAACTCCTTACTAGTTGCTTGCTGGTGCGGAATAACAATCTGCACAGCATGTACCTCATGAAATCTGACATTCAAAATATCACTTTTGTGCAAAATCATAGTTGGCAAGATGCCAGCACTTCGGCTGTTCTAGCTGTCTTGAGCTTGTCAGCTTGTTACAATACTCTGATGACCAGCAAGTCGTTAGCACACAGTGTTAATGGCAAGGTGATATTTGAGTTTTCCTTACCCACAAATCACAGTGGCACAGATTACCCAAATTTCGAAGTCACAATTAACATTAGATTAAAATGCCTAGTTTGATGAGTGCTTGTTTGTGGAGCAAACTTAACAGTGTATTGGAGAAAGATTCTTTAACTCCCTGAGTCTGCACCACAGAGCACTGCAGACAGTGGTGGTGTAGCAAACATGAGCGAGCTCTTACCAGCATTGCCAGATCACCACTGGATACGGACAAATGTGTGTAAAATGTATAAAGTTAAAGGTAATCCTTTAAGGCTTAAAAAGTTATTTCCTACAGGACTTGTATGGAGAAATTTACATGTTAAGGTAACTCTTGAAATTAAAATACTGGAAGGAAAAAATAAACATGCATAGGTATACCATTCAAAGTTCAAGTAAAGGCATAGGTATATGCACTAAAACATTTATCTTGCCAAAAAAAATGTCATCACACGGTCTTCCATTTAAAAAAATAAATTGCACATTAACACATGCTTTTTTACTAACATGTCAATATTTCTGGTTTCATTCATGCCATAGTAGAATACATAAATGTAATATGATAAGCTTTAAAACTGGTTACTTAAAATTCCCGATCTATTTTACACTTTTAAGCCAAATAACTTTGGAAGAAGAGCGTGCTTGCTGGGTGAATTTTGATGACTTCTTCCAATTTTAATACAATTGCATTACAATTACCATATTTGCAAAACAAAGGACACAAACCAGAAGAGCATAAAAAGAAATGGATGATGACATTTGCATTTACACAGCACAATCAATGTAAGTTTGATTTTTTTTCTACTCAGCAACACAAATGTGTTTTGAAACCTCAATGCAGTAAGCATTATGTATTCATTTGAGAAGTTTCATTTGCATTTATTTGCCTTAAATGGCTGAATATGATATTAATTTTGGAGGCTTATAATAATATTTTATGAAACAATACTATGATCTAGACACGAGAAATATCCATATTTTTACAACATTTTTCAGTCAACGCTATCCTGTTTTTATTATATATTTGAAACTGGAAATTCTTAGCACAAAGGACTTTTTTAAAATAACATGCTCTATTGTTCTGAATTTCCCTTGAAATTGTTTTTAACAAATAAGATTATAGTAATTTTTTCATTAGCAGGGATTAGTGCATTTGACTAATATTGCATGCTAGGTTTTCTTTTGTGCTTAGGTCTTCAAAGTTCTCCAGCTGTCTGAGTCTCATCAAGTACTAGAGAAAGCTTCACCCAAACTTTAGTGATTAGAAGCCTAACTCTAACAAACCTTGACATCTTTCACTCTGGTACAGATATTGGGTCCTGAAGAGAAGAAAACTTCTTTCACTGATTTCATTGACTCAATAAGGTGTCCTTAACTGGAGGACTCAACCATTTTAACAGCAAAGAAAAGTATAACAAAGGTTGATAATGGAAGAAGTTAATTTTACTAGAATTGAAGTAAGATGGAAGAGAAACAGATAGGTTATTCCAAGAATTAATGCAGCTATAAAGCTTGTTGCAAGAAAAGACTAAGACATTACTGTTCTAGAGGAAAACTCTGCTCAAACTCAAGGTTTCTGTATAAACAGATCATCATCTCTGGCCAAAGCCTCAGGATTCAAGATTACAGAAACAATTGGGCAGACCCTGAGACCAACCAGTGACCAAAGAGATCTTAATTTTCATCACTAAGCTTATTTGTTTGTTTATTTGTTTTTAATTTAGCTTTCCTACCACAATGGAAATGGTATAACAAAGGAAATGGGAGCAACAGGGAGAAACTTCAGTTAGATGAAGCATATTTTTATTTCAGCCAAGCTGAAAAACTTTAAGTTGTTCAGGTATCATGGAGATGAATAATAGGAAAATAATACACGTACTTAGCTAGATTAGATTCAGCAGAACTAGAGCGAAATTAAACCTAAAGGGAATGCAGAGGCAGAACAAGAGACAACACAGTGTAGCCCATCAGGAATTTACAGACAAGCAGAGAAGAATATGGTCAAAATGGCAGTGGAAACAAAATTTCTCTACTACAGTCAGAGAATAAAATGAGGGCAGAGGTATGGTTCAAAAGATTCCTGCTCACCTCTCACAAGCGTTCCCCCTCAACGAGGGAAGAGAAAATCCTCAAATTCAAATCCTGCTGAGCCTCTTATTCCGAACACAGTCATTGAAGTACATAACTAACATATAAATGACTGAGATCTTCCATCCAGTTTAAATGGGGGTCAAGCATCTCCTTCTATTTCTGCATGTCCTTTGAAGATTTTTAATAATGCGTGTATTTAACAGACTGCCATGGGATGCAGTTCTCTTAGAGATTGTATTGGGAGGTCCACCCACGTATATGGTAATGAATTAATTAGGGACTTTCTTTTGAGAGATTGAAGAATTTAATTATATAAGTTAAAGCTGCAAATGTTCCTGAAGAATCAAATGGTTTTGTGGATGTTCTGGCATCATGCCAGCTTCAGCAGTGCTAGTTCCTAATGACAGAAAAGAAACAGAGCAGTTATTCATGTTGGTTACTCCTTAAAATATTGGCCACTGGGAGTCATGTTCAGTTAAGAGATTTGTGGTTTCAGAAATCTCAACAATTTAGAGAGAAAAATTAGTTCATGGCATTAGACTTCAAAGGTGACTGACTAACAGCTGGCTGAATTCAACTGATCACTTAATTCAGTTTTTAGGGTCAGAAACAGATACAAGTTCAGAGTACTCAGAAAATGCTCAAACATAGTAAGCATTACTTTTGATAACATATTCATCAGTATGGGTGATCTGGCCAAGGATTTATTAAAAGGAAATTCTGAATTGCTGTCCATCTGTTCGCAATGAGTAAGGAATACATACAGAAGCAATTTCTGATGGGTGTATGATGCAATTTATAATTGTACAGTATCATTTGACTTAAATCTCTTTAAACAACAAGAGATGATGCCAACCATTTTGATTTATTATACATTAAAAAAATACATTAGAATATTTTGAAAACTACTCAACTGTGAATTAAGTACCGCTTCTAATCATCATTTTTTTTGTTTTGACGGTCATTTTTGGGTAGCAGAAATGTTTTTGTCTTCTCTCAACCCAAGACCCCTTCTCACCATGTGACTAATTTTTCCTATTACTTGATATAATGAAACAAGTTTCAACACATACTTCTGGTCAAAAATTGTCTTCTGTCATTTTTTTTTTCCGATCAAATTTTTAAGCAAGAAAATATCTCTTTTATAAATTATGCATCAGGTTACATCAGTAAAACCCAGTACATTTATTCTTTTCTGATGCCCATTATACAATTTCCTTTAACAAAGAAATTTTGGCACATTGTGTAAGATCTGAAGCATGACTACGCTTCTGCTCTAAAGAAAATCAAGTACACAGTGCATGTTACTGAACTCGTGCACTGCTTGAAGACTCCAGTCTCACTCTAGAAGTCCTATTTTATCATTATAGCTAGTTTTCCAAGTACATCTGGATTTTTGAGTACTTGTTATAGTACACAGAACTTTCATTTATCACCTGAATAGGCAGCATTTTCCTATCCAGCATGTTATGGGAACAGACACAAATCTACTTGTTCTCTCATTGAAAACTACATTGTAAAAAGTCTATTATTGCTTCTTTATGCTTGAAGTTTGTTTACAACAATGGTACAGCTTAGCTTTTTGAAAAATAAATTAGTCCTTACAGATGTTGATATTAAACAATTACTTATGTTAATAAGTCAAATGTTCAAGGTAAAAAATATCTGTGGTAGCAAATGACATTCATTGATCTATATACCAAAGGTGGTGATATTTCATTTAGTCTAGTCCACTAAGCAGCACTAAAAGCATCACTATCCTAAAAAACAGGCCACTGAACTTGGGACAAAAAAAATAAAAATATCTCACCATCAAAACTGCAACTTAAGTTTGAATAGGAAAAAGATGCACTAAAGTTAACATAGATGTCCTTGAGTATCTTCACTTAGTATGTGCAAAGCTAGGGCACATTCTCCATTGAGGAGTTGCTCTAATTACAGACACAAGCAGAAAGCACGGGTGCAAATTATAAAACCTTACTACAGACAGGCTATTATAGAGCCTGTGATTTCCCCTACTGTAAATAACCCAACCCAAGTCACAGCCTACAGTAGCTTTACCTTGCTGCCATATGAATTGCACTGGTGGCTGCTCTCAGACAGCTGAAATCCCAAACCAGCTGGGTGCCAGCTCGTTGGGTCATGATAAAAAAAAAAAAAAAAAAACCAACTTAAAAATCCCAGGCAACAACTTTTGCCCAAAAGTGTTCAGAAAGATTTTTAAATCTTTGGACACAAAATGAAGGAGAACTTTCCATTACACTAAACTTTTGCTAAAATATAGGCACTTCTTTTGGCGCAAGATGCAGACTAACTTCTGAAAAATCTGTCTTTGCTGACAGGTGGGAATAAAGTTGAGTGGGAAGGCATGACTTTTGGAAGAAAAGGAATTTAGAAGCTTCCTATCTTTTTCACTGAAAATGCCATCAATACCCATTGCCATCTGGCATGGCAGAAATTTGTATTTCCTCAAACTGTAATGACTGTGTTGTAATCATGTGAAGTAAATCATTTTGTAACCTGAGTGGTGCAAGGCCATTCTGATAGGGAACGTCTAATGGCTTTTACAGGGAAAGCAACCATTGCCTTGATATAACAACTGGTACAATTGCAATGAATTCCATTTAACAACTACAAAAGGTTTACAACTAAGATCAAGGCTTAGTCAGCAGAACATTTACATCAATTAAAAATAACCATCTTCATGGATACAGCTACAAATGTTATTTACGTACAAACCACACAAATGTTAAAGCCAGTGTAGTGCTGAGAACTGCCTTTTATATAGAGAGAAAACTGTTTTTTTATGTACATATAAAAAAATATTTAAATAACATGTAGAAGGTAGAAAAAAGCATAATTAACTGATACTGCTGATCTGTGTTTTGTACATTTGTTTAGCTTGACACAAGTGACAAGGCAAGAATTTGGGGTAGGAGACTTAAAACCAGGATTTTCCCTCCCTGACGCTAAGGACAAAGAGCTGCAAATGGAAGAGGATGACAACTAGTTTTTAATTACTGCAAAGATTCTGGAAAAGGGACAGAAGAGATGCCTTATTACTTCTACAGTTTCCACCTTCTGTTTGCTATGAGCAAAAGCGCTAAGGAACAGGCTGGCTGGCTCTATGGAAATTTTGGTTGCTTGCAAGGAAGTTATTGCTCTTCACCAGAGCTCGCCTGGAATCACAGAAATCACTTTCACTGATATTAAGTCTGAGGACCTACAAGTACGTGGGAGGAGCTATATTAGACGTACCTTCTAAAACCAATTTAAATAAAGATTTATCTGGTATATTCTCAATTGCTGTAAGTGGATTCAGCTCCTACTTTTGGTCATATATGACAGCTGTAAAATCATTTGGGGAAAATAGGAAATTTGACTGCTTGTCCAGAAGAGTAAAAGTATAAATTTGTCATCCCTCAGAGCAAAAGTTATCCCAGGTCTGAAGTGCTTCCCATGAGCCAGCACTCAAAATTTCCCCTTAAAGAATAATCCTGTTTTCTATAATTGTACAAAATACAATCATATAAAGCGGCATACAAAAAGAGGACTATAGGTAAGAATTTCCCATCAACACTGGGGTATTCAAATCTTTTAAAATTACACCCTAATTTAATACGTAAATTGGATCTAAATAATCTTTAGCTTAGTTCTGTGATAACAAAGCAAAATACCTTAAGGAGGATCTAGCACATCACATTTTGCCTCTGAGAAATATTGCAGCCAATATTCGACAATCTTTACTTTTATCATCCAAAATGCACAGCTGTAATATTGCAGTGATAGCACCCAGTATACTTAACAGTCCACATAATAGTTAGGATAGGATAGTGTTTTTGAATGCGTCAAATATTGGTACAAATTGGTTTTCCAAGATTATCTTTTGGGAGGCAGCAGATGTATAATGCTCCTGAAAATGAAATGGACTATGACAGGTATGCTAAATTCTGCTTAGATAGGCTTCAGTGGGAACTGGACCTCCTTCATAATTTAAATTACCACTCTGTCATATTTTAATGCAAGAAACAATGTTTCTGCCCACAGGATTTTCCCAGTTTTTAACTGTAAAGGACAAGTAGGTTTTAGGGATTGGGTTTTTTTGGTTTATGATTAATAGTAAGGTTTTTCCTTAAGATTTTCCTTATTTTAAAGAAATTTTTAAAAAAAGTAAAAAGAAAAAAGAAAACACAGAAGAAAATATACATTTATTTCTGCTCTAAAAAAGGAAAAAAAAATTTCATCCATCTTGTATATTTTAATAGAGCATAACATAGCTAAGAATGAGGCCAGCATAACATCAGCCTGCACATTTTGTATTTTATCTTTTTTGGGAATGTATTCTTTAGTCTTATTGTTTACTCTTTTAGGGGCAAATGTTATCTTATGCTATTTTAGGCTAATATAGGCAGATTTTCTATGGACTAGTCCTAATTTTCTATGGACTGTATTCTAGACTTAACTAGAGCAACACCTTTCTCATCAAGAATCACAGGGCTTTCTACAACTACTTTCCTGTGTGCACACAATGGAATTATTAAACTGAAAGGACATCAGTGGGTGTCTCAACATGTTTTTTCTTTAATAAACATCCTTCAAGTCATGCAGATTTTTGGATTTTACAGCAATGTTTTATCTGAGATTTCTGGGTCCTTTTTAGTGAACCTGAATTACCACAAAATTAATTTCTAGATAACTGCACAAAAATACATTTCCTAAAAAAATTAATCAAAATATATTTAATTCTTTTTTTGTCTAATATTTGTAAGAAATATCTAATGGCACCAAAATATCTCCCTCCAATGGGTTCAGAAGCCTCTAGTATCCAAACAATCTTTAGAAGATGATGACAGAGAGCTGACAAGATTAACTGCAATACTTAAGTGGCCATTGATGAGCTCTAAACTACTGAGCTTTGATCAGGTAAAAATGTATAATCACTCAAGTAATTTGTAATAGCTGCTACAGTTATTAGCTGAACCATACCACTCTTTAGCTTAACCATGCTAAATCATGTTCTGTAGGATCACCCACGATGTTCCTCTACTGCAATATTTTGTCTCCCGATTTAATTTTTTTATCTCCTCTACCCAGATAATTGCAAATGGCACTGAGATAGGATGCACTGCATCTTTACTCTGACATAAATCACCACACAGATCTTTACAACAGAAAGTGAAGAACAGTTTGTATAACTGAAGGGGTCTGGGTAGAAAGACTTGAAATCTCATTAACTTTGCAGAATAAAACACCATGACCATTAACCTTTATTCCTGTGAAAATTGTGGCCATCCTTTCATGCTTTGTTCAAAAATATGTCTGGTGAAATTAAGAGTTTTAAGGAGCTCAGCAATGCTGCTTCTTTCAGTTTAGAAAGACTGCTCATCTGTTATCAAAATGGCTCATTACTGAATAAATTATTTTGCAATTACACAAACACTGCAAAATAGATATTTAGATTTTTATGAAAATCACTTCAACTATCTTTGTCCTTTCCTGTAACCCTGAGTATTTTTTCAGAGAAATATAAAGATGTAGACATGCACCATAATGGTTAAGTCATTGCAGTTTTGTCACAAGCAAATTTTTCCTTACTGTTTCAAGTCTGAACATTTCAGAGTTTCCAGACATGATGTGATCAGCCATGTGAGAAAGGGACATCTTAAGGGCATACAAAATTGACAGCTGCTTAGACACAATTAAGTGCCTATATCTTTTGGATGAATGGTCAGTCCAACCACTGTAAAATTTTCTAGATCGTATTCACAGCCATTAATAAAATATTATGAACATCGCTTGGCACAGTCTATTAAATTTAGCATAGCAGTTGCTTTGGATATTTATATTGTATTATGTGAGATACTTTATTGTCCCAAATTCAAATATCCATACAGATTTAAACCTTAATGGATTTCATGTGAAACGCCAAACCTTAGCAGCAAATTGTGACAGAGTTAAAAAAATATTCATGAAGAACAAAACACTTTTTCACCACTTTAAAGACCAAAAGTCTAGAAATGCATGACCTAGATTGTTACAGCAACTGGTCATTTTTGAATCTTCAGTATCTGAGTGTTTGATTCCAGGTAGCCAGCCTGATTTTCAGACACTACATTATGTTTAACTCTTTGCAATGCATACTCCTTTATCATGTAATAAATCTAGTATCCCAGAATGAAGGCATCCAATTCCATTAATCCTTTTCTAAAATCCTGGTGGTGAACCCTAGCTTCTAACATTCAGTCGGAAGTACAGATGGAGAAAAACAAATGGAAAAAGCGCATGCAAAAATCAGACCTATTTATAGATGTGATTATTTTCTCTTACTTGACAATTTGCAGTCACCTAATGTAAAAGGAAAACAAAACCAGAATTGCCATATTATTTTGATCAGCCCACTTAGCACATATTAAAAAATAAAAAATGCCATCACTTCCAACAGACAGAAACAGCTTGTCTTGTCCCTGATTGTAGTTGTTAGGATGGTTGATCTAATTCTGACAACAATTTCACAAGTGATCCTCTGCTCAGAGTTTGCCAACAAAAATAATTTGAACATAAAATCTAAAGGCTAGTTGCTGAGCCAATACTCTATTTCCCACCTCTACTATACATAAACTGCACTTGAAATTTCATCTTTAACAATGATCACTTAATTAAATAACACACAGGTGTTTTAAGCTGTTCTGCCTTTCTTGAATTTGATGAAAAGGAGTGTAAGAGTTGACAAGCACTTGAACTTAAAAGAGAACATAACTTTGATGTCAAGTGTGTCTAAAGGATTCTCAAGTAAGAGTAATATGAAAATGGGCTCACCAACACTCAATCTATTCCCAACAGTTACCTGCTGGTCTAAGTGGCCCTGCACCATTATAAAAATCTGTCAAGCATTCAAAACCAATTACACACAGGACGTCAAATGCTGTCACACCAGCTGTCCTTTCAGTCCATGGTGGCTCTCACTGCCCATTTCCAGTCAAAAACACATTGAGCTACACTGTTGTTTTTCTCAGCTGTGATTCACTACAGTATGCTACTTTGTCTTCTAGGTACCTTAATACCTTCATATAAGGAAATGAATATTTATACATAACAACAGTATTCTAAAAATTTGCATAATTACAAGTATAACAAAGAATTAAAAGCTATTTCAGGACATATTAACATCAAACTACAATTTTAAAGGGGAAACCATTAAGTACTTAATTTATACTTAAGTTCATGTGTGTTGTCTTTTTCTGTGATTATACGTGACATTAAAACAGGAAGGGAAGTTTTCAAATATTTCTCTTGCTCTCTTTTCTACATGGCACATGGTCTTTCATGCATTCATTTACAGTGATATGCAGTAGGAATGCATGGTACAATTATTTAGATGTGAATCCCAAAAGAATTGGCTCCACTTGGCTACACAAGCAGCCTTCCTGATCTTACATTGAGTCGTATACTACTCCCAGAGCTAAAAACTGTTTCAATACCCAGAAACTTAGAGGAACAAGATGCTCAGCTAGATATTGCTAACTGTATTTGATGTGAATATAATGAATAATTTTAACAGC
Source organism: Gallinago undulata (assembly GCA_026546715.1). Taxonomy (NCBI): domain Eukaryota; kingdom Metazoa; phylum Chordata; class Aves; order Charadriiformes; family Scolopacidae; genus Gallinago; species Gallinago undulata. The sequence goes on along the minus strand of JAOTQQ010000004.1, from coordinate 11,784,996 downwards.
ATTGAACTAAACAACAAAATATCCCACTAGTAAGCCTTACCTTATTACTTTGTGATAACTAATTTCCATTTTTCTATTAATTTTGAGGTATTTTTTCCTCCCTTCCATATGAATTTTGGCATTATCTTCACTGGAGGAAGTTCTATTTGTATCATAGTGACTTAAGTCCTTCCAATAAGTAAGTTCTTGTTCCAGGCACAGCTTTTAAATCATTTGCAAAATTCATAGAAGGTGGTGTTATGGCCTTTCATTAAAACCAAAACTGTAATGGAAACATTTTGTTTTCATACAATGTTTTTTAGCAGAAAAGTTTTAGAAATCTTTTGAAACTTTTGAAGAAAAAGAGAAAATCCAAGGCTTCAGAGTTGAGAGCATCTGTTCTGATACAATTCTATTGCAAGAAAACATTCAAAATGCTTTATTTTCAGTCCAGTGTGAAAAAATATCAAATTAAAGCTGTTGTGTGGAAGAACTGACATACTCCAAAAAGCTGAAAGAAGTTTGCTGATAGTGTCAAAGATACTTTTCAATAAAAGTTCCAGAGGAATTAAACATGAGTTATTTGTCAAAAGCACTTGTGTACACACTTACTGTCCAGCTCTGCCTTCACTGGAGACAGGAGCAGAATACCCCTTTTGTAAACATGATAAGGGAGTGAACAGCAAAGCACATCTATTACAAAGATAGACCTAGTGACAACTGTATTCTTCCAGTATTTATCAAGTTCACAGTTGCTTTGCAAAACCTCTAGAAAATAACTCTTAAAATATTTTAAAAGACCCTAGTCTTCCCACATAGCTGATTTTACTGTTCCTGCTAAAGTTCGGTCCCTTGCCAGCAGCCATATGTAGCTGCGAAATAAAGGTTAAGTCAGATAGCACAGTGAAAAAACAGTGCTGAGATTTTAGAAGAGTGTTGCTCCACGTGTGCTAACAAGCAGTATGATGACATTCTGTCTGATATACACACATTACTACAGCTAAGGAAAACTATAAATATATTTTACTTCTGTTTCAAAACAGAGAGAAAGAGCAATAATTGACTTTTTTATTCTTATTATTTGTCTGAATAAGTATAACTGCCTGTACAACTGAAAGATAAGAGCACTCCTCCAGAAGATTAGCAATTTTTCACACATAACCATTTTAAATAAATGTTAAAACTTAATGTCAATAATTAAATAAGGTTGACAGTATGCTATCTAGAGTAGTTTAATCAAGTTTAATTACAAGTTTAATACTTGCAATTAAAAAAAAAAAGAAATCCCCAATTTATCTTTCTATTTATTTACTTGTTACAGCCTTCTGAAAATGGTTTTAATTCTCCCATGAGCCGACTATAAATGGGACCCTTCTTATAAAGCCCTGTGAAATTTATCTATTTAGCAAGTAACATCTTTTACCTGTCTCCTTTAGGCTTTGAGCATGATCTTTCCAAAGCAAAGACTCTCTTTCTAAATAGACTTTCTTTCTAAATAGAATCCAAGACTTTGTGCTTCACTCCTTAATAAAGTTCTTAAGTGCGACAAAACAGGGAAGTGTTCTTTAAATGTACTACTATTATTAATAATAGTTTAAGAGTGATAACAGTAGACAAGACATATAAATATATTTTAACACATGAAACAGTGTATTTCACTTTCCATCCAAAACAGTTGGACACTGCTGTAATAAACCGATTGTCTCTAAAATGAACAAATATCACAGTTTCCAAGGTTACAGAAGTCTGCAGTCCTGAATAGGTTTTGTGTTCATTTAAAAATACCAAAAAAAATTGCACTAGTAATTCAGAACAATGGTACTAACGTGATGATAACCTAATGCATAGACCTGTCTATGCACTATATATTGAATAATTTGTAAAAGTCAAAGAAGGATGAAGTAGTCTTGTTGGATGCCATCTGCAGACTGTAAACAGACACTGGCCTGAAAAAATTACTAGATGCTGTACTGTTCACATGACCTCCCATTTAAAAGTTGGCACTGGAAAGTTACGATGTTAATCTACCCCAAAAAAAGAATGATCTTGATAGCTTTGGAATGCTTCTTCATGCTTAGAAGCCACTCCCTAGAATGCCCATCTGAAGAGTGTACTGTAGGACCAATAGCAGCAGAAAAAATAATATTAAATGTTTACTTAAAAAAGATGTCCCTTCAGTGACCCCACCAGGAAATTTAGAAAATGTCACCATCTATCAGAATCACAATCACAACATAAACCAGTGTCTCTGAAAAAGGTCAGAAATCAAAATGAAATGCAAAAAAAAAAACCCCTTACAAACTGCAATGGAGAGAGCAGAAATACCTGTATCATATGTATCCTTGACCTGTGTGTAAGCATAGAAGCCCTTGAATAAAGGGACAGAGAAATGTCAACTATTGTTTTCATGGATCATTTGAAGAGAAGGGAACTTAGTTAAACAACAGCATCACAAACTTCACAGCCACAGTTATTTGAAAACTTTCTACTATTTTTGAAACATAAAGTTTGAAAGGCAGACAACCTGAGCTTGTCTGAAGTGAGCCTTTTCCCATATATTTCAAGGAATTATGCCTACTTTTACCACTTAAATGTTTAGCCTCCTCTCTTTCCAGGTATCTTAGCAACTGACACCCGTTTTTATCATACTGCTATACTAAAGCCACCCTATAACATGTATGTAGAGCAAAAAGTAGTAACAATTTTCAGTTTATGTGTAAAAGCCATTGCTTCTGGTGCACATGAAACATAACGAATGGGTATAGGTTTATTCCATAAACAATAGTCAGTGCAGGGAATATCCTAATTTATGGTAATGCTGTTACACTACAAATCAGTGTAGCTCATAGACCTCTAATAATGGAAAATCTGCTTAGTATAGCAGCAGCAGGTTATATCACTTCCCTACTAAAGATGAATCTGAAACTCTTCAAACATTATACAACTACCTTCTCCAACCTAGACCCCAGATGCTGTAACTGTAGACTGAACATGGAATACAAGCATTGGATGCAACTTTGTAACAATAAGCGTTCCCTCTCTCTCTTGCCTGGGGTATCAACTATGGGCATATCTCCCAAAAGCTCTGCCAAGTTGATGGGCACTGTAGCAAGCCAAAGCAAAGGTTTGACAACTGCATATAGTCCCTTGCAGACTTTCTAGTCTATTTTTGATGCATGTCCTAATCTATGTTCTTTCTGAAACTGTAAATATTTGAAAGTGAAAACTGTGCAGTGAGCTGGATGACTCAGGTCTTGTTCCAACTCTCAGCTACTACCAACGCTGGGTTTGACCAAGGTAATAAAAAACTCCCCACTTAAAAGCTGTGTACCACTGAGCCTAATGAAAATGCTATCTTCTGCCATGCGCTCAGACATACACCCTATAAGAACTTCAATCAGCTTACCACAGTAGCTACTCTACTTTAAAAATGAAGGAATTAGAAGCAAGATTTAAGAGCAGCTTAATTTAAGAGACTGAAGTTTACTCAGGCAGTAAGAAAGAGGTATGAGCCAAAGATCACCTACAAGAAGTGAAATTTTTTTTCTCAAGAACATAGCTGTAAGAAAGCTTGATCTCTGAGAATCCAGAATTAGTGGTGTACTACCATATAAAGACAAATGTTCCTTTGCTGGGCAGCAGGCAAAGAAAGCTCATTTAAAAACCATTTCAATAAGCCTGTAATGAAAAGATAAAACCAGGTCTTTTAGTGTTTACCCTAAACTCACAACACAGTGCTTTCTGCTTATGGAGGATAAACGCCAAACTTTGTAAAGCAAGTATCACATGTGGAAACTCCTTAAAATTATCCTGCATTGAAACCAGAAAAATACCTGATCCTTTGAATACAAACTGTGTAACAAGTTTTACAATGGTAAGATATTATGTAACTGACAGCAAAGCACGGTACTCAGGAAGTCAGGGTAGCAAGATGTTTTTCTTTTCCTGACAGTATTTTGTGAAGGGACATTCACCCCTACACATACATGCCAGCAGTTATCTGGAAGTTTAGATACAGTATATGTGCACACAGTTCATTTACCCCCTGCATTGTGTTGTGCAGTGCCCAAGAGCCCATCCCGTGTGAGGTTGTGGGGCTGTCACGGTACAAATGCAATCAAAACAGGTCTAGTTCCACACCCTAAGGAAAACAAATCAGTTCAACTACCTAGTGCTCTACACCAAGAACACACAATAATGGCTGTAAAAGAAATGTTGCAAGTAGTTTCATGATGAAGATGGTAATGATGAGTTTTTGATGGTGAATAACCTTTATTTAATAACTGACAGCAAAACATTTGAGCTAGACCTAAACCCCTGCTTAAAGACCAAAAGAAAAAAAAAAAATCCTTTCTATAGTCCTTTTATAAACCATTGCACCTTTTCACCTAGTTTTCAAACCTCTGTCAAGTCTACACTGTTTTTATCACTGGCTGTCAATGATTTCAAATACAAAGCAGCAGCATAAAGGAGAATTTAGATCCAATTAGAGAACTTAATTTAAAATGGTCAAGACATCAAGTAAATACAGCTACAATGGCTGCAACCACACAAACAGAGGCTTTACTTCACATCACCTTTTTTTTTAAATACACTTCATCATCACAACTGCATGAGTAAGCTAATTCTACCTTAATCAAAATAAACAAAGGTATTATGACAGCAAACAAATGCAGTTGGGGAAGACCAACCATACAGTAAAGGGATTCTTTGTTTAGTTGACCTATAAATGACACTGCTCAGCACAACGTTATGGAATATTTTTAAGACTTAGGGCCAGCCCAATAATGCCCCATTTCATTTATGAAAACAAAGACTCACAAACCAGTTCTATTTTGCAGCATTTCATATTAAAATGGTTTGAAACCATTGATTTCAAGGATAATTCATTTAGACCAGGAGAATTTACATCAACTCCCATTGGTGAATTAGTAGACTCAGATTTGGTTGAGCGGCTGAAGGAGGTCAAATTGCCGTATGATCTGCTTGTAATGAATATTATTCTTCCTTATCTCATTTTCAATTAGTCATAAGGATGTGTGGAGACCAGATTGTGAATTTGATTCACGAGAGAGAGAAGGGGAAGCCAGGAGACTCATTGTTGGGCATGCTGAGAGAAGCACATAAAGAGCGGTGGTATGGGTGAGTGGCTTTTTATGTCCTTTTTGAGCTGAGAAATAGTAGCTACTTGATAACCTGGTTGTGCATTTGAATGAGCGATGTGAGAAAGGCATTACTCCGGAATTGAGAGGAAAGACACAAAGACATGTCAGATAAATTACAACTTGGCTGCCATTGCTGAGGCAGAGTGATGCCCGATACTCACAGGACACCTTACCGACAAAACTCCATTACATACAACGTTACAAAAATGGTGACAGACACAGGAAAACACAACACACACGGATGAGCTATTCTGTTTTCCTACCAGTCACCTATATGAAGAAAGTTATATTTGGTTGAATGCCTTTACAGATTGGATTGGAGAGCATCTATAGTGTGGCTTGTGGCATGGAGTAGCAGAGGGGAGGTGTGACCCCAGTCCCTGCAGGTTTGGGAAGCACATTCCCACATGTATTGGCAGCAGTAGCCAGACATGCAGGGCTAATCCTCTGAAAGAAAATGCAGGACAGATTGATTGACCTACTGGCACAAGAGCTCATACTGTAGCAGTAAAGTGTGCTAAGCAGGAGGGTACTAAGCTTTTTCTGAAAAAGAAAGTATATATTTTCAAGTAGGTATAGAACTGGTTGCCTCTGTGTATTACATAGCATGATAGGAACGAAGCACCCTTCACTGAGCATTGGCTATGCATGAAACAGCATAGGGAAGTAACTATAAGTATTTATTAATTTATTTAATATTTAACACAGTCGTGATGTGTTGGTCAATTCCGCTTCAACTTTCTGTATCTTCCTTTCACATCATGACTGAACCAACACATTAAAGAGTGCTTCCAGGAGGAAGTAAATAGTTTGTCCCTTCTGTCCTTGGAAAAGGCCAAGAAGAAACAGAATTTGACTGAAGCAAGACATTTAACTGAGAGATGATGATTATTATTTTGGGGATAGACATTATGGACAATTAACTAGCATAGCACACAAGGCTGCAGAAAGGGGAGGTGGAATCTCCATCATTTTAACTCGTTCCTAAAAACATACAGGCATTCATGAAAGCAAATACCTGGATTTGAGATTTATCCGGCCCAACATCATAGAGCTAAAGAATCTCATATATAAAGAGAAAAAAGCATAAGAGATGTTACAAAGTGGTAAATATTGAAATGCATAAAAAGGCCTATTGCCAGATGTAAGTTTGTTGAATAAATCTCAGAAAAATACATTTTCAGTTTTCCTCTTCAGTGGTATTTCATCTACTGTTGTAAAATATCCAGCCATGCATAGCTGGATAATTTTATCATTTCAAATAGTCTTCATTTTTGACCTACCCATCATTGGGTAATAAACTAAAAATATGTTAAATTTAGCTTTTAGGCAATTGCAACATTTACAAGTTTGGCTTTTCTAAAGAATTTTCTTAATGCTATAAAAAACTAAACTAAATGTTTATAGCCTGATAGATTGTACCTGCATTCTTCAAAATTGCTAGTCTGTAGATTTCATAACACTTAATATATTAAAGGACTATTATGAATCAGACTTCATTTGGAATGCATGTTTTGAAAAGTCACGGGTTATAAGTTATTAAACCAGAAAACCTCTAGACTGCTAATCCCTGCTACCATCTGTATTTATAGGTTTGTAACAGAATGGTGACTGATCCTCTTCCTTTGAGGCCACTTGCCAATTCTGTCACTATTCAGTGCAGTGTAATATTCTTCTCCAGGTAATGCAGCTTTGTTGCTTAGCAGCAGGTTCTGCTTGCGTACCTGACAGTTCTTGGCTAATTTAGATCTAAGTTAAAAAAAAAACAAAAAACCACCCACCAAACCAAAACCCCATCACAGTAAGACTACTGAACTATTATTATCACTGGATACTGAAACAAGACCAGAAAAAGAAGAGAATAATACTTTCTGAGCTCTGAATTGCACAGAATAAAATATTCTGACATTATTAAAGTTTTAAAAACTCACATTTTACACAAAACTTTCTTTAGCAACACATTGCTAAACATGCACAGGGGAAGAATAAACAAGTGTTGGTGTTGGCAGTCAGTGGGAATGAAATATCAAGGCAAAGTTGAAAGAATCAACGTGGACTTTTTTTTATCACCTATGGATTCTGACACCTTATTGCAGAGTATTCTACTACACTTGAGATAGAGGCAGAAAGCACAAAATTCAGATCTTTAATTACATGTATAGGCTTAGTGGTCTGAGCAACAGACTAGCTTATGCTATTAAGTTTTACTCAGCTCATTTTGCCCAAATTTTTCAATGGTACATTGAGCTGATCTAACAATTCATGATCCTCATCTTTTGCCTATGTAAGTGATAGCTTTTTCTGCAGAGACTTTTTCCTACGTTGTTCCGTATGAGCCGCAGCAGCACCCTTAGTGATACAGTGACAAAGATGGTATCATAAGTCTCCCACTCTGATACAAACCCTTAGATTTAGGCTGCTCTTCAGATAAGGTGTAGTAAAACAGTTACATATTGGGGGAATAGTAGAGTGAAAGGGAGATTACTGAAACATGACAGTTTGCTACCAAAATTTTGTCTGAAGTTCACAAAAGGACCAGGCAAAAAATTGTCAACAACATACAAAAAGGTAAAGAGTTAGATACGAAGCAAAACAAGCTTTGTCTAGCTGTTGTCATATGTATGTTAGAAAAACCTTTTCTTGAGACACCTATGAATTATTTTTTAATGGGTGGTCCAATATTTTACCTCCTGCTATTTGGGAGCCTTGCTATGCACCCTTGTGCATTGTAAGAGACAAACACGTGGGTGAGCAGGAGAAAGAGTGGGAATAGAAATGGTAAAAGATAAAAGTCTCCAAGAAAGCTAAAAGGAATACTACAGCCCCTGATTTTTAACCACATCATGCCTTTGATGCTTCTCAATGCTACTGAATGCAGAAAAATGGAAGTCACCAGCAGAAGTACAATACAGTAACCTCCTGAGAGCAGTGGGACGATTCCCCTAAGACTCCTTACCATAAATTAGAGACAATAGTCTACCAGCCTTCTCCTTTGATTTGAAAAAAGGTGACAAAAGGTCACATCCCTAGCATGTCAAACTGTGTTTTAGTATTTTGGGGACACTTGAGTGTACACTGGCTGAGTAAAAACACTTCTATGAATGGCAAAAGCATGAAGACAGAATCTGTATGAAAAAATGTTAGGTAAATTGGCCATGTACTTTCAATTAAAAGAAGGAAATATTTGAGTTATCTTCCGTAATCGCAATAAATCCACAACTAGGCCAGATTCTTGAGATGAAATAGCTATATCTTATGTATATTTAATTGGAGGGGTGGAGGGGGAGAAGTGCTGGGCATTTTGATTAGTTGATTATAGACAGATTTACAGACTGACGCCAAAACCGTTTCATTATGTTGGAAAATGAACAAACTCATACCAGGGTTGGTCTGGCTTTGAAGTGTTTACAATCTAAATAGAAAAGTAGTAGGAAGGAAGACCAGAACATAAGGAGTTAAAGGAACTATCCTGAAGCCACAACAGGTAGCACTTATGGAACCATGTGTTGAAATCTTCTCTCTTGATCTTGACCAGCACATGTAAAAATGTTATGAATCACTGTTTCTTGTAATTTGGAGAGTCTATCAAAGGACTGAGATAGCATCAATGGCATATTTAAAGGGTATTCCTAACAGGGAAATATTTGGAAAGCGTAGTGCTGTAGGACTTTCAAAAGTAAAACAGTTTTTAACATTGGAGAAAAAGGTAGATAAGATATTTAAAACTTTAATCTATGCCATCTCTATTTTTAGAACATATTCTTTTGTTATTTCTTCTTTTTTTTTATTCAAATAAACAGATAAAAAAGTATCCGTAAATAATACAAACAACCTACAAAAAATTCATCCACTTCAGGTTACCATGCTGCCTCACTTTTAGAGAAAAACATTTCTCAGTTTAAGAAACTCACTCACTTGCTGTACATATGAGACAAAACTGATTCTGAAATGACACAAAAATTGTCATTCTTCTTTCTTCCTCCTTAAGTACTTTACAAACCCCTGGTTTTCACTGTTGAAGCTATTTCCTGCCATGACCACTGACTCAATGGAAAGTGCCAGTAGCAGATAGCAAAGTATACACATTATCCACTCTAGCTCTAAATGTACTTGTCTCTAAATATCCAGTGAACATCACAGTATTTGAAAATCTTTTCTAGAAAGAATATAGGTATTTCTCTCCACAAAATTAGATGAAGAAAAGAAACTTACAGTGGGTGCAGGTAAAGTCACTTAGGTTATTGACTTTTTAAAACAAAATTATTCACTGCACTCTGGATTGTTTAAAATAGGTTAATAATATAGTGCATAGACAGAAGAAACATCCATTGAAATGTGAGGAAACAAACCCAAAAAAAACCCCAAACAGCCCAGCCCCAAACCCAGGTCTGGTTAAACTGAACCATCAGATTCTGAGATTTGGCTCTTGAAACTGTAGAAACAAAGCAGCAGGCTATGGAATGGAAACTAGCATGTATTTTCAGAGAAAGCAAAGATCAGAGTTATTAATTATCTATTCTAATTTTCATATGCATGATGTAGCTAAGACTGATATTTTGATGTTTGATGGAAGAAATTATTATATCACATGGTTTGTTTTTTTTCCCAAAAGTACATTAAAGCAGACCAGGAAATGGATAGGACACTTGTTTTACCTTTTGGAAGAGAGGATTAGATATTCTTTCTGACCTAAAGGAATGAAACCAAAAAATTTTCTAACCAAGAAAATTTCATTGTGTTCTTCAGTTACAAAAATGACCACCATAAATGGACAGCTGAATGAATCTGAATTTTTTTTTTGAGAGAGAAATAACTGCCAAAACATGTATTTGGCACCCCTTCTTTACAGCAAACAGTCATTCTATGTCCATTTTAAAAAATATTATTATTTCTGTTATAGCTATAGGTTCAGCTACACCGTAGGTACTATCAAGTTTGATGATAGAATTAGGAGTACTTTTTTAGAGGAGGAATCTTGAAAATTTTGACATTTTGTGCTAGAAGGAATATATTATTGAATAATGGATTTAGGAAGTGAGGCGAGTTTTACTCTGTGGAGTATAAGAGGGAAAGAGGATAAAATCCTGATTGAAAACAGCACCGCACTATAGAATCACTCTCTTAACAATTAAGCTCTGCTTCTGCTGGTGGTTTGTTCAGACTGCCATGACATTGTAAAATTTCTTTGCAGTCCTAAATAAGAGAAACAGTTGTTCTTGCAGGTTTTTACGATAAGCTTCTTTCATTTATGAAGACAACAGTATAGAAAAACTTTTGTGAGGTGCTTGTCTGAATAGTTGAGAAACTACCAACTTTACTGTTCCTTGATGGAGTAGAAATCAAGACCAAAGCCAAGTTTTAGTCCTTCTACACTCACATCAGGTGTGTGCCCTGACACAGTCCCAAGTCTATCTCAGAGACAGACCCAAATGAGCACCAGATCTCTCCTTTTCCACACACAGGAAAGGAGGCAGCTGCATCGCCCAGCATGACCAGAAGACCACGGTAGACATACTGAATACCTACGGGTCTGTCTCTCTTAAGCCTTGCTATCAACTGTACTTACCCTCAAGCTGCATAGAAAACAGTCTTTGCTCATGCACATGAAGGCCAGAAAGTTAAAATTAAAAACTCTGAATTCATCACATTCTTTTGTCTAGGTTACCCATATCTATATGAAGAGCTTTAGTACCATTATACCCAAACTAGCCAGTTACTGAAAATCAATCATATTTTCAGCACCTCAGAACAAAGCTGCTTTCCACACACTTGCTATCCTAACACAAGGATATTTTATAGCAAGAATAGCTGCATTACTTTCAGTAAAGCGACAAGCGAAGAAAAGAAGCTTAGAGCACCAACAGATAAAATACACATCACTTTTCTCTTGTAAAACAGAATTCAGAACTTCTGGGTTGTCACAGTGCAAATTAATGGAATGGAATAAACAGTCCTCTATAAATCAAGCTTTCAGATTAAAGGATTTGTCATTGAATATTCTATAAAAATAAAACTGTGTAGAGCCTTTGACATTATGAAGAAAACACCTGAGTCTGAAGCAACAGAAAGAAAAATATTTCACCGATTATAAGTTCTTAAATTAATCTGTGATGTAGCTGTCATATTTTTATTTTTTTGTCGAAAAGAGGATATGGCTACAATACATTTCTTTGTTCTGCCAATAGCAGATCATAAGCAGACATGAAACAAGGCAGGATTCTTTTGTTTCCCTATTTATCACTTCACGCCTGTTTATTCATGACTTTTTGCAAACTGCAGGAGGACTAAATCACACCCACCTTAGCCTGAAATGGACAGGTTGTTTCAAATACGCTCAAGCAGCTTTGCAAATGGTAAATACACTTGAGTCCACATCTTCAAAGATGTTTAGGCTAATAACGAGATCAACGGAAAGTATACCCTTTTGATGAGATAAGTCCTGATTTGTAAAAATAATTGGAGTTCAAATAGGAGTTTTAAGCACAGTTATGTTCCAGAAATAGTTAATTGCATCTGCCATTTGTGTGGCAATAAAAGAGTTGACTTTCACTTTGCTATAAGAGAAAACATTTAAAAGATGGGCTTATACAGATGACGGACCATGAACTTTATATCTTTTTGTCACTTTTTAGTTAGGAGGCTATGAGGAAGCATACAGCGTAGTATTTGGTCTACTTCAAGGCAAAATTAGTTTCAAGATATGTTGATATTACTTAAAGAGGTAGATAAGCTTTGTACTTTAGTTTCTAGAAACCTGACTTAGTATCCTGGCATTTCATTACAGGCTTGAGTGTATGTGTCTCTCTTGCTATTTGGCAGGGCCAACAGACTCAGATAAGCAATAAATTTCTAGGAATTCCACACCTAACAAAGGAGTTAAAAATATAAAAGCAAGAAAGTTAGTGAAATAGCAGCCTGAAATGAAATACACTTAAAGAAACCACTGTGGAAAACATATGATGTCACAACTTAAGTCTAAATCACCATCTAAAGTTCACGTGATGGACACTGTTTTCTGATGTTTGCCTCTTGCTAAAAGAAGACGACTTGGATTCTTCTAAAAGTACCTCCTTGACATTCAGAAAGAGACATATTTTATGCAAGTCACAGAAAACCTGCATTATAGAAATGCCTTAAGAATTGCTTAAGATTATATCAAGGGGTGTCTTATAAAGCTATGGATCTGAGCCACATATTTTCAAAGGTTGGTAGTCAATCTTGGCAAATAAAAAAGTGCATTAAATAACTACTTTTTGAAAAAACAGTGCAATCACCAATTTAATGGTGTAAGTCAAATTAGAAGGCCTGGAACAGCACACAGTTGCTTTGTTAATTTTCCATGTATTTTACCAATTTTGCAACATACAAAGGAAACTGTCTCAATCTGATTAGCCAACAGAATCTGTTTCTTCTCAACTCTCATCGCTGTCCTCATATCCAAACAGCATTTTTTACCTGCTTTTGTTTTATCCTTAATCTATATTCCCTTCACATATAGCTTCCAACAACTGTGACAGGCAAATAATTTTTAAAAAATGGAATACAGTCATTAACTACAGAAATAAGAAGTTGAATTATTTCTAAGAAGTGCTTTCATCTGGGCAGCCCTTGTCAACAAAAATGGCCCCTGGGTAGCAGCAGGACTTCAAAATTTACCGTTTTACTATGCAGACAACATTAAGCTATTATAGGTGCCACCAAGGAATAGAAGGGAAAATAACTTATTTTATCTGACACTGATGGATTGAAATTAAAACATAAATGAATTAGGCACATTATAGATAATTGTTTTCATAACTGCAGTTACTAGATGTCAGGATTTCAGTGCAAATCTCACTTTGAATATTATTTTATGACTTCCCTTGACAAACAGATGGTCTTCTCCAACAAGAAGGCACACCAGAGAGAGAGAAGAATGAACCTGCACTAATTCTGACAGCATACTTTAAAGAGAAATTAATCCCTGCTTCAGGTTAAATTTAAATAATCATTTCCGTCTAAAATCAGTAACAATGTTTGGCTTTCATACTAGAATAGCCCACATAATGCTACAGAGGCTTTCAGCAGCCCAGCATGACCATCTGCAACGTAGGAGCCTGAACATATTTTTTTCTTTAAATTGAATTGTACCCTTTGGTGGTAGCTGCCCAGGTCCTATATTTATCCAGGAGTGCAAATGGTAGTTTATGAAAACAAAACAAAAGCAAAAAGCATACACACACAAACCCCAGCCAAACTAGTGAAATGTATATGGGAGGTGAGGGGAGAGTTACGCAATTGCTTTACAGGGGAGCAGACTCTCTGCCAAGTAGATAGCTGCTCCAAGACAGTGCCTAGCACAGGTAAGATGAATGCCCAACTCTGCTGTCCCCCAGACTTCTTGCTTGCTTCCCACTGCTCTGTGTTGGTGGAATGCCTAACACTGAATACCCAAGGTGTCCATTAATCCTATGCAGCAGCAGCGTCCTCCAGGGGAAGGAAGGAAAACAGGCCACAAATTCTCTCGAAAACTGCAGGTGACAGTGGTACCTACAGCATAGCTTTGACAACACCTGGGGCCTAGACCTGAGGTCAAATGGAGTGGGGGACCTAGGTGAGATTGATCAGGACAATTTAGGACCATACAGGCCTCCTGTGCACTTGAGGCACTGATATTCAGCAGCTTGTTGCACAGGCAACAACGCAGCCAGTCAGGCCCAGACACCTCTCTGCTGAGGTAGCTGGAATCCATACTGACTCATGCTAAATGATGGAAGGCTTCATCATTAGCTAACGGAGGTTTCTTTGGACTGCAGACACCAACACAAAAAAAAAAAATTATATGAAACAATCATGTAATTATCATGCAGTACTACATTTACAGTGCATGAATATTTCCTAGCTGGATTTCTTCATGACTAAAAGCACAATGCACTAAAACTATCCAACTTGGTCTCACCATGCCCCATCCACAACTAGATTAAAAGTGCTCCTATGGGCACCAGCAGCTCGGTCCCATAAAGTGTTTACTGTGCTTTTCACATGAATAATTTTGATACTTAACAGTATATTTGGTTTTTTGCATTCAAAACAATGTTGAGAAATAATGACTGAACAGAAGGAAAATCTGAAAAAAAAATTATATTGTCTTTAAGTCCAATAATGTTTATAATTGGCACTTCAGTAGAACTCTTAAACTTTCTACTGCCTATCAGCAACATATCTAAGCAAAATTTCTGATATCCAAGTAGAAGCTGTAAACAAAAAACACTCACCGATGATAACTTTCATGAAGCTGACCTTATAACACCAGTAGAAATAAATCCTTCCCTCAGTACATCTTAATGTGACAATAACTGCAATGCATCATTACGAAGAACAATTCTAAGAAGAAAAAAGCGTATAGCCCAAACAAACAACAACAGTCCTTAAAATTAAATTGCTGGGTTATGGATAGCGAGGTTCTTTTTGAACACTGCTAAATGTTTTCAAGGGAACTTATATAGCCAACATCAAACTCTGGCACCTCACACCAGCCTTGAGAAACTAAGCAAATTAGAGATGACACATCATGTGCTACATGGTACCCAGTAAGGAACACTATTTTTTTTTTCTAATCCACCTCATTCAAGGCTAATGGATTCCAAAGTCCAACATTGAAAGATCCTTAATAAGTAAACAACAGTAAGTACAGACAGATATACTTATAAAAATCAAATACCATAACTAAATATTAATCTCTGATTTAAAAGAAAAAATATCAAAAGGCAAACATTTCTAAGCAAAACAAATAATAATTGCTGCTCAAAAGTGAGAAACTATGTGCAATCCCACATGAATAACACTGCATGGGTTTTTTTATTTTTGCATCACTCTGATCACCCTAAAATGTCTCCATACCAGGAGGTTGCTTTCCTCTTAATTAACACCCAGCTTCATCTTCATCATGACCACTTCTGCTTGCAGATGTAATCTCCTTATTTGTGGCTACATTTGGAGTGAGAATCACAGAATAAGCCAATCCGGCACAAAGTGTCTGTACTGTTGTTATGTTGCAAATAATTATTTGTAGCAACAACAGTATTATCCAAGTGTTATCCATGTAATACGTTCCTTAAAAGTGAACATATGAGACAGTGAATAAAGTTAAAATAGTTATAAATTCAGTTTACAATATAATTTTTATCTAACCTTTAATTTCTTTATAATTGTGATCTTTTTTTCCCTGAAAATATACGTTATAATAGCACATCCACTTTTAGCAAATCCCTTCCACTGCCCCACTCTAACTCTTCTTTCTTCTGAGGTTAAAACATAAAATTTATTCTACATTCAATGTGGGTGAACAGGATTGTGGAAGAAGCAGAGACCAGAAGAAGGAATAGAAGAAGCAGGAACCCTGGCACGGGCAGGTCTGTGATCAAGTCCTACCGACCCATAAACTATGTCTAACAGCCCGACCGATGGAGGGGAATTCCACCTGCCTGGCAGTTGGGGGTTGCAGGGTCGTGTCGGTTGGGAAAGGAGATACATTAGTACTATATAGGCTGACAGTTTGGGATAATAAATTATTCTGGTTGCATCACCCACCGGGGTCCGTGCCTTCACACACTACAATTCAAAAGCAGATAGGTTAAAATATTCTCACATAACATTTATTTGCAATATATTCAACAAAACTTTCACTCCTTTTTGTCAAGTGCTTTTCCTAACAAAAACATGGGTTCTTTTAAACACATTTTGATTGTAATGGAAAGGGCTCATAAACATAACTAAGCACATGATGAGCTGTCACAAAAATAGCCAC
This sequence comes from Gallinago undulata, assembly GCA_026546715.1. Classification (NCBI taxonomy): domain Eukaryota; kingdom Metazoa; phylum Chordata; class Aves; order Charadriiformes; family Scolopacidae; genus Gallinago; species Gallinago undulata. The sequence continues at coordinate 11,769,066 of JAOTQQ010000004.1, read as the reverse complement.
AATTTTCACCTTTTTTGAGATGTCAGAAATTTCATGTTGTATCATCAAAAGATATCACATATCAAAAACGAGGTCACCCTTAATAGCAACAACTACATTACAACAGCAGCTGTAATACTGAAGGCACTTCAACATCATCTGAATTTTTCTATTATTTTTCTTTTAACAAATTTAAGCTGCTACCTGTAGTTTTTTGTCTCTATGGTAATTTCAGATACCTACAAACTTGAAAATGCAGCAGAAATGTTCTTTATTAGAGGAACACTTTGCAGTTAGATTTGCTGAAGACTGTTCATCTAAGGAAAGTTAGCACAGGTAGTTTGATATTCAAGTAAACACATAATAGTACTTCTCCACTCACTCATGTTTATATATAAATTAAATGCCCATTGATTGTCTTTATTATGAGAAAAAAACAAACTTATTTTTGCACAACGGAAATAGATTTTTTTCCTGTGCCGCTTTTTTTCAAGATACACAATTAAACATATTGTTAACAGTATACTTGCTGTCACTCTGGGCTTTTAAAGCACCAGATCCTTCAAAATTCTGCTGTTACTGTTAAAAGAAAGAGGCTTTATCTTGTGAAATCAATGGTATTTAATGGAATGTGTCCTTCAAGGCTGTTTTCAAATTATTATTTTTTTTTAAATATATATTTGAGTGTTGCTCTGAAACACACTATTTCAAAGAGACCTGTGATTGATGGAATTAGGCACGCAGATATCAATGAAAATAAACAGGAAAATAAAGACACTTAATAACAAGCTATTTTAAGCACTGTTAGAACTCCCAGTTCAGTACCTAAAAGAGTAAATCTAAAAACATGGCTTTGCACTATGATATCTGCAGTAATAACAAATCCAAAAAGTAAACATCAGTCAGAATTCTCCAACAAGAAATACATACCTACCCAGAGCTTCATCCATGAAATACTGACCCTATCAAATAATCAGCAAAACAAGCCTTTAGCTTGCAAGCTTCTCCTAACACAGACCACCTCTTCATTAAATGACTAAGTCACAACTGTTGAAAAGGGACCATTGTCTTTCTTAAGGCCTTTTGTGACATTTTTTTGGAAAATGTAGCTTGCACTTAGTATTTTCTGTGGTACTCCATTGCTGTTTTGAACAGAGTTTATGACTAAACCAGAACTCAAGTACAAACCAGTACCTTTCACTGGTTTCTACTGAAACAAGATCTCCTTAAAAAAAAAAAAAAATTCACAAAATTTTGTGCTAGAAGCAATAAAATGACCATTCCTGAAAGGAAATGGCAAAGAAAATGTAACAGGAAAGAAGTAATATAAATATATAAAAGGGACAAAGATAGACCCTCAAAACTCAAGTACTTAATTGGATTATATGCTGGCCACAACAAAGAGCAGAACTCCTTAGAGGGAAATTTTTCGCTGTCATGCACTTAAAAGTATGAAAAAATACCATTCTTATAGTACACCCAGAAGTAGTCGCACACAGGGTGTTTCCAACAGTGACTTTTATAATTATTTTTTTATCAGAATCCATTCTGTCATCACACTAACTGCATAAATGCCTTCAGGTAGATCTCTGGACACAGTGTGTAGGACTTGACACCAGAGCACAGCAGCAGGCTTTATCCTAAGAGTCATGATCATTTCTAGACACAAGAACGACATTTGGGGATACTGAATTTCTTAAGAAAATATTTTTAACCATTGTGCAATATATTTCTTGCTAATAACCTGCCTTCTCTATCAATCTTGGACTAGATTCAAAGGAAAATGTGCTTAGCAATATCTCCTTCTTTGCAAATTGAGGCAACGGGCATATTGAGTATTTAATCTGGAAAAATATAAAATGCAGCTTTGTCCTTTTCTCCACCACCCCCACCTCTCCCCCAAATAAGTAAAAAATGCCCCAAGCTACTGGAATCAGACACTGTTTATTTCTGGATAGCTGCAGTAATCAACCAAGTATGAGATTTAGAAAGAAGGACATAGAAAGTTGAACATCTTGAAATTAGGTGGAAAATAAGTCTGCAAATTAAGAGTATTTTTTCCTTGGGAAGGAAAAAGGAATTTTCACAGGGAAGCAAGTTAAGTAGAATTCCAAAAAAAAAAAAAAGAAAAAAAGAAAAAACCACAAAACCAAAACACAACAATACCATGGTAACTCTACATAAATACAGTAAAAAAAAGGATACATAAAAATTTTGTGCGCTTACTTCTGGACCCCACATTTCTCTTTGAAAGTGTACGCCAGTCAGTCACTACAGCTGAAAGGCAGCAGTAACCACTGCAAAGTGTTATGTGCCTATTTATTCTTCTATTCTATAAAAACGCCCATTAGTACAAGTATTTCCCATTTCATACAGCGTGTACATTCCATTCATGAGATGGAAGAGGCTGTAAATGAAGTCATGTAGATACATGTAAGCATGGTGCATACTAATACACTTGTATTCAATTTCCAAAAAGATGATTCTTAACATAAATGAAAAGATGAGGGTCTGTCATAGCAACAGATAGGGCTTTCCATTTCCCCAAGAAGCTTTTTATTTCATAGCTAACTTCACTGACATTACAACAGACTTGTCTTTTAGTCTAGCTTCAATTGCAGTCAACAGTGGCTAAAAAAACCAAACAACTCCCAAACACACAAGAACTTCATGGAACAGTCACAGGCCACGTCTGCATTGCCAAGCAGTCCAATAGGAGCAGATCCGTATATTGAAAATACTGCTGCAAAGTAACCAGTGTCCACACAGCACACACCTCAGACTAGTGCTAATCTGCTGCTGTCAATGAACTGCCACTAGTGGCGCATCCTTGCAGTGACCTTCTGGGTTAGTGCTGTCAGGAAGAAATCTCTTTCAGAATGCTCCAGGGCTGCCCTGCAACATGAACCAAATGAAGGTAGCAAAGAATAGTCAAGAAATCTACCGCAGAAGAGCAGTGCTGGTGTGAGCTGACATGATGACACAGACACACCCAGCGAAGGCAAGCCCCAACCACAAAATGATCCAATCACTCCTCATCCTTAGAAAGTGAATCCATGGGGTTTTCTAGAGTCTGAGCTGTTTCATATATTGCCTACAAGAAAGCATAAGCGGTATGTCCCACTAGGGCAAATAAATAGAGGCCAACTAAAGCAAGAGATAAGTACTTGTTCTACTTTTACTATTGGCTAGCACTGCAAACAGTCACTTTTCTACAGCGTGATTGCATCTGCAAGATGTGGCTGTTGATTCATTGTTATGTAATGAAAGATATTTTATTAATGAAGAAAGGAAAAGTATTGCTCATTACAATAATTTCACCTGGTAGTAACCTAGGTGTTAGAAAGGTTTTAGTTTCATCACAGGTTTTACCAATTCTAAAGATACTTCAGAAAAGAATCAACAATGCATATATAACTAAACCCATACTAAATAATGACCAGTGGCATCTCATTTAATTACCAAGAGTGTAATCAGCATGAGAAGTGCAGTGGGGAGGAAATAATGAGAAAGAGACTAAGTGCTAAACTGATAGTAAGAATAAGGTGGGGGGGTGGAGGGGCAGGGAAGAGCACTAAAGATCAATTCTACAGCTATCCATAGTATTTCAAAAGCTCCAGCAGGAGTATTATAAAGCCAGTGACCACCAGAATCAAGCCTTAGCCCTCAAACTGTAAGATCTAGTCAATGCTAGTTATATACATAGGGATTTCACCTCTAAAACAGAAACAATACCTGAACATCAGATAATTAGTTTTGCCACACAGGTGAACGATGACATGAATTAGGAAGTAGGGCTCAATGGCAGACAATTGTGTATTTATACACACATAGATGCAAACCTTCAGACATTCCAGTGTCCAGTGCATGGGTTCAGGGGCACTATATCATGCCCCTTTTGAAAGGGATACCAAAGGCTCTTGCTCAAATTTGTTGTTGTGCAAACATGGAGAGGGACTGTGTTTATGGACCAATCCATGCTTCCATCAAGGCCTACCACTCTGCCTCCCTGTATTTAGAAATGCAAAATTAGTCTTTGACCAAAGTGAGAGGTCTCACAGTCTGCAAGTGTTTTGTCATTTTTCTCCTCCTCAGCAGCTGTGAGCTATGCAGAACCTAACATCGATGTGTCAATCAAGTCCACCCCATGAAACCAGTCCTAAAAATAGCAAGAGTAACAATGATTCACCAGGGAAGGGTCCAGGGCAACTTATACCACATGTTTTTTCCCAAACCTAAATAAACTATCTATCTGAAAATCATTCACTTGCTAGCATTCATACTCCATCAAAAGTTGTTGCTGAAGCCCTACGGAAATAACAGAGATGGATAACTGCAACACAATCTCTCTCCAAATAGATTTCCCTGATCTCTCTGGCTTAGCTGAAACACACGTACAATGGAGAAGCATACATGGATAATATTTTTTAAATATAAAGAAAACTCTCAAATATCATTTCCAGAATCTGTTATAAATTGAAGACAGCGTTTCAGGGTTGTGAGGGTCTGAAGAACTGTTCAGAGTGCTTTAAAAATGTTCTGTTTAGACCTGATAGACTGAGACAGAAAAATAAAAATTAACCTTGAAAGAACACATACACTTTATTACACAATTTTATGTGTAGACATAACTAAATAAAGCTACAGTTTGAAAAAAAAAAAAGACAAAAAAATATTCTTGGGTGTCTACATAACCTCTTAAGCTTTAGCTTGGTAAGGAAATGTAAATTATTGCTTTAAGGCTGATAGAACACTCAAACTGCATTCTAATTGGCTTAAGTTAAGGTTATATAAATAAATATTTACCCATAGGGAAAAAGTCTTCACAATAGTAAGATAAAACAGCTGGAATTTGTATGGCATTTTAAATACACATTTACTTAATGCTTTACTTGTTGGAGAGTTGACTCCTAGCCCTTTTGAAGTTCAGGTCATATTTCCACTTGACTTTTATGAAAACTGAACTAGCACTACAAATATCAAAGAAAAAAAAAAACTGAGTTACAACAATGGATAAGAACAAAATCAGATTTGTAAAGTTAATGAAGCAGAAACAAAAGCTTTCTTGCACTCAAAAAATTAAAGACTGTATTGCAAAATCTTGAGTAGAATGAAGCACCTCTTTTGCCTAATATATTACAGAAATCACATATTTAGGATAGGGTTCAGCAAAATGTATTAATTTGTTCAGATTTCATCCTGTTCAGTAAATGAGTGCTTAATATTTAAAGGAGCTATTCTGTCTCGTTTCAGGTAGGGGAAGGAACTGTTTGAATATAAATGCAAGTAACAGAAAAACATCATAAATTAAGTGTATTTTATGTTTTAAAAAACTGAATACCAAAATATTTATCCTCAGCTTTATGAAAGAATAAGAAAACTTTGGGAGCTTGCATACACAATTGAATTCCAGAACAACGCATATATATTTATTTTTATAATATGCTAGAATGCCAATTTCAATATTATAACTCCTGCTATTTCTGTTATATCACCTTCTTTCTTTAAGAAGCGTTCCATGGATTTACCTCACTTTGCTAAAGGTGTTTGAGAAGGTAATTTTCCCCTCAGATAAAGAAAACCATATAGAGTAAGCACTGCCTATGACACACAAACTTTAATGCCCCAAATTCCTACAAATGTGGGTATGAATCCTTTTAACACAGAAGCAGATTCAATGTAACGTTGGTGTATGTTAGGAAGAATGTCTGTGCCTTCTCAGTTATATAATCCCATAATGAAACATTCATTTTCATGATCCCCGAGAGCAATATTCCTTATTTACTTAATTTATCTCTCTGAAATCATTTTATTGTCTGAACCTTTCTGGTTTATTTCTGTTGTATACATCAGCATGTAAAGTTGAAAGGAAGAAATTAATCTCTTTACTTTTCAGCCAACCTACCCCCACTACAAGAAAAGCTTTGGTTTTTTTCATGTTCTCTTTCCTTTCCTCTGGCTTTGTCTTTTCTCGTTCTTCAAAATTTATGAATTTGAAATTTTTAAGAGTCTAAGAGTAGTATTAAAATCAAAGTAAAAATGTACAAGTTAAATAAAGCACTATGAGGCCACTTTGAGAATTCTGATACTTTTTAATCAGGAAAAGATATTAATAGCTTTGCCAATAATTTTCTCTTTTTTTTTTTAACATACCTTACAGGAGAGCATAGCCAGACATATCAGAGCAGAGGAAAGGCCCATTTAATCTAGGATTTTATCTCCATAATGGCAAACAGCACATGTCTGAGGAAAAGCACAGTAATAGGACAAGTCTTCTGTGACGCCTCTCCAGAACCTTATCTGATGCTCTTCTGCAGCAAATTGTAAGCAATTTGCTTACTTAGAAAAATGAAGACAATTCTTTTCAAAGCATTTCAACGATCACTGGTTTAGTCAAAAAAAAATTAACATTATATCCTTACAAATTCTTCCAGTCAGTTTATCAGAAACAGTAAGAGTTAATTGTTGCCCTCCATTTTTCCTAAGTCAGTAGCAGAAAAACAGTCATTATCTCAGTAAGTCACAGGGATAAACAACGTTTATCTGTTCAAGCATTACATTCTTAGAAATTTTTTTCAAATACCAGCCAAACCTGCAGGACCCTACTCATGCATGGAGTTGGATCCACTGAACTAGCTCATCATGACAGATTCACACAAACCATTTTCTCTTTTAGAGTACAAAAGTTTCACAGTTCAACAATTTGGGAAACCAAACTAATTTTCAACAAATAAATCTTGGATTTTCCAGTATTTTTCTTCAAGGAAGTGATCAAAATACTTATGCATTTAGGACAATGAGACATAGGCACCTACCCAGTGCTATACCAAACTTCTTAAATCCAACCATGCACATTTCTTCATTTTCGGTTCTACCCTTCTCCCTCAACCTTTGAAAGAAAACCTTCTCTATGTCAGTTTTACAGTGATAACTCCAATAATTTTATTCTTTAATACCCTATTAGCTTTGTTAAATCTCTTTTTAGCTATTAAGAGATGAAACACCCTCCATTAAAATCAGACCACAAAACAGATAAGCAAGCTAAGAAGCACCCCGATACTGCAATAATACATGTGGAAGCTCGAATGTTTCCTCTAAAGTCTGCTGAGCAGCCTTCAGTTACTTAAGAAAAAGAGTTAGTTCAGAAGCATTCTGCCTATAGCAGCACAGTCTTCTGCAAGACAGTTTCTCAGACTACTCAGCACACCTCTGCAACCTGAACTGCAGACACAAAGTTTTGAGCTGTTTTGTTCAACTGGTAATTGATCAAAGGATATAATATTACAAAATGTTTTAATTACTGGCCAGACAACTTTACATGAGTATCTGGTGCAAGGCAGTCACCAAAGGGGCAATAAAAACACACACAGGAAGCATGCAAGTAGAAAAACTTGCTATACCTAGGACAAGATAAGCACAATGGTCTGCAAATTGGCAGCATACCCACCTGGACACATAAGATTACTACCACAAGGAAAGAAAAGAGGATATGCAGCATCTAGACAGAGCAGAGGAGACTCCCATCCCCTTTTTGGAGAGTGACAACAGCATAAAAATAGAATACATTACCATAGAATATCCAAGAAGAATGAACACAAGACCACTTCAAGTGCCACCTTCTCTCAGGCAGCCTGTCACCGAAACTTCAACAGCTATGAACCACCAAAGAGTATAAGCCATCAGCACTAGTATGTTGTACAGTATACTCCCAGATAACTTTGAATGTAGTTGTTAAAACAGTTTTGTGTAGACTGCGATGTCAATTCGTAGCAAGGTGACTATTAGCAAGATGTTCTACGAATGAACAAATTTATAAATGGCCAGATTCGTCAGTTCTCTCAACATTCCCATCACAAAAATCTCCAGTTCTCCAATGCTGATATATGTATGTATGATGTGTGTATTTTACGTGCACAAATATCTATCTATATCTTTCTGTCTATCTAGTTGTGCCATACATTCAGTTGCCACAGCAGCTTGGTGCTTCTCAAAATCCTGAACAAATAGAAATGCACTGCTTAATCATGAGAAGACTTGGAAGCAGAGTCATGCATCACATAAAAGAGGTGAGCAGCAAATGGGAACTTGATTAAAACAAAACAGTTCACCAAGTTAAACACATCTGTTTCCAGGTATGAACTTTGCTGGACTCTCTCTCACCTCACTGCAAAGCTTTTGACCTTAAGATGGTCTTCCAATTACTTTCTTCAACTAATCATCACATTAAGCCTTAGATGGAGAATGCTTTCTCATCCTTCTCCCGTAAGTGGGAAGGTGTAGAGTAAGCAAGTCTCAAGTTATTGACAACAGGAATCTCTCCTTTAGACAATAAACGCATGCCATTAGCACTGACGTGCACATTTTATAATCACTGTAGTCCTTGAACAAAAGTTTTAATGATGTTTAAAAGACCAGAGCTATAGGCAAAAGTGTGGCAAATTTTCCCTTACTCTCTGAGCTGTTTTATAATTTAATATTTAAATTTTAATAATATCCCAGAGTAATTAATTACTATTGGAGATATAATTCGCATACACCATCATATTTACACATCAAATATAAAACCAGGAAGTCTTATAACAGTGCATTTTGCAACATTACAGGCACTAGAATTAATTAGATCTTGTTTAAAATCCTCAGAGTCTTTTCCTTCACACCTCTCTGAAAAAAAGTTATGCTATTTTTTATTTTGTCTTCCACTGGGGTGAGGAAAATGCTTCAGCATTTTACAATCATTTTGTAGAGTATAAACTAGCAATAGGCGTCAAATTATGATCTGAATATTTATGATGTGATATATAGAGAGCAATTTAGAACATTTACATTGCAAATATTTGAAAACAGAAGTCAAAATAGAATTGATGCTATCTAATTAGAGAAGTCTTACAATTAATTCAAACTTTGCTTAGCAGTCTGGGAGTCCTCTTTCAAGGTACCTTGATCAGGCTAATTGGATTCTAAGAACATGACAGAAACCCTTTGGTAAAACCAGTGTTTGAAAGTTTAAAAGTTGAGATGACGTTACAGGACTGATAAGCACAATGGCCACTAAACTATACACTGCAGAGATGGAGCAGTTCAAAACATTTTTGCTAAACAAAGCTCTAGTTTTGCTTAATAATACAGGTATAGATTAAAATTTGTTTGTTTAACAATATCACAGCTGTTTGGTGGTTTTGGCATGTTTCAAGACAATTGTTAAAAGCACCGCTAAAATATACCAGACCAGTACGACTGCAGCTTACCCAAGATTTACATATGCAAAACTGGAAAAGCTTAATTTAATAGAGAAGTTGTGACCATTCCAACTCTTTCTTGTTAAGCCACTGTGATTTTTAAAATAAAAGCCTTTAGAGTTACTGAAATGATTGTTTAAATTAGTTCTGTTCATGCTGGAAAATTACAATGGTTTTCAGTTATTGCAAGGAAGATATGATCACATCTCAGAACAGCTGAGTTACACAAAAGGCTACAACTTGTGTTTATCATAGCTATTCCAGTCAAAATCCCTATCCCGGCACAGAGAAATTTTTCCATGTGCTTTAGGGTTAAGAAAAACTAAAGGTCTCCAGGCCTTGCAAGGATGCATGTGTAAACAAGAAGCAGCGCTAAATCTTGATGTTCTTCCTCAAAGTGTACCCCAATGCCTCCTTCATTTCTTGTTTTTGGCCTTAGCTCACAATCCCACTATCTATTATTCATTGCTCACTGGGGACATTGGTAAGCAAGGCTGTGGGTGACCTTAGCCCAAAGGGCTGTGTGGCGGACGGGCATGTTGGCAAGGTGACCATGCTCCCTGGACAATTCACTGTATACATTGATGACCACAGAACTTACAGAAGGTAGGAAATAGGGAACCTTGAGAAGCCCTTTCTGTGCCGTTATGGTGAGGAAGAAACCATATCAATAATGTCCCTGTTGGTTGCTTCTTTGTCACTACATCTGCATTAGAAAGTTTCCAGTAATTAAAACTATACCTCTCTCCTTGCTAACATATGGACAAACAAAAGACTGAAGCATTGCAGCTCTTCTATGGCGGGTGCATGGTGTTTGGAATAATGAAGGTTATGGTAAAATGTTGTTTTACAGTCCTTAAAAATACACAAACAAAAACCCCACATCCAAACAAACTAAAAAAGACCTGTAAACTGTAATTATTTCCCTCCTTTCAGCGCCCATTCATTTAAGTGTATCCTCTCAAAGCTACTTTCAGTAGCCTGGGCATTCTTTCTCTATACTTTCAGGCTTTGCCCTCACAAAAACTGCATATTGGTCCACCTCTCTTTGAACATGGAACAGAGGATGCTAAGTTACTTCAACACCTTTGAAAAATTTACACATCTATATAATTTGTTTTTTTTTCTGCAAGGATTGAAGCTCCCTCTAACTGATGAGTGGTACGTTGCTTTCTAACCAGAGCTGCCCTCAGCACAAAATTCATGGATTGTCTTTTTGTTTTCATTTTGACTTATCTTTATAGAAACAATTAACAATAATTTGCAGGGGAAATTAAATTGCAGTAATTGAAAACTGGATGTGGAAACCTGAAAAGTGTAAGATTCCCATACTTCTTCCTTTCTATCTCTTTTTTAAAAAAAAAAAACAAACCAATGACAACACCTTTTTTTTTTTACCCTCATGACATGTTACCACCGGAAAGACATAAAATAAATACTAATGTATTTACCAAAACTTAAATAGACTCCCTAAAATCAACTGAAGTTAATACAATTTAAAAATAACACAGGCATATCTCAGATACTCCATTTTCCTTTCATAGTGTTAGTCGCAGCTAAATACTGCATTACATAATTACATTTTTGGGGCCAAATAAAGTTTGACATAATCACCAGTGTATACATTAATATTCTAATTCTACAGTTTTGTTTAGGGTATATGCAGTATTACAGTTATAAATTAATTATGCAATGGTTCATCCTTTATGTGTTAACTACCTTCACAAATAATCAGCCAAGAAAACAGAAAAAAACATTATCCGAAAAATTCACTTCACCACACTATTCTTTGATCTTTTTAAAATGGTCATATTCATTAACTCTTCATTATATTATCATTATTATATTCTGTGTATAGCTAAAAGCAAATCCATATTCCTTCAGGCAAACATTTGCAATCCAAGAAAGTCAATTTCTATAAACATAATTAATCTTATGCATGAAATTTTAACACACACCCTCCCCTAAAAAAGCAAAACTCTACAATCAATCCCCCTAAAGTAACAACAATTTCAGTCTACTCCATTGTTATTTCATTCTAATTGACAGCAGAAAATAATTAATGGTTTCCACTGGATAGCAGAATAGCTGAAATCTCTTTTCACACCTTGGACCAACTTCTTCAAGGAAAGTAGTACCAGCTGAACTTGCCTCTGTATGTCTATGAAACTGCTAAAAAACAGGTTTCTATGGATTTTTTTTAGTATTGTTTTATAATATTTAAGCATCTTCCAGATATAAAGGAATGTGTAGGTTTGGTTTATTTCCTATTAGCTTTTTATTTTGGAAAGACTTGATTAAACAATAATTCTTCTGCATGTTGGTTTTGCAATTGAAATAAGTACTTCTTTATATTAGAATTCTCAAGGTAACCAGAGAAACAGCGTATGATAATACTGTCATAAGTATATATGAAAATTCAATTAATAACATTCTTAAAGGCTGTCTAAAAATATCTCAAGTGAGGACAAAAATTGGCAAATTATTCAAGTTACATTAAGTATCAGGACTTCTGGAAACAATGTTTTCCATGGTTAAGATTCTAGCTATCTACATTTCCTCAGGTTCTTTCTAACTGCTCCCTAATTTCCTTGTAAGAGTGTTTGTTGCACATTTTTCAGAAGTCTTCAGTCATAGGACATTTTGGGAGATCATATGTGCAAAATTTCAGGGCTTCCAGATGAAAAAATATACTCTGCTTGAACAACAGATTTTGCCTACACAAATTTTAGCTATTTAAGAAGTTTCCTCTTGCCTACATATTTATTTCAATAGTTGTGCACAATGAGAATGAGTGCTTTGAGAAAAATCAAGTTATTGAACAGAACATCAGACCTTGCAAGAATTTACTCCCTTCAGGAAAAAAAATTAAAAAACACACCAAAAAAAAACCTACAAGAAACTTTTAAACAACTCAATGTAACTCTTAACCATCCAAAAACTACCATACATACTTGTGCAAAATTTTCTCTTTACTTGAGCAAATGCACTAAAATCAGATGTTTCTTGCAGCATTTTTTTGCACAGAGGGTAAAGGTAGGAGAGGGGATAAGCATCTCATAAGGAGTAACCTATCATGGAGATGAGAGTTCATCATAAATAGTTTTCTCATATAACTGTTACTGTTAGAAACAAATTAAGAGGTCAGTCTTTTCATGCAGCAAGTTAACATCCAACAAATAAAGGACCAAATAAAAGTCTCAGTGTTTCTTGTATCCCTTGTACTGCCAGAGTTAAAAACTGAACTATGCAGCACCTGAACTGAGCTCTTGCAGACATTTTTGCATTTCCATTACACATAACTGTTCTGCAGACACTTTCCAGAGGGAAAGAGCAACTAGCACACCTTTCTTTATGTCAGCACATAGGCTGCTAACATGTCCAGGGTACAGTGTGCCTAATGGGACAGCGAGTCACTTAACAACTTGCATGAACATTCTGCTAATGTATTCTGTCAAAACTATATTTCACATATGATTGACAATTATTAGCCATTATCTACCCCAAGCATTGTTTTATCTAAATATAAAGATTCTGAAGTTAATTGGACAAAATATAGATCCTGTAATCCATACTATTCACCTCATTAGTGTTAATCCTTTCCTCAATCCTCTGATTTAATTGCAAATGTTTGGTTCAGTGAAGCTAATATCCTTTTTGTCATTGTTGTTCAGTTGTTCAGTTTTGCACAACTCTGCAAAAGATATAGATTACCAATAAAAGTTTATCCTTTTATAATTACTTTAAAGCTCATAGCAGACAAACAAAAGTCATTATCATGCAGCTAAACAAAATGACAAAGGATTTTCTGATGTTGAATATTCAACAAATCAATGCAGGTAAATTGGCGTTATAAACACATTACAATAGTTCATAATTTCAAGGCATTTTGGAGCAGTATTTAGATGTTTCCAGTGTTCAGAATATTGCTCAAGCACAAATGTGAACAGCTTTTGAAAACCTTATGGCTCAATACATTTTTCCAACTTTTTCAAAAGCCATTGTTTTTTACAAGACAAAGCCAAAATTAAAATTTTATCTTTTGAACCTATGACATCTTTTGAATTTCTATTTATGAACTTAATAAACCTTGTAATGCTTTTACAGATACAATATTTAATACTTTAACTTCTTAATCTGATTTGTGATACACTGAATGTGTAAAATCACAGAAATAACTCATCTGGTCAAGTAATCCATTATAAAATCTGCTCCCATTAGGTGAGTTCTACTGGGAATAAGAGATTGCTCTAGTAGTAAAATTAATCACCTGCAGATAATTTTCTTGGAAATGTTATAGCTCTAACCACATAAATCCGTTCTATTAAGTCCCAAAATGAATACAAAGAAAAAAAAATATTATATTCTATTTACTTATTATATGATTCCATGTACTACCAGCAGAAAAATTAAAGATACATTAATACATTGGAGATAACAAAATAATTATTAATTTCAAGTCATTATTCAAGGATGTTTACAATGGAAGGCAAATAGTGTTACGGATTCCAATTTTCTCTTAGGTTATCAATATTTTCCTAATAGTACCTATTTCTATGACAGATATTTTTTTTAAAAAACATTCCTGGGAATACTATGGATTGAATACTGCACAGAGGGAGATCTTATTTTTTTAAATCTGCAGATGCTATCATCATACTCTTATAAAGTAGCACAATTTGCACCGAGGTAAGAACATAGACACTGCAGAAGCTGTGGGAATCTTCAGGACAGTCCAAAAGTCCCACCTGGAGACTGCTTGCAACAATTCGTCAAATGCCTAGTTGCGAAGGTGGCTGGCCTCAGTCGCTCGCCTTGTCCCAAGTCAGTTCATTACCTCCTCCTGTGCACTGCCCAGGGAGTTAACGAACAGGTCACTGAGTGTGCACACAGCCACACCCTGAGAACCACCTATAGCACAATTATAAGATGAGCTTGAGCTTCATATTTCTTAAATTCCATAACTCTTGTCATGCATCATCTTCTGCTCCTCTTGATCAAAAATTTGTTCAGCAGATCAGAAAATCTCACCTGCAAGTCTGAGTTGCACAATGCTGGAAAGCTTTACATGCTGCCTTTTAATAAGCTACCAACTCCTTGCCAAGGAGGCCTTGCTACAAAAGCCCAAATAACATGAATCGCTCCCAAATGGGTTTTGGGTGGGTTTATTTTTGTTTTGGTTTTTAGCAGTATCTGTGAAAGCCTTGTTTCAGAGTTCTGGTAACTGAGCAGCATCAAGGGAAATTCTTTTGACAAAACATGGCAGCCATAGCCACATCCCACTTAACTAAAAGAGGTGCGATAGATGGTATATGACAGTTACTAACTATGTGATCTCAAGAACATCCTCTCTATATATTCTTTAAAAATATTACTTATCCCTCAAATCCCTGAGACACCATAGCCTTTCTGTGAAGTACAGTCCAAATTTATGGATCAGAGATTTTATGTTGACTGGAAAAAGTTTGCAGTTTAGATTGGTCACACTGGCGGTGCTTCTTTTAAGGAGAGTTTTTTTATAATGGCAAAGAACTTATTTATTTCAAATAGGAAAGAAATTTCAGTGCATGTTATCACATGTAATTATGGGTGATTAAACTGACATCTTGATTTTGTATCTGCTTGGTTGAAAAGACAACATGAAGTACTGAGCTTTTAGGTTAAACACTGACTCTCCTTCTTAAAAGTTTCAAATAAGTCTCAAGGGATTTAGTGCATTCCAGCAATGGTCAAACTAGTTAGCACTGTTTGGACATACAACCAAATCCACTCTTTGGGATATATAACAAGATCTTTCGTAAATATTTTCCCTGAGCTGGTCAGAAAACTTATTTTTCCCTATAAAAAATTTAATAGAAAAATCTCCCTTTGAAGACTTTGACTGAAAATAAACCTTATTGGGAGAGACAGAAATGTTTTGTTTAAAAAACATTTCAGAGCAATTATTTCATTATTCAAATGCAATCAGCATGTTATTTCATTTAGGATTTGACTACAATGTATCACACTACACCCTCCACTTTTAAAGCCAACCTCTATTTTGTGTGCTATGTGCTGTTCTCTGCACTTAGAGGACCAACCAGACAAGCCTGATGACAACTGGCATTGCAGGCGTCACTGGCCAAGAGAAAGCTATTCAACAACCTGAGCAACTGAATTACAAAATTTCTTCCTCCATTCTAAAGATGGCCTAGTCAATAGAAAATAAATTCTCTATAAGAAGTAGTCAAGTAGAGTAAGTTGGACTTTTCCGGTCACTCCTTGCAGCACAAAAGTATAACTGTCACACAACCACCTCACAGGTAACTTCAGCACTTAGCAGAACACATTGGATACAACTCTGCTCCATACAATCAGCACTACGCAATCTCAGTTTGCTGGAATTAACGTTTTGTTCCTGTGACAGACTCATGCCCAGCCACTCCCTTGGGGCAGAGCTATGCAGCCTTCCAAAAGTTTCCAACACCTTATGACTCGTGCTCCCAGCTAAGATGCAGATGAATCTCAAACACTAGATTGGAGTGATAGGACATTGAACAACAGACAGCAATACAGAAAAAAATCCTCCAATACACAATGAAATTCATTACTTTCTAGATAGCTTTCACCCACTTTGTTGTTCATTAGATATTATTCATTTGACACTGAACTACCTGCTTCTCAAGGGTGCCATAGTTGCTCCTTGTTACTTTGCAAGTTGAATCTGACATTTTGTTTTGCCTTGCATCTCAATTTCATTGTCACTCAGACCTTTAGAAATGGTTGATGTAATACTGTAAGCTATTCTCATAGTGATATTTAAATACTATGTACTTCATTCAGATCACTCTCATAGTTCCCTTGGAACTCCATGTCAATGGATTATCAGCCATATCTCGTTTCCTATTAATCAGCTCCTGTTTCTCAAGATCATTCTGTAAGATAACCGATTGCTGGTTTTGCCTCTATAACAGGACATAATTTAAAAATATATCTTAAAAAAAACCCAGTCTGCCTTAATATGGCACTTTTTTCTTTCATTAAAGCAGAATTAATGTTGTGGTCGCTATTAGATTTATTTATATACAACTATTTCAGTTCAGCTTTCTTGTCAGCTATTTAATGAGGTCAAACAAAGAGTTTACTGAAGACGTTCTGTATTAACAAAACAATCCCCAAAATTAATAGAACCACAGCAAATAGCATAAGAAACAAGGAAAAATCAATAAATTAGCTTAAAGTTATAAATCAAGTTTCTATACTTGGTTTGCCTGAAAGCTGTAGACATTTCAATTACAAGGGGTAAGAGAAAAAAGTTTCAGTAGTCAAAGCCCATAATGTGTCTTAATGTAGCGCATTAGCTAGTGTTGTTTTCATTTATTTTAACAGCAATAATAATACAATTACAAAACACGGTGAAAAGCTTAACTGCTAATAAAGAAGTAACATATGAACTTGTTGCTATAAGTGGCAGCTCTAATGGTTTTAAGTTGATGGGTATCTCAACTGTACAGTTTATCCATTGTCAATAGTATTGATACTACTTTATTTAGTTGTGCAGGAACAACAACAACAACAAAAAAACATCGCCATTAGCTTGCAAGAGATTTTGTAAGTTCCTCCTACAGGCCTCATTTCATGCTCTGTCTAAACTGCCAAATGCTCATCTCCACAACCTTGACATTACACATCAAAATACCTGCCAAAGGCTGGTGCACGTGTAAATGAAAGCACAAGAACTCTGTAACAAGTTCTTTCACTACAAAAAAACGGGGCAGGCACTCCTTACGGCTCATCTCGGGAATGAAATCACAAGTCAATGTTCTCTAAATATTTCTTACATGCTGTCTTTTGCACTCTGCCTGGGCTGCCGCATGGTTATTCTCTGCAAGCCATGGAGGACTACTCTGCAGACACAGCGTACTTCTTGTTCCAGTACGTTTCACTGCTGGGCTTGGTGCTAGCACATGTAACATCCATGCTTAGCCCAAGATGAAAATTACACTCAGAAGATTTTTACAAAGGATTAGAAAGCACTGAAGGAGATACACTTCACTGCCCCCAAGTTAAGAGCCACCCCTGTAGGACATCAAAGGAAACGAACAAAAAAAAAAATAATCAGAAGCGCATTCAGAAGCATGGATTATCACATGCAAGTTGTTTATCTGTAGGTAACAATCTGCAACAAACATTTTATGAATACATTCATGATGAGTATTACTATGATTTACATAGAACGCCTTAGTAAAAAGACAGGACTGAAGGAGAGAACAAGTGTATTATCAGTATGAAACTTCGGAAATTGCAGACACTAATAGTAAGAGCTGTTTATTTCCGTTTAACTTTGTTTAGAACTTATTTCTATCAGCTTTCATGGTGAAGATACCAGTGAATGTAAAATCACCTTTCCTGATAAATATTTATTACATTTCACATGTTAAAGAAAAATTAGAAAAACAGTATCTCTAGTTCATGCTCAGCCCAACCCTTAAAACAATCCTGCACTGTGTATCAGCACTCACTCCCACATTCCCTCCCAAAAATGAACCAGAGCAAGAAGAAAATGAAACAAATGTATTTGGCAAAATAGCTTTGTGGGTGTTTTGTTGCAGCACACAATAAAGACTATGTAGTCTCATTACTTCCATCTCAATGACAATATATTCAGAAGTACAGTACTACTGCACTAGCACAGTGAGGAATTGCAGAGCAGTTGAGAAAGCCTTCATACAAAACAGAAAATGTGATTTGGTCTTCCCCCTGCCCCAGAATGAGGTGGCCACAGTATAGGCTTTTGGGCTGCTTCAAATATTTGTCAAACAAATTAGAGAGTGTTCTTTCTTAAAAGGAAGTTGAATACTTGGGTTAATTTGCTAATACAATAGATATGATATAACACACAGAACTCTGGTTCCCCAAATTTATATTTAATTTTTAAGTCAAAATAGACACTTTAAACATCATGAAATGGAAGAATGAAGAAAAAACTTGAGAGCCTGTCACTTAATGTTCACACTGAAGACTGCAAAATTGTTTCCTTAAGATTCAAATTCTCATGGCAAATAACTGTATTGTCATTTCTAGTACTAGAATACATAATACTGAATACATTGCAAAGCAGACAGTAGTTGATCATACATTCAAGCAAAAATACCTGACATGAAAAGAAAATACAAGAAGCTACTGATTTCTCAAGTCACAAGCATTTCTCAGTCGTGCTCCCACTAGGTACAATTTTACCTTTTCAGAAACACAGTATAAACTAAAGGACTTTTCTCACACCTTTGCCTTGTGCTCTGGCATTCCAAATCTAAAAAAAAAAATTAAACATGCTATTGAAGGCTTTTCATTGGAAAAATACAAGTTGGATAAGATACCTAGCAGTGCTTTCTGCTCAGCACTACTAAAAAGAGATTGCTGACAAATTGAATATGGAAGACAAAAGAAAAGGCAGCTGGGAAAGAAGCAATTTTACAGGGTTATACAGTGCTTCCTCTAGTATGTTATTAAATATTTTAATCAATGTAACTGTGCTTTTAAATACCATTCCTTGGCATTTATAGACCAGGTGAAGAAATACAGGTAGGTATGCCCAACTGTTTCAGCCACTTTTTCTTCTTTTCCTTTTGGAACAGATAACTATTGGAACATGACTTATGTATTTTAAATCATGCAAGATTGAGCCAGTGCCACGTGGATCAGAAACAAGTGGACAGAGAGACTACTAAAATATAAGCTTCAAGCTGGCAAATGCTACAACAGCTTTGGGGAGGGGTGGAAGGACATCAAGATTTTGACACTTGATCTAACAAGGCCTCTTAATAAACCAGGGGATTTTTTAGATTCTCATCATCATGGGTACAGAAAACAGGTTTTTGTGTTGTTTTTTTTTTTAAACCAAGCATGGCATATGATTTCTCTCTGGTTTGATATAATGCAGTTATAATTGAAAATTGTAGCTAGTTATTCAATTTGGTCATTTCAGCCTTTCCTCTGTATCAGACTCAATGTGAAAAATATATCAGTACTTGCTAAACGAGCATATGAAATACAGATACACACCATCAGGTTAAAAAGAAAAGATAAATAAACCTAATACAAAACATTTTTAGCCAGATTATTGATTATCTCTTTCAGACCGACTGATATCTTTATTCACATGTACTCCCTTTATCTGTATTGTTTGACGTGATTTAATCAGTCTACAGAAAATCCATTCTGATATTATGTTAGCACTTGCCAATTACTAAGTGGCCACTAATGTCAGCCTCCTTTAGAGTGTCGACTGAAAACTTACAAACACATTGGCAAAGCAGCAGTTTGAAAGACAACTGTTCCATAGAGCAACACAGAACAATTTGCATGGCTGGCCCAAAGCAGCTGCTTTGTAGATTGAGATAAAATTGCCTTTTCTATATTGGATGAATTCCTGGCTTGTATAATATGAAGTCTATAGCATGGAACATCTACCGAACTGTTGCTGAAACAATGCCAAAACACATTTATTACCATGGACAACACTAGGACACCCAGTCTGAACAGTTACCAGCTTAACTCGGAGAAGCCAAACAGTGTATTTTTAGGACAGCTGCAATGTACAAGAAGTGTTCAGCATTTGTGGGCGTCTTTCTTGATTTTATCACAAGAACTTTGTGGTACTTAGCATTCACCTCATATTCAGGACCTCCAGAGGCCCGCAATTACATCAAGTATCTTTCCTTTCCTCACATGAAATAAGCTTTAAAATATGATCCAGTTCTCACACAGACTTTGAAATTAAGACAAAGGAAGCTAAAAAACAAACTCTCAGAACTGGCAGTATTAGCAGCAGTCATGTATACTGCTTTATACAGGCACTAATTGAGGGGCTGGGAGAAGAGGATTTCAGTTTTAGTTAGCGCCTGTCTTTATAGCTGTCCATTTGTGAAACTGTAATTTATTTACAATTATTTCAGTGAACAAGCTTTCATAAAGTCTGTTGATCCTTTAGGATATTTAATTAACTAATAATAAGAGATGTTACAAGCAATCAAACAGATAAATACATTTCTTCAACAATTTATCACTTGGATTAATGCAGAAGTACACTTTGAAATATTTGCATGACTCTCCAGGCTTCATCTTTTCCTGCACCAAGCTGCACCCTTTCTGAAATCTCATATTTTAGCTTCAGCTTCAAATTTTCCATTTTTCCCAGAATAAACTCACAGAGAGCAAAACAGTGAAGAGACCAGGAGTAATACTGCTGGGAACTCTGCAACTGAAAGACTCTAATTTGGAAACTGATCTGTAAACAACCATAACACAAAGCAGACATTAATTTATTGGTGCACTGTAAACTTCAGGCTAATTTATGGGCCCAGGCCCTGTGCTGTGCAGAAAGCACTTGGAAGAAGAGTCAGTGAGGGGTCGCTGCCCAAGCTGCAGCTCATTTCCCCTGCACAGTGTGAGGCTCCTCACAACCACCGGCTCTAACCAGCGCACACCAGACACTCTGAAAAGCATTTCCCATGTCTGTCTTTCCCAGCCAAATGTGACAAACAACAGGCATTAATACAGATTTGAAAGGCCTTATAAGCAATCGTATTAGTTCAACTAATTCACAGTATTTGATTAGATTGTAAATTGTTTTCTGTTGCATCTGCAGACCCGAATCATCACCATTACTGTTGTCAGGCAGGAGAAAATCCACTCATTCAAATCTGTGTTGGCACCTTTGTTGGGAGCACTTACAGGCACCAGAGTGCTTTTTGTCAATTTTGCGGTCATGATGCCGCTTTAATTCTTTCAGCTTCTGAAAATCATGACCAAATGAAGCCCCTCAGACAACAGGTATTTTCCTAGTTCAGACCAAACACATGAGGGGAGGAGGGCATTGTGATACAGTGCAGAGAGGAGACTGAGACTTCAGTCACCACGTTCTCCCCAATGCTTTCTTGCAACCCTCTCCATCAAGTTCCACTGTTCGAACAGCATCATCGTGGCAATACAGGCCAATCAGATTAATTGCTGTACCTCATCTGAGAGCCTGCAAAGCTTCAGTACAATTTGTTCTAAGCCCTTCTTCTACCAAAATTTGAGTAAACCTTCCAATGCAGCCACTATGACTGGTAGGGGAACCTATTCCCTGTGCTCCCCAGGTTCCTCTGCATTCAGTGGTAAGCAGCAAGAGCCCTGTCCCCTTGCTCCCAGAATGGCACACCAAAGTTGGGGCTGTTCTTTTAATTATTGTTTCACTTAAACAACAAAATTCTTAATATGATTCTATTAACATAGTCTAAGGACTATAAAAAAACGTGAATTGTCTCAAAACTACTAAATCTGTACCGGCCTGGGGAAAAAGACAACAGAAAATGGAAAGCCTGCTGAAAGAACTTTCCTGACCTGTAGATGCCAAGACCATCTGCTTCACTCTAACTTCTGCTTTCCTTGTCCTGTTGGCTACACTACTGCAATCAAATGCATTACTAGATTCTCTCTTCCACAAATCTATTGTAAAGGGTACATCTTTGTGATTAGAAAAGCTGCAAACCTAGCATTCTTTTAACCCAGCAAGTCTGTTTCTCGGGACAAAGACAAGTGTCTGTTTCACAACTTTGTGGAAAACTCGTTTCTATCTTTTGATGAAAAAAATATTTTCCTTGACCCTCAGAGGTTGCATGACTAACAGAAGGTATTTTTGCTCAATCAAGTAGCACAACAGGTTCCCATTGTGGAGAAAAAGAAAACCAGGGAACTTCAAATGACATTCAGGAGACACACAAAGGGGATCTGTAGAAACCTCCATGATGGCTTTATGCCTCACCTCTTCAGAAGGTGAAGAGTGAAGCCAGAAAAGAGGCTGCACTGGGGTGCCGTGCAGACCATCATCACCACAATCCCAGTCCAACAGCATCAACTAGCATTGCTCAAATGTTTAATGAAATTTTTTCAGCTGATGAATATCATCATGATTTCTCAGCAGAAAATTCAGATACGTGACTTCTTAAAAGTATAGAATATACTTTTTTTCTAGCCTATAGTGTTGCTGTGGACTCAGCTCATTAAAACACAAAGAACACATTACCATTAAGGAACCCAGATGAAAAAGTTTTGAAACTCACAAATCTGTTTCTAAATCAGTGCCACAGATTTTTAAAAAAGAAAATTATTCATATTTGTAAGCATATTCAATTGAAATTAATTTTCTTTTTAGAATAAAAGTGTATATTGTATAGGCTGTAAGATGACAAAAAAAAAGAATGCGTACATTTTTGACCTGGGGTTTAATTTTATATATTAAAGCATCATTTGCCGGCTTACAACACAAGTTGGGCTAGAGCAAATAATTGCATTTTAAAACTTTATGGAACTAATTTATTGTGTAGGGCAGGCACAGACTTGATCTCCTGGCAGCAAAATTTTATGTTTCCATTTCAGCAATACTGCCTAACACAATAATATCAGGCCAGCAAATCTTAAATATAAGTTAAGCTAACATGATCCATTGCCTTATAAAGCAAGAGTACCCTGTGGAGTCATGCTGAATATGCCAAGTGATTTTTCAAAATTTAATCATCCTAAATGTCAGATAAAGGTGCTTTTGCTGTCATTCTTCAAAACCAGAAAAAAAAAAAATCTGAGTGTGCCTTCAAGTTATACAGAAAACTGTTCAAAAATAGCTATGTTAAAATATCAATCCAATGTTTGCTAAATGTAAGGAAGGAAATACTGGTGTTTTATTGCAAAATAAAGAATTGTGTATTTTTTCCAATAAAGATCACCAGTTTTCATATCAATATAGATATTACCATTTCCTTCAAAGATCAATTTATCTTTTGATATTGCCTCTACAGTAGATGATGTACAATGACAGCAATGACATTCTGATAAAAAGTTTTAGTAAATTTCAAATCAAACTTTTGTTTACGTTAACTGTTGAGCTGATCAAATAAACAAGTTGGAAGGTTTGATAAGCGTGCTCTTTAGCAACCCCACTAATGGAATGGGGTTAACTAGAAGGTTGCACACTCTTAACTAGAAGGTTGCACAAGGATGTATGATATCACAGGATCAAGCTCCAGGTGGCTGAGTAGAAAGTAGGAATTTAATTATACTGATGAATTTGTATATTTGTAAAATAAATTACAACAGAAATTTAAAATTCCTCCCTTAAGCCCCTCCACCAACAACTTTTTTTGGGGTGGCAGGGTGGGGCATGTTTCCCAATTATTTTTTAAAATTTCACCTTTAAAAATGCTGAACGTCATTATACAAAATGAACTGAAATAACACATCGTAACCATTGACACTAAATTATCTCAGAAATAAAAGAGAAAGAAATGCTATGGCTAGGTAAGTGATTAACTTAATTATTTGTTAGACTGTGAAGAATAGGAACAGGCTATGAACTGTGGATTGTGTCTATGGATTTCAATTCACCCACCCATTCTTTCTTATTTATACTATGATATAAAAAATACTTCTCCACAGTTACGATTTGTACACTACCACAAGAATCAAACCTTTCTTTGAAGTGTTGTATGTCCTACAACACTGGTGCTAGTAAGGGCCTTCAGCTTGTTGCCCTGAGGCAGGCTGGGGACACTGTACTACAGTCAAAGGCTTATGGAGATGAGCCCGCAGCTCCTGAGTTGAAGTCAACAGAGAAACACCTGTAAGATACCTCAAGGGGCATTCCCCTAAGAAAGTGGCACAGCCAACAACTTGGCTGAAGTACCTCTACACGAATGCACACAGCATGGGCAACAGGAGGAGTTGGAAACTACCATGCTGCTGGAAAGCTATGATATAATGGCCCTTACTGAAACCTGGTGGGATGAATCCTACGACTGGAGTGTGGCTATTGAGGGCTACAAGCTGTTCAGAAAGGACAGACAAGGAAGGAGGGGCAGTGGTGTTGCCCTCTATATTAAGGAATGGATAGAGAGTGAGGAGATGTCCCTAAAGCCCTCCCTGAGGTCAGATGAAGAGAGTTGAGAGCTTGTGGGTAAGAATTAAGGGGCAGGCCAAAATGAGGGACAGTGTTGTGGGTGTTTATTACAGGCCACCTGATCAGAATGGGGAAGTTGATGAGGCCTTTTACAGTCAGCTCAAAGTAGCCTTGCAATCACAGGCCTTGGTTCTTATGGGGGACTTCAATCACTCTGATATCTGCTGGGAAGGCTGTGCAGTCAAGAATGGGCAGTCCAGGAGGCTCCTCCAGTGTACTCATAATAACTTCTTGACTCAGATGGTGGAGAAGCCAACAAGGAGAGGTGTACTACTGGACCCAGTACTTACAAACAAAGAGGGACTGGTGGAGAACATAGAAGTCGGAGGCAGTGACCATGAAAAGATAGAGTTCAGGATCATGGGTACTATGTACAAAACAAGGAGGACTGAAACCTTGGATATCAGGAGGGCTAACTTCAACCTCTTAAAGAAACTGCTTGAAGAAATCCCATGGGTTAGGACTTTGGAAGGTAGGGCGGGCTCAAGAGAGCTGCAAAACATTCAAATATTGCTTTCTACAAGCTCAGGATTGGTGCATCTCTAAGAGCAAAAAATCAGGCAAGGGAAGCAGGAGACCTGCATGTTTGAGCAGGGAGCTTCTGAAAAAGCTCAAGTGGAAGAAGGAAGTTTACACTGAGTGGAAGAAGGGAACTGACCACTTGGGAAGATTAAAAGAATGAGGTTAGAGTATGCAGGGATGAAACAAGGAAAGCCAAGGCCTCAGAATTAAAATTGGCAAGGGATGTCAAAATCAACAATAAGGGTTTTTTCGAGTATATTTGAGGCAAAAGGAAAACTAGAGAAAATGTGGGCCCACGACTGAATGGAGTGCCATGGAGACAGAGTATGCAGAGAAGGTGGAATTGCTGAATGCCTTCTTTGCTTCAGTCTTTCCTGCTCAGGCCAGCCCTCAGGAGCTGCAGACTTTGGAGGAAACAGAGAAATTCTGGATGAAGGAAGATTTCCCCTTGGTTGAGGAAGATCAAGTTAGGCAACAGTTAAGTGAACTGGATGTCCGCAAATCCATGGGTCCTGATGGGATGCACCCACAAGTACTGAGGGAAATGGCAGAAGTCATTGCTGGGTCGCTCTTCATCATCTTCGACAGGTCCTGGAGAACAGGAGAGGTGCCTGAGGGCTGGAAGAAAGCCAATGTCAACCCAGTCTTCAAAAAGGGCAAGAAGGAGGACCAGGGAAACTACAGGCCAGTCAGTGCCACGTCCATCCCAGGAAAGATGATGGAACAGCTTGTTCACCTCAAAGCATATGGAAGAAAAAGAAAAAAACAAAAAAAAACCCACACTATCAGAAGTAGTCAACATGGATTCACCAAGGGGAAATCATGTCTGACTAACCTGATAGCTTCTCTGATGGCATGACTGATTAGATAGATGAGGGGGGTGTGGTGGACAGTCAAAAGCAGCCTCGTAGGTAAGCTTAGGAAGTGTGAGTTAGATGAATGGGCAGTGAGGTGGATTGAAAACTGGCTGAAAGACAGAGCTCAGAGTGTTGTGATTAGGGGCACAGAATCTAGTTGGAGGTCCGTAACCACCAGTGTTCCCCAGGAGTTAGTAGTGGGTCCAGTACTCTTCAATATATTCATCAATGACCTGGATGAAGGGATGGAATGTATCCTCAGCAAGTTTGCTGATTATACAAAACTGGAAGGAGTGGCTGACACCAGAAGGCTGTGACACCATACAGCAAGACCTGGACAGGCTGGAGTTGGGCAGAGAGGAACCTGATGAAATTAACAAGGACATGTGTAGGGTGCTGCACCTGGGGAGGAATTACCCTGTGCACCAGTACAGGTTGGGTGCTGACCTGCTGGAAAGCAGCTCTGTGGAAAAAGACCTGGAAATCCTGGTGGATGACAGGATGACCATGAGCTAGCAATGTGCCCTTGTGGCTAAGAAGGCCAATGGCATCCTGTGCTGCATCAAGAAGAGTGTGGCAGTAGGTCGAGGGAGGCTTTTCTTCTCCTCTGCTCTGCCCTGGTGAGGCCCCATCTAGAGTACTGTGTCCAGTTCTGGGCTCCCCAGTTCAAGGAGGACAGGGAACTGCTGGAGAGGGTACAGCAAAGGGCTATGAAGACGATTAGGGGCCTAGAACATCTCTCTTATGAGGAAAGGCTGAGGAACTTGGGTCTTCTTAGTCTGGAGAAGAGAAAACTGAGGGGGGATCTGATCAATGCCTATAAATACTCAAAGGGTGGGTGTCAAGAGGATGGGACCAGTCTTTTTTCAGTGGGGCACAGTGACAGGACAAGAGGTAATGGGCACGGACTTGAATATAAGAAGTTCCATCTAAACATGAGGAGGGACTTCTTTACTTTGAGGAATAGGCTGCCCAGAGAGGTGGTGGAGTCTCTGTCTCTGGAGACATTCAAAAGCCAGCTGGACATATTCCTGTGCAACGTGCTGTAGGTGGACCTGCTTTAGCAGGGGGGTTGGACTAGATGATCTCCAGAGGTCCCTTCCAACCCCATATCATTCTGTGATTTAATTTTGGAAGGATATCAGGCTTGCAATAAGCTTAGAGCTATAAGCTGTTTTTTTAAAATCTGTAACCTTACTTGGCAATTTACACACACAAATGAAACATTCATAACAAGACATGGTCAAATTCAGGCAGTACTACTATAAATAAGACTGGATGGGAAACCACAGAAGACATCAGGATTGCTGTATCCTGTTTAGCACACGCTATCTTGCATTAAGTAGCAATGGAACATCAAAAAAAAAAAAACACCAACAAAAAAAAAACACCAAAACAACCACCACAAATCAAAAAACCCACATACATACACCAAAAAACAACCTCCCCAAAAACAAACACAAACCCTCCCAACAAAACCTTAAGGGAACAGATGCAATACCTAAATCCTGAAAGCTGCCTAAGGCACCTATTGCTTTCACTCTGCATGTTGCAATGAAAGTTCAAGAGGTGCCAAGAACCATGCAAAAAGATATTCCTGGAAATTATCAGCGTAAAATCCACCTAAATTAAATTCTAGGAAGAGCAAAATACTTTTTTCTACTTTGAGAACACCAATACCAAACTTAAGTCTGACTAATTTCACCAGTCTGAAGTCAACACACCTGTAAAATAGACTGGCTCAGTTACTGTAAAAACCTTCTTGGTTTTCATGAATAATGAATCTGATCCACATCACTAAATCTGTAGAAAAAATACACCAGAAGCAGAACATCCATACTTCCTGTGAATGTCCCACCTTCATATTTCTTACTAGTTTAAAAACAAAATAAATACATTTTTATTGGTCCATTTTGTTCACAATTTTTGCAATCCACCAATACCTAATATAGATACCATACTGCCAGGATAACCATAATGCAGAGCATGAAAGTCTTCGCTGAGTCATTACAATGCACGTTTCTTTCTCACGCCAGTGGTCTTCTCTGTGTGTGTTGAAGCCATGCTTTCTAGCAATAAGGCTTATCACTTTAATAGCAAATCACTGGTTACAAATTTTTAATATATATATTTTATTATTTTCCCCAAGTGATGTAAATGATGCTTATGACAAAGCCTAAAATTGGGTTATAAACACGTGAAGACTATCATTTCTTGTCAATGAAACTCAACCACAAGATAAGAGGCCTCCAGTGAGCAACTATCAAAACTACTGCCATTATTCATGATCTCTAGACTTGATGATTACAAGAAAGATGTAAAACGCAGCTCTAGAAACTTAGTGATACACACTCTAGACAATCTTTTATTCATCCTGAAAGAAGAGAGGCTCCAAGCTGTCAAATGAACAGTTGCAGGAGTAGCCATTTAATCATATTTACTTTTTCCCAGAACTTCAGCTAAGTGGCAAGCGGTGCCTTTGAAGCATTCTGCTACTGCATTATTACTTCAATAGCTCTAGGCAACAGATCAGAGAAACAGCATAGCATAGCATAAAACGCAAAGGAGATGTACAGTTTCCACTCTATATATTTGTCTATTTAGTCTAACTACTGCAATAATGTGGTCTGTATACAAGAAATACTATCCAAAAAATTACTTCACCCTTTCTTAACCGTTATGCTGCATGTATGTTTTAACATGTTAATTCAAACTTTGTTTGACTGGGACAGGATATGTACTAATTTGCAAGGTGAAACATTCACAACCAGTTTACAGCAGCTACAATAACTATGAAGGGAACCACCTTCTATCCTGGAATGGAGAGCTCGCAGCCTGGGCAGGATACAGCTGCAGTGCTCCTGCAGCACTCATTGCTGGAACAGCAGCCCAGGGACTGTCAGCAGCCAGAGCAATTTTGAGTAGCCATACTCCAACCTCCTGTAGAAGGGCTAACAATCCATGAAAGAAGTAAATACTGCACCGATCTGAATACATTTTTTGCTCTTATTATATCCATTTTTCTTATTTTTTCTTCTTTTTTAAAGACAACTGTAATATTCCCCAACACGCTTAAAGCCATTCCCTTTGGTCAGTACCCTGTCTTATACACCCATGCTCTACATTGGAAGTACTGCTATAACATTAAGAAAATTATTTCTGTGTCTTAATGAATAGGATAATAATTTCTGTATTTTCTTTAGCAAAAAATACATAAAAGTATGTCACTGCCTTTTTGATAATTCACCTAGGGAATACAGAAGTCCAGAGCATGAAAAAAAAAAAAATAAAAAGAAGTCAAGCAACAGACACTTAGAGGTGACAATTGTCAGAATAAGCATTTTACTCAGCATGGGAAAGAATAGTTTACGCTTGACTGCATTTTCTACTAAACCTACAAATTACTTGTCAGTTTATCTTTTTTAAAATTACATTCTTAATTTACTTTATTGCAACTACACCACTTCTAATATGGATTTACTTGTCCTAATCACTTGTGTCCATATAGCTTATCATCTCCATCAATTATGTTTTTGTTTGGTTGAAATTCATATTTTCTTGTTTAAGACAAGAGAAATCAAGCAATTAAATTCACGTGTATTATGCAACCACATCTCAGTCATTTTGACTTAATATTTCCAATGTCACAATTCTATTTTTTAGTGTTTCATTTGCATTTAGCCAGTCAGTCCATGCTACTCGTTTGGTTTTGGTCTCCAACAGGGTCTGATCGACTAGTTTCTCATTCTTGTTTGATTATTGTAAAGTAATGCATGTGCTCAAAAGGTAGCAAGCCTCTGTGATTACTATTTGTAAGGAAAACACTCCTACCAGCCACAAACAAATCCGTTCCCAGCTAACCAGTATCAGATTTAAAAGCATAAAAAAAAATAAAAGTCTCAATTTAGATACAAATGATGGCACAAGTGAGCAAGATCAAATAATTTCTAGAGTTAAATAAATTTTTACCAGTTGAATAAAATATTACTGGAGATAGAAAGAATAGGAAATATTTCTGAAAAAAAAATTATATTATATATAATATGTTCTCTATATAATCTATATAATAAATAATATCTAATAATATAATGAAATTATATATTGTTATATATTATATATATGTTATATTATTATATGTAATATAAATATTTTAATATTATTGTTAGTACTCTGCCAAACACTACCCGAGTTTTACTTAGCCTTTACCTGAAGTTTTGCCATACAAGTCTATGAGATAAGGGGAAAAGGGCACTGAATAAATAATTCTGAACAAGACTGCAAATGAGTGTCAGTCATTTACACCCAATCAAGGAAAGGAAAGGTGAGAGCGTCTAAAGATTGACCACAAAGAAGTGCAGGAAGAAAACACTTTAGGAACACAAAAAGTAGAAATCAATTATTAAAAACATGGAAACAATTAGATACATATGTTCTCTTCTGAGGGTAGAAAGGATATAAAGTATGATTACACTTCAGATTTGTTAAGAAGCACAGCATAAATTAACAGTGATGCTGGAGCCCAATTTTTACTAGAACTTCAAAGCAAGGCAAAAAGTTAATTAACGCCTGGCAAGAACTTGCCCCACATACACAAAAAAACAACATACACATTAAGTACTTCCTTCAACTTAAAACATAAAATAAACTTATGTTTTCAAAAGGCTAGTGAGAGGGTCTTAAAAAAATACTAAAATTACAAAATAAAATAATGGGAGTGGCATGTAGCAAAAAGAATGTTATGCCTCATATTTTGATCATCCCTAATGTAAGGAAAATCTAGAACTAAGAAGAAATAGTTCGAATGCCTCCAAGGGTTCACAAAAGAAACTATAATTTAAGATTTTGCTTATATAAAGAACATACAGTTTTTCTTAAACCATGATATAAAACTTAATTGCTAGAAGTTTCATTTTTCTTAACTCAAAGGACCTACTCATATGACAAGTCAATCAGCTTCTTTGGTTGATGCAAGCTGCAGCTCAAAACCAGGGAGAATCGTTCCCTCTGGGCTAGGTGATCACATTCTCAACTACTTGATCAAGAAACTTCAGATAGCCCAGGGTTTTCCAGCTTATAAACCAGTCAGAATTCTCAGCCTGGTAACCTTCTGGCATTTCTTCCTTAGAGCTTAGTCAGTGGAATGAAGATTGTGATCCTAGGATATAGCTTTACCTGGGACAAATTCCTACAACATCGCAACAAGTGCTTTCGGCAACCAAATAAGTCAGTCTGGAAAAAAAAAAATATTTTTTCTTGTACTGCTGTTATTTCTGCAAAGGAGAAAGTAAGTAAAATTTTTCATTTTTTTCCTTAAAGATAGATAATAAGCCAAGCCAAACAAGCAGGCTACAAGCAACAGAAAACAGAGAGGTTGTAGAGTCCCCATCCTTGGAGATATTCAAAACCTGTGCTCTCAGTGGTCCTGCTTGAGCAGGGGTGATTGAACAAGATGACCTCCAGAGATCCCTTCTAATCTCAACTATTCTGTGAAAATATATTATGGAGGACTTTAGAAATTGTTGTTTGTAGTTTCTCAGTTCTTAGTTTTATCAGGCTCCACTTCAATGACACAACATGTAACATGAGTAAAATACTTTTTTCTATTTCTTTCATCATGGAATCCTCATATTTCGTTGTAACAATTTCTAACTGGTGAACTCCAAAGAAGAAAATAATCCAAGAATAAACTTGTAGCTGCTGAGACTATAATTCCTTCATTTCTTTCTGATTTCAGTTTTAGGTAAATGCAATATAATAGAATCACAGTACTCTTTCATCTCCACCATACTGCACACATCTGTATGACTCTTTTAGCACTGATGCTGAATTAAAAACTACTCTATGAACTTTACTGAATTTTCTCTACACTCCCCAATACAGTTTTCCTCAACCACTGGACCACAGAGAGCCCAGGACCAAAGAAGACCGAATAGAAGGTTTTAAACTGCAAACATCACAACCTCCTTTAAATAATTTTCTAAATAGATTTAACTTGATTCTCCCCCTGCTATCACCAAAAGTGCAGAAAGTTTCAGGAGTGGGAAGTAAAGCAACGGCCTAAAACCATGCAAAGACTTTAAAGTGTTAGAGGCAAATCAAAACTCAAATGAGCACTCCAAGCTGAATGTAACACACCAGGACAGACTTGTCAGTGAAAACTAAATTAACAATGTCCATAATTGTCAAGAAAGACGGTATAAACAAAGGTTTGGCTAGAGTTTAAATGTTCTCCTTGAGGCATTTTGTACCAAATGTAAGGAACATGTCAAAAAGACAGGTTCTCCAAACTTAATGTGATATTAGGGAATTGCAATAGAATTTTACCTTCATTTTTGCTCTGCTAGACATATGTTTCACTCACAGAACTGCTGAAAAATTATTGGTTTTGTTTTCATTGTTTTGGAAGGATAGGTATTTTAGAAAAAATGTGAACTCCTATTCACACTGGATGTTAGTCTACGATAGACAAAAAAAAATCTGTCTTCCCCAGAAGGCATGCTTTCATCATAATAAAAAGCAGCTTAGGTATTACATATGGAATGCCTCATACTCTTATGTGTGTTGATAAACTAAAATACATGGGATTCTACATCCTATGGAAGGTACTGTAATATTCCTTTTTGGTGATATAGTTATTTTCTCTCCACTTGTTCTATGGTTCAACAAATAATCTGGATACTTTGCAGTATTATCATCTGTCCTGTTAAGCAGATATAATCACAGAATAACCTATGTTGGAAGGGACATTTTAAGATCATCTAGTCCAACCAATAAAAAATAATAAGAAGAAGAAAAAAAAAAAACCACCACCACATCCACACCACACAAAACACCACCCAGCACTAATCCATATCCCCGAGCACCATGTCAACTCTTTTCTTGAATACCTCCAGGGATGGTGCCTCAACCACCTCCCTGGGCAGCCTATTCCAATGTCCGATAACCTTTTCAGTAAAGAAATATTTCCTAATATCTAACCTGAACCTCCCCTGGTGCAACTTGAAGCCATTGCCCCTTGTCCTA
>JAOTQQ010000004.1:11672548-11736378 GCA_026546715.1 Gallinago undulata | reverse complement strand
CAGCCAGTTTCTCCAGTAGGATACTGTGGGACACTGTATCAAAGGCCTTGCTAAAGTCCAGGTAAATAACATCCACAGCTTTTCCTTCGTCTACAAAGTGAGTCACTTTGTCATGGAAGGAGATCAGGTTTGTCAAGCAGGGCCTGCCCCTCATGAACCCGTGCTGGCTGGGCCTGAGCACCTGGTCATCCTTCATGTGTAATATTAAGCACTGCAGGAGGCTTCTAAATTGGCAATCGTTATGAGTAAATCTCATAATGGAAATTAATTCTCCAGAAGTCTATTAATTTGTATTAAATGCCAGTGTGTATATATTGTATCACACTACAAAAACGTATGTAACACAGAGCATATATAACCCTTTATTCCCTCTCTCTCAAATCTTCCCTGGGTTGAGAAAAAAAGAAAGAGAAAAAAGAAAGAGCTGAAGTAGATGCTGAAGATGACACACTTTTTGTATCAGCTTTCTGTCTTTTTCTCTAGTTTTGCCGTAGCAACTAAACTAAATCTTCCTCGCTTGGCATCATTAACTTGATGATTTGGCTGTGGAGAAAAGAAATTGTGATTTGAGAGGGTTTTGAAGGCATGTGATTCACCTTCAAATTGGAATCTGTATTGAAATTCTTAACTTGGGGTCAGTATAACCATCCTTTCAGGCACCAAATATAGGCTGGCCTACCTCCAAACTAAATTTCAGTGTTCTTCTCGGCTCTCTACACTTTTACACTCAGCAGTCTAACTATAGAAGAAAAAAAGGATTAAGCTTGTCCTTCCACACAGGCTGGCACGCCAGCCACACATAGAAACAGTTCCCGTACCTGGCTGGGATGATGGCACTGGAAGTAGTGAGGTGCCGGCACAGAAGCAGGGGTTGGATCCCAGGGCTTGGGTCCACTGAGGTTGGACACTCACCACAGGGCAGAGAGCAGACCAAATCTAGAAAGACCTATAACATGAGCTGTCACAACCCCAGGCTACTCTCCTGCTAGGATCCTTTTTCTCCTCCAGCAGAGGATATACATATTCTATCAGAGCCACTGTACAGGCCAGACAAGGATTTCTCAAGGCAGGCAATGCAAAGCCTGGACCACTGAGTACAACTCTGAATTTAGCCTTGGTGATTAAACTAGATAAAGGCTGCTCTGATTTCATTCATTTGCTACCCTACATTGGAATTGTAAGTCAGGGCAGCTTTGTCTTACCTTCTAGCTAAATTCCAATACTTTCAATAGGTTCTGTCCACAAACAAATATTTTAAGTATAATATGCCAAACATCTTATATAGATCAAAACATTTTCCCCTGAGAATAACTGTTCTTCATTCACCCAGGAAAAAAAGAACAAGATTATTTTTTAAAGGATGATTAAAAAGAAACATCATATTAACTGAAATAAACAGAAATCTCATATTCAACTCAAAATTGTTATGATTTCTGGCTCAATCAATAACACTAAGTGCAGCTTTAACGTATTCAATAAATATTATGCTAGTTTTAGAGAGGCGTATTCGAGATAGGAAAGCTACATACTAAACAGAAAGATTACACCATTTACAGAAATAACTTCTGCATTTCTGTCATCATAGAAATAATATCATGCATCAAAGTGTATAAGCCATAAAAGCAGGATGATGAAGCAGTCCTAATAACAGATGATAAGACAAACTTGTTAGCCATCTATTGGTAATTTTATCTCAAATAGCCTATTTCACATTCTGACTTTTGTCTATATTTCCATTAATGAATATATTTACTACAAGACAGAGCTCTGCAAGGGCAAGAAATATCTATTAAAATCTCACTTGTTTATATGAAGCGTGTCATCCATTTTAAAATGAAAAATTGTGGAAATGTCAGCAATTTTTTATACTTCCAAGATAAAACTTCACAACTTTTCACTTTCAAAAAACACATTACTGTCAAATTAATCTTCATAAAAAAATTAAAAGGTTAAGAATAATTCTTTTCAGTGAAGTATTTCTAAACTTCTTTTCCCCAAGTAGTATTACTTAAAGTGCCTCTAAAAAAAAACCTGTTTCAGATCAATTCATTTTTCCTAATTTCTTTTTACTTTCCTTTTGTTTCAGCAGTCAAGCAAAAAAAAAACAACGTTATTTGCCCAGTTCTGCTCGGCTATACTTCATGTTTTTATGGTGCTCTCAGGAACTGAATACAGGACAGCATACCAATCATTCACTATTTTCAATACACTGAATAGTTTGCATGTTTAAATCAGTGGGACTTCAGATTGCTCCCTGGTTCATAAAGGTCACTGACCCACAACCAAGAATGTGCTGCGTGCTAAGCATTTTTAGTAGAAATCCTTCTCAAAGGTATAAACTATGTCTAATTTTCAGTGTAGCTATATTCAGAATGTAGTGTAACATGTACCAGATCATCAAGGATTTTCAATGAAAGTTGTTTGCATTATTCTTAGTATTTTGGCAAGTTTTGCCTTATTCCGTCCACGAGCATTGAGATTCTACAGATAGTGATGAGTACTTATGCCCTACATTCAAAATATTTTGACTTGCTGTATCATCC
This sequence comes from Gallinago undulata, assembly GCA_026546715.1. Taxonomy (NCBI): domain Eukaryota; kingdom Metazoa; phylum Chordata; class Aves; order Charadriiformes; family Scolopacidae; genus Gallinago; species Gallinago undulata. The sequence continues at coordinate 11,733,835 of JAOTQQ010000004.1, read as the reverse complement.
ACCTGTCATTCCCAGATGATCTTATTGATGAGCTCATGCTAAATGATTCCAATAACACTGCTAATCACTTTTTCCTCATGTCTATATTTGATTGACTTTTTAGCTCATGCACAGCTCTAGATTCCTTGATTTTGCAGAGACACGGCTGAATCTAAAGACCTGTCATTTCATCTTGCATGTTTTCTACAGAAGAATTTCTCCCTGTCATTCTAAAGCAAAAGCTGATTAGTTATACCTCACCTTGGGGACCAATAAGGATAGGAATTTGGAATATTTGGAATAACAATGTGGGATACTGCTTCTATGCTTAGCATGTATTGAAGCTACTTAAAGGTTGAACAATGAATCTTCGTGAATCTACTGCCATCAGTTTGTAAACTAGCTCTCCTCCAAAATTTTATAGCAATGTAAATAAATCTTTAATTAAATGTCTATTAAAGAACATGATCCTTTAAATTTTACCATTAATATTAGAAAAGGGCAATACAGCAAAATGTAATTTATATCAACAGTATTCCATAACAAGTTATTTCATTTTTAAAATGTCATTCTTCATCACAGTGATAGCAAATGCAGCACCATGAGTCCCATGAAAACGTTGGAAAGATTTGCTCATGGGAAGTATGGTTTTACCTTTTTCTGCCTTTTCTCTGCTGTCCTTATTTTCTGTCTGATTTTATCCAATTCTTTAATCTCAGCTTTGAAACGCATTATTTGCATCTTACATATACAGTACAATGGTGATTCACTCTTTTTAGTTCTTAAATTCTTCCTCAGCTCAAATTATTTATTATAGTTCAGATTCAATTATGCATTAAAAATGTTTATGTAGAAAAAGCATAACTTGCTCAGACCTGAATTCTAGCACCCAATTCTGCTTTTTCTCACAAATATAGTACCCATTAATTATCACACAAGGCACGTTTTTGCTCTCTCTAGGCAAAATGATTCTGTAGCACCATCTAGTGAGATGACATCACTATCTGTGATGGAATTTTCATCTCCCAATCAACATTAATTCTCCATTTCCAGTTTTGAAGAACATAAGTTTCAAGCTTGTCACTTAAATTCTAACAATGAGTTCATGATATGCAGTGATACAAGGTGTCATGGGAAGCCTTTTTTGCAAGGTCTATCTTCTGCACTCAGAATGGAACAAGTCCAGTGCCCATATAGAGATGGAAGATTATCTTAACCATCTCCTTCCCCTCTCCTTAAGATGTGCATTTGGAAGATGCAGAAGTACCCCGCTAGTTCTTCAGTTGTTCACTGAAGTGCTGTCATCTCACTGGATGTAGCGATGTCTGGTGTCATGGAGGAAACAGAGGAAGTGCCTCCCAAACATCTACAGAAAAGGCACTCAAAAGCTTGCCTAGAATGGCCAGTCCAAAAAGGTATATTTACAAAAGCATTTGGAAGGCTGGTATTGTTTCCTGTATTGACACACAATCAGAGCACTCAGATTGCTTACTGTAGGTTTTACTCATGCAACTTTATGCAGGCTTACAATAAAATTTAAAAAGCCACCTACAGGAATCTTTCATTTGCATACAGAATGAGTATGTATTTCTACCTCTTTCTTGCTGCACATTCTTGGCATTACTCATTAAAAGACATAAATACATTCTGAACTTCCTCCACCACTAATGTATGTAAAAGTAAATTGAACAAAGGCCTGAAAATACCATCCTATTACTCTGAACAAGCCAAGGACATGAGGAAAAGGATCCAGGACTTGACTGATAAGACCCTTTAATTCCAGCAGCTTTCATCTATTTGCAACCTAACATGAAATATCTACAAGGAAAGTGAAGAACAGTAAACTCTTTAGTGCTTAAATCTGAGGAAAGATTTCTCCTGAACTCCTGTGGTGATCAACTTATTGCATGAAGTATGAAAATTGATTATCCTTCTCTTAGCTTGCTGTTGTGGTTTAACTCCAGCCGGCAGCTAGTACCACACAGCCACTTACACAGTTCTCCTCTTCCCCCAGAAGGGCAGGGAGAAGAGGGAGAAGAGGGACGGTGCCATTGAAAAAACCACTTAGACATGAGCTATTTTTTAATTTCTTAGGGTAGACACAATAGGGATACACCTGTTTAGGGAAGTCATTTAGGAAAAAAGGTAAACAACACATTGAAGATAGAGAAGTTATTAGAAGTGGTCAAGGGTAAATCATGCTCAACCAATCTGATAGCCTTCTATGATGTTATAACTAGATGGCTGGATGAGGGAAGAGCAGCAGATGTCATCTACCTTGACTTCAGCAAGGCTTTTGACACTGTCTCCCACAACATCCTCATTAGAAAACTAAGGAAGCGTGGGCTAGATGAGGGGGCACTGAGGTGGATTGAGTCCTGGATGTGTGACAGAACTCAGAGGGTTGTCATTAATTGAGCAGGGTCAAGTTGGAAGCCTGTAACCAGCGGCGCCCCCCAGGGGTCAATACTCGGCCCAGTCCTGTTCAACATATTCATCAGTGACCTGGGCAAGGGGACAGAGTGTATCCTCAGCAAGTTCGCTGATGATACCGAACTGGGAGGGCTGGCTGACACTCAGATGGCTATGCCACCATCCAGCGTGACCTGGACAGGCTGGAAGGCTGGGCAGAGAAGAACCTAATGAGGTTCAACAAGGGCAAATGTAAGGTCCTGCACCGGGACAGGAAGAACCCCAGGCACCAATATAGGTTAGAGATAGATCTGGAAAGTACTACTGAGGAAAAGGATCTGGGAGTCCTGGGGGATGGCAGGCTCTCCATGAGCCAGCAACGTGCCCCTGTTGCCAAGAAGGCCAATGGAATCCTGGGCTGCATATGGAGAAGTGTGGCCAGCAGGTCGAGAGAGGTCATTCTCCCCCTCTATTCTGCACTGGTGAGGCCACAACTGGAATACTGTGCCAGTTCTGGGCTCCCCAGTTCAAGAGGGACAGGGAACTACTGGAGAGAGTCCAACATAGGGCAACCAAGATGATTAAGGGATTAGAGCACCTCCCTTACGAGGAAAAGCTCAAAGAGCTGGGGCTCTTTATCCTGGAGAAGAGAAGACTGAGGGGAGACCTTATCTATGTTTACAAGTTCCTAAAGGGTGCGTCGAAAGATGGAGCTGGACTCTTTTCAGTGGTTTCCAGCAAAAGGACAAGGGGCAACGGGCATAAGCTGGAACAAAGGAAGTTCCACTCAAATATGAGGAAAATCTTCTTTACAATGATGGTGACAGAGCACTGGAACAGGCTGCCGAGAGAGATCATGGAGTCCCCTTCTTTGGAGATTTTCAAGACCTGCCTTGATGCAGTCCTGAGTAATATGCTCTAAGTAATCCTGTTTTAGAAGGGGAGTTGGACTAGATGATCTCTAGAGGTCCCTTCCAACTCTGTCAAATCCATGAATTCATAAACATGAAACACTCCAAAGATTTTTACCCAGGAGCAAGTTCCTTGAGAGATCCACACAATGAAAACTACTGGAACACACCAGAAGAACCCATAGTGATGTGTCTTTCTCAGGCTGCTTACCAACTAAGAGACATAGAACTGTGATGAACAGTGAAATAGGTGTCAAGGGAGGTGGTGGAATAGCTATCCTTGGAGATATTTGTGACTTGACTATCCCTGAGCAACCTCAACTAACCTCAAATTTGGCCATACTACAAGCGGGGGGCTGGGACCTGATGAACTCTAATCTAACAAGAAAGGGTACACAGTGTTATTCAGTTTCCTCCTTCTCTTTTGCAATGCCAAAACATCAAACCAGCAGTTCCAGGGAGAAGTGGAGTAACAGAAACAGGAAGAGGCTATTATGAATGTGGTAATCAAAGTATTTTCAGAATGTATATCCATCTTTTAACTTTTGAAAACCAGATATGACTTCACACCAATGCAGTTTCATGCTTAAACCAAATGCTAATTGTGGAAGAAAGCAGACTGCATGGTTTGTACAAGTCATTCAGTAGCTCTCAGGGGAAATGAACTATCCAGTATACAAATTTAAAGAAACCAGGCCACTCCTCACCCTTATATATTGTAATCAGTTGTTTAATCAAAAACTTCTCCTGCTACAGTATTTTCTTCAACTTATGACATACACACCTTTAAATTAGTTAATTTTGCTTACAAGCTGAGCATGCGCATGCACACCAGACATTAAAAGCACGATGTGGTCAATTCATGCTTATATTCTAGCAGTGTTTGGATATTTTCCGCACTGATTCTCATTCAAGACCACACATGCCTAGTGGCTTTCTTTTTGATGGATTTCTGACATTCTGCTCATTAGTCTAATATCTGGTTGCTTATTGGTCACATTCTCAAGCTCCTTGTACTCCCAACTGCACAGCTACAAACAACACCAGACTATTTTCAGGCCTTCAGCTACACAAACAACACAGCCAGCACAGTCCTCTCACCCGATTATCACTGTATTGATTTGGTACTATTAAGATGACCCAGTCAATAAAATGCTCCACAACATGGTACTTCCTAACTGTATATTAAAGCCTAAATATCACATATCAGTAGGAATCTTTTCTAGGAAAATGAATAAAATATTCCTTATTCAAGATGGAAAGGAGGATGTGAGTTAGTATTTTGGAAGCAGCTAAGTTATTGTTCTACAATTTTTCTTCTATCTGCTCAAGAACAAGCAGTCCCTAGAAGGCAATTTGCCCCTTATTTAATACTCTTAATTTTCAATATTTTATATCATTCTTTCTATCTCATTGTATAGCATCATTCTGTGCTACAGCTATATGTGTATCCGTACCTATCCAAATGCATTAAATGTTTCCAGCACAAAGGATTTGGCTACACTTCAGTAAAGTAACAGGTTAGCATTTTCATTTCTTTGAAATGCTGGTCTATCTATTTACTTTAAATATTTTAAAAGAATGGAATAACATTTGCATTTCATTGTTCCTGTTATTATAGGTTTTTTTAATCAATGTAACATCTAACTACTTTATTAGTGAAGCATGGCTCTACTAGCACTGAGATGTTTAAAGTTATCTAGTAAAACACACAAACTGATAGTTTACTTGACATTAGGTAACTCAGCCAGTTTAAGGAGCCCCAATGCTATTCTCTCCTCCCTCCATGAGAACAGGGAGCATATATAGACAACAGTGAAGGACTGTAAAAAGTTAAAAAAAATTGTCAGAGAAAAAGTATCTCTGAGATGATTTTTGGTTTTGGAGAACTGAAAAACTTATTCGGATTTTTAGTCTTCCTGCTGAAGCTGTGTACTGGCTGCTGGGAGAGTATGAGGAAAACAGTCTTCAGAAAGCATCAAGGATAACACACTAGATAACATCTTTGACCCAGGAAGAAATTTCCTATGTTATTAAAAATATATGTTTGTATGGTGGTGATTATTTCCTGTGAAACAGATAGATGAACTAAATAACTAGTGTAGTGGCATCCATCTTCTGTACTTTTTGTTAAATACACGGAATCCATTCAGTTAAAGTTTCAGCTCTTACTGAAGCAAAGCACATGTTTTAGTTCATGTATTCAGATTGCAGTTAAATTAACTTATTAATTTTATTGAAATTGTGTCGTAGATCAAAAAAGAGCATAAAAGATGTTCCTATGTTTAATGTTCTAAAAGTTATATTTCTGTGTTTCACACTGGAATATCAGTGAAAGGGTCACATTTTTTGTGTATATTCCTGAAAATAATAGTTAGAAGACTATAAAATGAATAGAGATATGAAGTAGAACTTGGCGTTATGTACGGCATGAAACTCTGATATGAAACTACTGCAATATTTCCTCTGGGAAAATCCTCGAACTCTCTACATAAACCCATTTTAGTCAGAAGTATGTACATCTTGCTTCATTTTCTAAAAGAAACCTGAATTTGTTCAAAAATTGCATTTTACGATTCACACAGTAAGTTGTTTGGAAATGACTCTGGGTTGCAAGTGGTTTATTATGAGCTCTGACTTATATCAGCTACTAAAATGAAATTTCTGTTTTCCTAGATGGCTTATATTTTTTTAAATGGAAAGAGCTGAAACTTTGAAAGTGAGAGGCTGATAGCTCCTGATATTCTTGAGCTGTATACTATACAATATAATCAGGTCAAATTTTATCTATTCCATGCTCTTATTTAGATGGCTGTTTGCTTTCTATTTTCCTTTTTGTTTCATGAACAGTAAGAAAATCCTAAGACATATGTTGAAAATTCAAGACCATGTTATTTTCAGATTTCAACTAAGGCTAGAGTGACTAAGCACAGAAAATAAATGTTTTTGCCAAGCTCTATCGTTAGTTTCAGATAGCTTAAGTTTTACCAGACTGTGTTCTGGATTATTCCCTTTTTTTCAGAAGCATTGTTCAACTTTTAAGTGCTAGAAATATAGAGGATGAAAACAAATTTTTAAATCAAATTTAGTATGTCCAAAAAGATCAAATTCCATCAGCACATAAACTCTCTGGCTGAAGTTTTCATAATTATGATTTACAAGCATTCAATTAGGTTAATAAAGCAGTCTAAAAGAAAATGGGCATCCCTCAAAAGTGCAGTGAGCATTGAGTAGGCAAAGAATCAGGTAAGGGCATATCAGAGTTATATATACAGCCACTGAGAGAAAAGTACAGGCCATACAATTTATGGATCCTCATATATATATTCACTACAACATGATTGCTGAAACACAGCACTGAAGATAAATCAGTAAGCATCATGTATCTTAACTATGGTAGATTGATTAAAAAAAAGTTTTATCTACAAAACAAAAACAAATTTCTTTTAAGCTTTAACAGCTGTACCTAAACCATCCAAAGCAAATGACTTTACAACAATAGAGCACAGCAGAGAAGGAAGGTTAGTCAGCCACGCTTGCAACAGACAGTCCCATCACTGTCAAGTCAGCACTACTTTGTGTCATTTTTAAGATGCTGGATTCTGTCATCCTGAGCATGCTAAACAGTTCCTTCCAGCAAACCAATGACACAATCACCACAAGCCCAAACCATCAATTTAAGTAACAATGCAAAACCTAGGTCTTTCTAAAAGACGGCCATTGTCTTCCAGTACCTCCAGTCACCCTATCTGACACTAACCCAAATTATTTTGTGCTGGGGGAACAGGTTGGTCTTTTAAGCAACCTTTAGTACTTAATCCTATTAAAAACTAGTGTTTTAAACTTACTTAAGTGGCTTTAAAACTCTCACACTTACTTTGAACAGACTTATTTTTCATATTGCTCTTTGAATCACCACAGAAGAGTATTTGTCTGATGAGAGCATGCATATTCTTATCTTACTACATGAAGTATACACTCTGATCTTTTACAAGATACTTTCTCATTTGTATAAACACAGACAGTTAGCAGAGTAATATCTGGAAGTTTTCCAAATTAATATCTTGGTTATGCCCTCAAAAAGTATGATTTTGGGTCAAAGGATGGAAGGCTTTGCTTTCACTAGCATACTTGCTCCTGTAACAAACAAGGACGGACTTGAGACAAATATTTTGGCACCTCAGAAGCAAAAACATCAGCTAGTGAGAATGTTTGGAAAAGGGACCCTACCCATTGCTTCTGCTGAGACAACTCTTTAAGAACAATTTAAGAGAAGTATTGAGATTTTACCTGAGTAAAGGAAAAAATGTTGGGTTCTGCCAAGTGCACCAGTCTCCTCCAATGAGGGTGGATGAGTGACAAAAACAGTAAGGCATCATCATCAGCTATTTGATAACTTTCTCATTTTCTTCTCCATGGGCAGCTGTGCAAGACAACCCCCAGAGCTGGCTGCAAGGCCAGGTGTGGATTGTGGGGCAGTCCTCCTCCTCTCCAGAAATCATCCTGAATATCTGCCCAAAACACAACCTGGCTCATACTGGGAGCTGGGCTTAAAGCCCAGATGCTCCTGAGCAGAGGAAGTTATTCAGTATTACACATCTACTACAAATAACTCACTAAGTGCCAAAATCAAACAATAACTAAAGCCGCTTGAGAGTGTGATCAGATAACTAGCTTTGAAGGTATTTGAAATGCAACTGACTGTGTCTTGTATTGATAAAACAATTATCACCTTCTTCCAGTAATAACTTACAAGAAAAATTGATTATTTTAGAAAGTTCAGCATATTTTGTTCAAGAAAGTCCAAAAATAAAAACATGGATTGACAGAAAAAAGGCAGTCTGCTCAGGTACTTCACCAACTGCCAGAGGGAAAATTAACCTCAGATATGATGCACATAAATTGCATGTGTTAAAATCTAAAAATAAGGTGTCGTTTCAGCACCATCCCCTTTGAGACAGTTATGATAATTATGTCACTACTGCAGGACCTAGAGGTAATTGCTGTACCCAAGGATAACCTACATGTAATTGTGTGAACATCCAGCCTGCACACACAAATGACTTGCACGTGACCAGGTAAGTTCTGCAAAGACAACAGAATGCTATTTGCCTGCTGTCCACCTCACCTGCACAGGTAAAGGCTGCTCCACAAGGCCTACACCATTTAAACCGATCCCACCAATTCCAGAACACTCCACTCTCTTGACTTTTTTTTGACCCAAATGCATGACAACAAAACTGGGTACCTCCACCTTTCATTCCTGAGAAGCATGATTATTCCATCACTTGTTCCATCCCATAAGAAAACAGAAGAGAAGTTACTATCCAGTTTTCCTTGGCTATTCTAACATTGTTGCTGCTTCCATTAATTATGCCACTATCCAAACCTTTTAGGCATCTTTACAATTAGGTTTGAACCTTAAAACCAGGTACTTCTCCATTAAACAGTTTTCTTCTTCACCAGTGGAAAAGGAACCTGTGAAAACCTGTCCTCACAGAAAACAGCAAAGCATAACTAATAACAGTAGACTTCAAATTTCTGATCACTGTCTAGAGAGTAATTTCACTTTATAAATTGAACTATATTTTTCCAAAAAAATCTAAACTATCTGATGATATATGTGGAACTTGCCATCAGGCTCAAGGCAGTGCCTAGCAACAAAGTGCTCAGAGTACAATAATCACTACTAGTATTTTGTAATAATTTCATAAGAAAGCAAGAATCAAAGAGATTTTATGCTTCAGTGTAGTGTCAAAAACACTTTGGCACAGCAGTTGTTTGTATTGACTCGGTTGTATTTAAGTCCCACATCATACATGATTTCCATACTAAGTCTCCAGTGCAGGTTATCCTATCTTAAGTGTTTTAATAACATTACATTGACTTCACATGATCAGAAACACCCAAACAACCTCACAATATATTTGCTAACCCCTCTCTACAAAACTACTCTGCAAACATTCCTTCCCTGATCAGCATCATCTTCCTTTAAATGAACTCATAATAATGCAGGATGTATTGCCTTTGTAGCTGATAGCATATAGGACCGGGAAAAGAATTGCTGTTTGTAATGACATTCAGGTCCTGCAATTGAAATAAATTTTATGAATAAAATGTCAATTAGATGTTGGTAATAAGAGACTTTACGTTACTTTCTTCCCAAAGGATCAAAAATCAACAGTCACAGTACTAACACAAGGTAAGTTTTGAAAAGAGAGCCACCATCAAACGTAAGTAATCTGAAACACTTCAAATAGAAAAAATAATAAAGGGTGATTAGAATAAATACAGATCAGAGAAAATGATAGAGTCAGTAAAACTCAGGTATAAAGTTCAGTGCCTACAACATGTGCCATACCAAGTCAAGCCATTTGAGTCAATTCTCTCATCAACACAAACCGAGCTTTTCGGTCTCATTGAGATTACTGTCATAGTGATTCCCAAAGGGGTTCAACAACAAGACATTACTCTCTGTATTCTTAAGTTGTTGTGCTTTGGGTGGGTTTTGTGTTTGTTTCTTTTTTGGCTTGGGGAATTTTTTTAAAATGATCACTATTGCTTTTGAATTCCAACCTCTGTTTCTCCTCTATACCACATCTGCCCAAAACAGTTTCTATTTATGTTCAGTCTCGTCAATTCTAGGCACTTCCTGCTGCAGAGCAATCACTGGAACTGCCAGATTCTCCACCCAGGATGTTAACACATTTCAGTACAAAAACAGTTCTTATCAATTGGGCAATGCACAGCAAGAGCTGCCTGAGGAAGTCTCTGGGACTGTCCAATATTTTCATCTGGAAAGCTCCTACACACATTAGTCAAATGCTTTGTTGTGAAGCTGGCTCCAAGTTCTGAACCACCTGCAGTCAGTCCACCATCCTATCTGTGCAGAGAGCTATGGGACTGATTATTAAATACACACTCACAGAGCACTGATACCCACCTACATCACAATTACAGCTATAGGGCAAATTTGAAACAAGATTAAATCACACAGATTTTGTTACGTTTGACTGTGATTCCTTTGTACAATTCAAATATTATTGGCCGTTTCTTGAAGGTTCTTGAATGCATTTCATTAACAGTACAGTCACATGGTACTAGTATGCTGGCCACACATGTATCTTAATAAACAAAAAAAATCATAATTTAGACACAAAGTTAATGAATATGGCCTTGAATAAAGGTTCCTGTTCAAAAGAGTTTTCCTGAACATTTCACATATTTCTTTTGTACAAGGGGAAGTTACACTCGTAAGTCTGAAGATTTTTCACTTCTCATCTGGGACTTTCAAGCATGACAGCACTAGAATCTACTGCAGAGTTTCTCCAAATAGGCTTCTGCACATCTGAAAGTGCTGGACATGGCCAGAAAGTAGATAAACCACACAACAGAGGCACTACTACATACAGTATAACTCAGAAATGTCAGTTCCTGGCTTTTGTTTTTAAAGTAGTAACACTTTATCTTTTTTTCTATTGAATTAATCTGTAACAAAATTGTAGTTAGTAGCACTACAACTGCACTGACTAAATTGATTTCTAAATTAGGACTGTTAGTTTACAATGTTCACAATAAAGAGATGCCACTTTATGCAAAACAAGGGCAAAAATCCTTTAGTGGCACAATTAATTTTTTTATTGAAATCCATAGACCCTGCTGCTGCAGTCTAGCATTACTGCCTGAAGCATTTCCAATTAGACAGTTTCCCACATAGGCTTAAGATTTCCTCCCCAAGATAAACCACCATTAAAAGGTGTAGTATACTGCTTTTCCTAGTGTGAGGCAAGAGGATGCCAAATGAAGAGCTGCTAATTTTACTTACTCCACCATGTAACTCTAAGCTGGAGCACAAGCAGTTTTTGATTTTTCACAAGTGATGCTAAAGGTCTGACAGGGACAGGCTCCACTGTCCCCAGTGAAAGAGCTGCCCAGCCTACCTCCTCTCTCCCCTCCTTTTCAAGGCAACTTCATTCTGATGATTCGCTTTCCCTAGGGAAGTCTGAGTAAACTCAAAGTTTTGATCGGGGCCCCAGTTCAGCTGAGCTGTTCGGTTTCATTCCAGGACCATTGGACCATGCAGCCCGGTGCCTTGCCAAATAAAAGCAGGTATAAGTTTGAATGAAACTGAATGACATGCTCCATAGCGAACACTACTGACAGAAAGACAAAGGGAGATAAACCAAAGACCAACTCTTTCACACTGCTGATGCAAGTGGAATTTTACGTAACAGACAAATTACATGGACAGAAGCTGTTGCTTACAGATTGCTTTACAAATTCCAAATGGCAATGGGTAAATGAGCTATCAACTCCTGTGACACTGCTGAAGTTAAACCAAATGCCTCTCTGTAGAACACTGTAGACAGTGTCTCTTACATTTTGCTCTTGCTCTTTAACTTAATGTTGCTGTCCTAGAGAAAAAAAACATTGACCATCAATAAAACAAAAGTGGGAGAGAACCCAGCAAGTTATCAATTAACTAAAGCAAATGTTCTCATGATCAAATAGATATACAGTACACTGTCCAGAAATCAGTTTCCATTATTAATGTCTAACTTAAGCAATAGCTATTCACTTCAGAGCTGGGTACATTTTCAGTATTAATTGGAAACAAATACCCAGTGTGAAATGTCATTATTCACTTCGCATGCTCAATTTTCTTACATTTTGGTTAAAGTATAATTTTTTCCTATTATAATCTTACATACTCTTTAAATCATTTCCCCATAGTCTTGAAACTGAGATACTGATGGATTTGCATTGAGCACCTCCTCAAGCCTCTCAACCCTGTGGTTTTGCACACTGAGTTCTTCTCAACTTAGCTGCCTAATGATTTTATAATATGTATAAACAGCTCCACAATAACAGCTTCTCCACATAAATATTTTGATTGCTATTTTAAAGAGGGAGGGATTTGTTTTTCCGTGGTCGTAATTACTGCATCACTTGACTTATTTTTCAAGCACCTACTTAACGAGGCCAAACTTAATTGAATTGCTCATTAGAAGACAGCTGAACTGCAAAATACTAGCATTTTTATTCTTTCATGTAATACTGTTCATTTTCACACTTCACACCTTGTGAACCATACCTGTTTTTACAAGGTTTTATACTACAACCACATGAACACTGCAAATTGCTTGTTATTCTAAATAAAGATTAAGATTTTTCAAGATTGTCTCATAGCAATGCATGGGAATCAGACTTTTGTCAAAGGAGCACCACCTGCCCTCTGAAAAATCAGACAGCTTCAAGGTTTCCCCAGATTATACCTAAATTATACACTATTATGAAACGGTGAGGTGAAAGGTGAGAAATAAGAGTTCTTTTTAAGTACTTCTATGAATATCTTGTATTTTAAAAGCAGAAAACTAGTTCTAATTAACCATTCAGGGTTTGGTCTCATATCAATTTTTGTATTTGCACAAGTGTAAGATTAGAACACCAACTTATCTGAATAAACAATAATATGAATGACAGTCTATCCAAACTTGAGTTCAGTGTTCACGTAAACCATTTAGCCAGCACCCCACATAGTATTATATAGTCTTATATATGTTACTGGTAGTACAGAGATTATATGGTTTTAAAAATAAACATAGAAATGAAGGGATCCACATAATTCCTTTCCGTGTACCACTTGAGGTTAGCAGGTATGATGTCATTGGATTTGTATGAAGCATTCTTCAAATTAATTATTTCTGTCCAGCACCTATTAACTACCTAATATATGCTACCCCCTCTGGTGTCTTTCTGTCAATTTAGTAATTCTCATGGGTGAAGAAGCATTTAATTGTCTTCCCAGAAGAATAAAGCCTCCTGTTCAACAAATACAGGTAAGGAAATTTGAAGTTCGACGAGCCAGGTCTATCAATGTTTACAGATTATTTTCCTTCTGTACTCCCCAATTTTCTTATAAAATGACACCGGTGACAGTTTACCATGTTATTTAAGAACAGGCAATGTTAATGTAGCTACAAGCAGAATCACAGAATCCAAGTTTAAGAAGTAACAGTTGGGAGTGGAACACTACATATGCATATACATGGATTTATATTTATGTGTACACACACTCAAAGATACTACTACAAGTCTGTTGGGCAAGGAAGTGTAAACATCACTACAAACTGTAGTTTTACATGTCCAACTGCTTCATAATGATGTTTCTCTCACCTATAATAGTTTTGAGGCAAGCAGCTGAAAATCACTGCAGTAAACAGGCTTGGACAGAGTCTCATTCAGAAAAATACTGTGTCCTACATCTCATGATTGAGATGTTCTGAGCTTTGAGTCTTTGCTTTCCTTCTGCGAAAAACAAAGAAGAGGACTTTATGAGGGAGATTGTTATAGGCAGCTGTCAAGGAAAAAATTATTTGTTTTTTTTTAATCTTTCCCATTTGTTTTTTTTAAGGGAAATTAAATGTACTACTTTCCAAAGTTGTTTGGCCAGGCAGACCTCCTGCAGATATAAAAGTCAACACAGAGGATGGGAGTAACTGAGTCAACTCTCTGATTTTTCTCTAAAATAACATGTTAATGTGATTATTGCAGTAAGTGTATCTATACCGGTCAATCTAGAAACCTGAAGAACTCAAACCTTTCCCAGCTGTAGTCCATTAGCTTTCTTACTTTACTGCAGACCAAAATTTCAAATCCCAGCAATACTTCATTAAGGCAGAAGAGAGCGAGCGGTGCCTCACACAAGAGTAAAAATCTTATTAAAACCAATAGTGTTACGCTAATGCTAAAAGGGGGAAAAAAAAACCCAATAACAAAAAAACACCACCCCAAAACATCCTTTTGCAACTAAATGATGGAGGATAAAGTTTTTCTGTGACAGGATGTTTAAAAATAAAAGAGGATTTAAGAATGTAAAATTCACACAACTGTAACACTAACACACTGTGTTAAAATGCACCGTGGTAAAAAAAAATAAAAAAATGCGCAGACACACATCATTACTACATTTTAGCAAAGAGAAAGCACTTACAGATTAAAAAACCACCCTGTACTTCATAGTCTACAGACTGAATCAGAGATCTATCAGTCAAGCTATGTACTGCAGAATGATGAGCAGTGAGTTCCTAGGCAATGACCTTTGAGAGAGGATGGAACTTCTTATGGAAGAGGAGGGAAACAATTAGGTGATGAGAAGAAAAAAAAAAAAGAAGAGGAAAAAAATAATTACAGTGATCTCTCTGGCTTATCTCATTCCAGACCATCTGCTTCTGAAATGAAAACTAACATTTGAGACCCTACAGTTTGAGATGTGAAGCACTTAACTAGCAGCAAAAGCAAAGGAAATACTAAAGGAGAATGACACCTCAGAGGACATAAGAACTTGCCGTTCAGGTTTGCTCTTACTTTGTCAAAAGTCAACACTTAACAAAACTTCCCACCATTATCTCAGAAAATTGTCTTAATCCCCTTCCCACTCTTCATATATAATTTTATTAGATTGACTACATTTACAGTGCAGATTAATTTTACATTTACCTTAAATTCTCTGTTGCCTCCAACTCAAACATCTAATATTTCTGACAAATTATTATTCATATATCCTCTTGGGAGTGGAAACCAGACCCATATAGGATTCCCCATTTTCAGTATTAGACTACAAGAACAAGTCTCCTGCACTGGAGCACCATTCATACAAGTGTAAAGAAAGAACCCCAAACAATCACAGCTTTCATCTTTTATGAAACAGTAGGACAGAGTTTTCAGCCAGTGAGGCTACTCTGATTTACGTAGCCAAGAATATAATTACATGTTTCTAGCCCCGTTTTTGACACATTCTACAAAAGGAAAACAAAGAAGTATGCTAAGAGAAACATAGAAGTAGACTCCACTTTAAGAAAAAATAATAAAAAACCCAATATGTTTGCAAGAGCCCCTTACAAATACTTATCCAGCTCAGTGCTAGTGGCATACTTTGTAGAGAAATCATTTTTCAGGGCCACTCACAAGGCCAACTGAGTTATAATGAATCTCAGAACTAAAACTCATTAAAGCAGCAGAGATCACAGTCTCTTCTAGAGAGATTCGTACAGATCTTGGTCCTACAATCATAAATCAGGAACAATTCCCTTAAAGGTTTGCTTGAGTAACAATTCAGAGGTAGTGACTAATTACAGTCCTCTTCAACTCAGATGCCAAAAACATATTATTTGGTTGTGTTAATACATGATTTTAGGGTGAGAATCAATTCAGACTATTTTTTAACATCGAAACGTGGGTGTCTAGTCTAGGTTTACTGTCTATTTATCTCCACAGTCAAGAAAAATAAGTGCCTCCAGAGGTAAACTCACTCTATCCTAAAATAGGTCTTTTGCAGGGGATGAACTGTGGAGCTGCTCGCCCTCTCTATTGACTACAGAAAGAGCCTAGAGTAGTTACTCAATTTTCAGTAAGCAAGAGGATTGAGATTAAAGTCCCTTCTACCAGAGCACTCAGTTTGTTAAAAAACTGACTTTGCAGTTGGACCTGACAACACTGACTACTTTGACTACCTTCTCCAAACATCTTACAAAAGACAGGAAGAGACAATTTCAATGTTTAGATCATTTTGAGAAAGTTCATTTCAAATATTCAAACACGGCTACTTCTTGTGAAAAGTTCAAAGAAATTTCAATAAACTCCAGCTATGATGAGACTGAAAAACTACTACTAGGATAATTATTCATGTAAACTTTGCATTTTAGGAGGAAAAGGGAACAGAATAGCTATGTACTCTTTGTAAAAATTGTTGCTTGTTTTTAATTCTTAAACAAAAGCTTCCTTCTATCAGGGTCTCAGAAGAAAGTTGGGGGATTTATTTTTGACAAAGAGACAAATAAGTAGCAGCTAAAAAGCGTGGGATGATTGAGATACTAAAAACCTTCTCATCTCTGGTGACAGAGATGAGGAATCAGTGAAAAGCAGAAATAGATGCTACTGGTACAATACCTGAATAATTGTACCTGGCACTTCTATAGGCTATAGTAACTTTCATCAGAGAATTGCAAAACACTTTGAGTGCATTTTTTTTCTAGAATGGTAGGATCTTGCAAGATACTGAGTGCTTCAAGCAATAAAATTGAGAGTGTACAGCACAACACAAGAGGTACTTAACAGCTTGGAGAATCAAGTCCTTTAGCCTTATTACAACCTTACAAGCGAAATAACACAGTGAAGTAAACAGACTTCCAACAGCAAGAACACACTATAAATGCAGAGACAGTCATCTAGTGAGATATTCAAGGGGATGTGTTGAAATGTCATAGAACTGATGCTGACTTATATGAGCTTATTTTTCTTATAACACTACTGCTCTCATAACTAAACAAATTGCATCCTCATTGCAAGAACTCAAGACATTGGCTATTTGGGACCCTCTGGTGAAGCTGATCTGGTCTAATACAAAGAAATGTCTAACACCTGTTGAAATATTGCCTTTTTAAAAGCCTGTTAAACACTGAAACTTGTAGGGCTGTAAACCAGAATGTTTTTTCAGTGTAAAACATCATCTCCATGGTCAGATTCTCCAGCTATGTAATTGGAAAAATACTATTAAAATAGCAGGACCTTGATTTATTTATTCATTTTTGAAGAGCTGAACAATTTCTTGATGTGACCTAGTGATAGCTATTTAACCCTGTACATTTACAGAATTAACAAGCCAAATATTTTTGTCTGTAATTATCCAATATCCCTAGTCTCATGTCAATATTGTTGTGGTAAAATTGATGCTAACTAGAAAAATGAAGTATAACATGTAAGCGAAGCAACCAAAGGAACCTGCTGCTGCAGATAAAAGTCCTCTATACAGTTCCAACCCTATTTGATTATTTATAGAGAAATAGTAACTAGACATGATTTATTTAAGATTAGATTAAGGAATTAATTCCTAGACAATGTAGCTTTGTTGATAAGGAGCATATTCCTATCAAGAGAGTGATGAACTGCAGGGCTGGCCAGCAAACCAAAAAAAACACCTGGAACTACCAAGATTAGAGGAGAAATAAGTAAAAAGTAATTCTGTCAGGGGTAAATCACAACCACCAACCCATTGATCACGAAATGATACCACCTACTCAAAAGAGAACAATAGGAGGACAGAGTCCACGCACTAATTTACATAGGAAGTGAAAAAATCTTGACCAATCATTGTAAAAAACAACAATGAATATGCATTAATTGCTAGAATATGTAATATAATTAATGTATAAAAAGGGAAATTTTTGAAATGAAGGTGTGTTGTCATCTTGGGATTAGCACCCCATTTCTGCGCGTAAATGGAATAAACTTGGAAATACCTCTGCTTTGTGTGTTATTGGCTTGCACACTGGTTAAACAACCCCACTTTTGGGACAACAATATCACCACCTGACAGTTTATGACTATGAAAAATGCAACTATCTCATGCTATTTTTCATCAACACCTAGACTCTATTAAACCTAAAACAAAAATGAAATGCACATGGTAGCTAAAAGTAATAGAAAGCCAATCCCTGCGGGAAACAAATCGCAATAGTCCTGGAGCCACACAGGAGAATGAATTCAAAACACCAGAGAGAAAGAGACCAAGAGCATGGGAAAGATGATAACACATGGTAGGGATCCCATACCGACTCTTAACAGTCTTATCTTTGGGTCAGCCCTGGACACCTCCATTAATGTTATGACATCTGTGGCTGTATTCCTTCCCACTTCATCTCCACTGTCTAGGGACCACATAGTCTTATTCTCAAGTGGCTGATGTCCTCTCTTGCTCTTTGACTGCCACTTACCTTTCTCTTCTGTATTTAAATCATTACATAATAACAGCATACGATGAAGAGGAGTTAAACGCCTGGCTTGCCTCACCCTCATGAAAGTTATTTCTGCTATGGGGCTTTCTCTCTTCCTCCCCAGATCCTGTAAAATTCAAAGTAACTTGACATTTTCCATTGTGATTCTGTATGAGCAAATGGTAGTTTCTCAACAGGAAACCAGAGAGGAGTGAAACGGTTTATTAGATAAATGCACTAGTTTTGATGTGGTGCCCATGAAAAACAGGGCAAATGAATGAAAAACAGTGGCAGTCAGCAGCGCTACACCACCAGCTAGCACAGCAAGGCTACAGACCACTACTCAGAGTCAACCACAGCTGATGACCGAGGAGTGGGAAACAAAGCAGAATCAGGAACAGGTAACACCTCAGAGGGCCAGGGTGGTGGGCAGGGCTCGGCTCGGAGTTTCTCTAAGCCCAGGGAACCCATGTTGCTCCGTATTTTGGTTCACAGTTCCAGGGACCCTCCCAGGGTAGCACAAATACAGATTCAGCATGGGGCAGGACATAGCTCTTACTCTTTACTCATTATTTACTCCTTATTTAGTCATTATACTCACTATTTTTCCTTCTTTTTTTGTTTGTTTGTTTTTGTTTGTTTGTTTGTTTTTTAAAAAGGGGCGGTTTTGTCTCAACAGTATGGCAGCACCAGCATCCACTGTATGTAGGGATCATATGGCAACAGTACAAGAGTCCCTACACTTTCTTGCCTACATCCTTCCTGTAGAAAAGGAAGCTATCTACCTCCATTCACAGTTAAACATTAACACCTCCGCTGGAAGAGCCGTCAACAGCTTTTGTCACTTGAAACATGAAGAATTCTCCTCCTGAAGCCATTAACTGGTTTCACACAGGCCAATGAAGCCATCACATACACATGACTTTTGATCTACGGTAAATTGGGTAGCATTCAGTCAAATGACCTAAAGGTCTCTGTATGTTATTATCTCTCCTGAAGTCAAAGCATCCCACTTGTTCAGTTGCACATAGGCCTGAAACACTGAATTTTCTATTCAATAGAAATAGTTCAACACCACTTCAGTGGAATTTGCAAACACTTTGTTTGCTAGTTTGTTTTTGAAAATAGGACATTTACATACATTTTGGGAAAAAAAAAAATCAGGACACTCTAGTCAAGATTCAAAAATATTACCCATTAGCAAGGAAACAAATAAATTAGGTTTACTCTGAAAAAAACCAGCATACCAACAGTGTCCTTGATGTGACCAAAGTGCTATGTATCTGTAGTTCCCTCTTACCTTACAAGGAGCTGAGGTGCATGGCACACCATGGAGCATCCCTTAGCATCCCTTTAGAAGTTATTCAGCTCCTGAGTTAGAAAAAAGCAGTTTTTCTTAACACTCACACAAATATCAAAGGTAACTCAGTTGATAAATACAGCCTCTACCAGGATAAAATTAGTATGCAAAACATACAGACTGAACCAACCAGGTATGTCTATGCATAATTTGACTTATTCACAAATATTAAAAGGACATCACTAAAGCAGCCACCCTAACAAAGCTTTTTAAAACCTATTCTTGCTTTTTAAAAGTATACCAGCAGTGAACTTTTCAAACAGGCCAGAAATACTTCACAGCTAGAACTATCAGGAACGTTCACATGGAAACTTGAAGTCATAGCAAATTTTTTAATCCTATTCAGAGTAATAAAACATGCTTATCAGTGGAGAATCTGCAGTAAATATATTTTCTGACTTTTCATTTCAGTACAAACTTGAAACTTTTGAACCTTAGCAGTTGATCACCATTTACAAATTTTTTTTGTGAGAATACAGCAGATGAGTATATTTAGATGAGTGAATTGAATTCATAAGATACTTGGTGCAGCATGTGCTAAATTGCAGAGACTCTTGAAATGTTACCCCTCTTGATATCACACTTCTGGTTAAAAATCTTGAAAAATGTTCTCCAATTGTCTTTATTCTAATATCATAACTCAAAAATGAGATCTAGTGAAACAATCCTAACCAAAACATTTTGGTCGGTTTTTCCAGTTCTTAGCTACAATCTGCATTCATTCAGTTTTAACTGTAACCCGACTACAATAAAAGCAGCATCTGGTCTAGCAAAGACAAAGTGCAAGTACAGAAGGCCCCCTGTGAGAGAGCAGTAGCCTGGTTACCTCACACAAAATTACATGAAAAAGAGTAGGGAAAAATTAATAGCATGCTGTTGAGCACTTCCATTTCTGTGTAGATCTGAAAAAACAGAAATATTGTAAATAGAATTATGCCCTAGCTCCCTGAGGAACAAAGAAAGAAGTAAAATTAGAAAATAAAACTGGAAAGGCCTGCTACTATCTGGCTTTTTAAAGAACATTACTGTTAGCATTCAGGACTTCCCAGTTATGTGATACCATGCAACGGTGAACAAACTTCAAGACTGAAGAGAAGCTGAGTAGCCCAAGCTACCTTGCTCTGTTATTTTCTTTAATGAATAACAGTATCAAAGCCAGAAAAATATGACAGCAGCTGACAGTGTGGGTGGTGATATAGAAAAATATGAAGATAAGTATTCTAAGTCTTTCCCTCCCCACCCACCCAATGTCCCATAAAATGGAACCATATACTGCATTTATTTAAAGGATGGTGATCAAAATTATTCAACATTGTAGCTCCCTACAACCTAACCAGGATATTTATAGAGAGTGGTTCCCTGAAGGGACCAAAAACCTGTCATCATGCCTTTGCTTTATTATTAGGCTGCAAATGTTCTGAACAGTGTTTAATCAAAACCAATTAGGATAATACAACTTATGCCCAGTGCCTCGGTAGATGCATTACCAACACATAATGGAAAATAAATCAAAAGATAGAACAAGTACAATAGTAAAACAAGGTAAGTTCTGTGATTCTGCAGGCTGCCACTGAGGTCTCCTGACCTCCAGTAGTGTGGTGATATGCAGTGTGAATTTACTGCTTTCTGCAGAGCACTGCATGACATTGTGTAACAGTGTCAAAAAAGTAATAAAGCATCATCTAATATAACAACCGTGCAGGTGCTCAAACTCCCATCCCCACCAGAATACTTACTTTATAACACTGCACATTGCCCATAAAGTATTCCTGCCTATTTCTACATGCATCCTTCTTTATCTTGTAGATTTGAGGGAGGAGAAAGGGGGAGAAATTGGCTTAAGTCTTCAGTGTTGGCACTGAATTGGTCCACAGTAGAAGTTTTGGGATTCCAGTTTCTTCTACACAGATTTCAGGTCTTTACCTATCTCTAAAATCTTTGTGCCTCCACCTAACACAGGTGTTAGCAACTGATGGTACAATGCCCAAAAGATTTCTAACCTTGCCAATAACATACCGTGAGGTGTTTTTGTTCATAACTAATACTTTTTTTTTCCTCCTCTAAAAGACATTTCAGGCACACACAAGAGAACTAGGAAATGCATGTGCAGCCTCAGTTTTGCCTTCTCATCAATATGTATTGTGACAAATGGCTAAAATTTAGTCAAGAGATAATCGCATTCTGTTGTGTCCTACACGTCCTCTGCCTCATTCCTTAAGGTACCAGCACCAAGTTATAATGAAGAATAAATGTTACACTGACAAATGCAGGTAGTCCCACAACTGTTCACGTGTGCCTGTAAATGCATAAACATTTACACACACACCAGGATTTTCTGAATCACAGTCAGAAAAGTTAAGCATTAGCATAATTATTCCTTCTTGAAAGTCATGGATTAATTATTTTTTAGTATCATTGAATTCTCAACAATTCATGAAATGCTTTGGAAGAATCTGGTGCTGAACACACTGAATACAAGGATATTACAGCTGTTTCAAGTTTAAGGTCTACAAGTGGTAAGAACTAACATGCAGGCAGATCAGGTATTCAAAATAGGAAAACTTTGTCCTAAAGCATTTTGCTATGTGCAAGTAACAATTAGGCTCGGTTACTATGAAGAGCTCTTGCACAGCAAGCTTCCCATAGTTAGGGAAAGAGTCACCACTAACAGAAACATGACATGGCAACAAATAGTTGCAAACAAGGTTCTCACCCTACCAGATACCATGCGTGAGCAACTTTTACTTCTCAACGGGAAAATCCAATTTGCTCCATCCCGTCCACTCATATTTTCTACAACAGAGGCAGCCTATATCTACAGTACTTGTACTTCTACTAATCTCTTTCAAGCTGTACTACATATGCTGCAACTTGACCCACATGAAAACAACCGGTAAACAACTCTTGCTTAAGTTTGAATCCCAAAACTTTCGCACAGTATAAAAAAGTATCTCAGAATGAAAGACTGGATTTGCAATCTTATTTTTGACAACATGAAACATTCCAATTGCATTCACACCAAAGGAAAGAAAAAAAAAAGTCTGCGATAACTATAGTAATTCCTTACTTGG
This sequence comes from Gallinago undulata, assembly GCA_026546715.1. NCBI lineage: Eukaryota > Metazoa > Chordata > Aves > Charadriiformes > Scolopacidae > Gallinago > Gallinago undulata. The sequence continues at coordinate 11,711,331 of JAOTQQ010000004.1, read as the reverse complement.
AAAAGTAATATTAGAAAAAAAACATTCAGAACACTTATCCTTCAATTCAGTTTAGCAGCTACATGTAATCTACCCGCATCATATGCATCACCATCAAATGGACAGCCAGTGGCCGACAAAATTATAAATAAGAATAACTCTTCCAGCACACTTATTTAGAAACTATGAAACAACATGATTATATGCAACATTGTGTTTCTTACGCAAAGGATTGCTTTTTGAAAGCTGTACCAACTTAAATAGTCAAGGACAAAGGAAGAATCTGACAGAGCTCCACAGCTGGATCTAATATCTTGAACACTCCATTCTATTTTGAACTTTGCTTTTCTTCTTCAAATTAAGTCCTCTGTTTATAAACAAGATCTAAATCCCTCCTGGGGTTCATCAAATAAGCACAAAATACAAAACCAAAAAAAGAGAAAGCACCTTCAAAGCTGATATTTGCTCAAAACCTGGTGCAGTTGCCATGGAAATCATATTCTTTTGATCCATAAATATCGTCAAAATAGCATGAGTATTTGAACCAGGTCCAGCTAGCTTGAAATCAGAAAATAAGAGGGAAATGAAAGTGACAGAAGGAAAAGAAGGTGATAAAAATCTCCAGAAAATTTACCTTTATTCAAACTTTCTTCCTAAATCTGTCTTACTAAAACCTTCATTTTAATCATTGTTTAATGAAAATTTAAAGTACTACAGAGGCAAAAGATTTAAACAGAGACTTAATTAAGGGCAAGATTATTAAATAGTGGATAACAGAACTATACTAGCAGCATAGGTATATACAGTTAAGAAAACATTATGGTACTTGAACAAGTCCACATTTAAACTTGTGAAAAGATAATTTAATTCAAAAAGATTACTTGTCCATCTAAGTACTCAAGAACCTTTGCCATAAAGTGGTTACATCAACCTGTGCCTTTATAGATCTAAGCAACATGGAAAAGGCTTCATCATACAACTCTCTACTACACTCAACACCAGTAAGATAATTTTTCCTATATGCTTAGATTCTATCTGCAGTCTTGAAACACTTCTCCATCCCATCCAATTTTGCACTTTCGCTGACTTAATTATGACAATAATCCAGTTTAAGAACTGCCTTCTCTTTCTTTGTTTTTTTTTTCTTCATAGAATCATAGAATGGGTTGGGTTGGAAGAGACCTTAAAGATCATCAAGTTCCAACCCCCCTGCCACGGCCAGGGACACCTCCCACTAGACCAGGTTGCTCAAAGCCCCATCCAGCCTGGCCTTGAACACTTCCAGGGATGGGGCATCCACGACCTCCCTGGGCAACCTGTTCCAGTGTCTCACCACCCTCACTGTAAAGAATTTCTTTCTAGTATCTAATCTAAATCTCCCCCCTTCCAATTTAAAACTGTTGTCTCTTGTCCTGTCACTACACTTCCTGACAAAGAGTCCCTCTCCAGCTTTCCTGTAGGCTCCCTCCAGATATTGAAAGGCCACTAGAAGGTCTCCCCGGAGCCTTCTCTTCTCTAGGCTGAACAACCCCAGCTCTCTCAGCCTGTCCTCATAGGGGAGGGGCTCCATCCTCTGATCATCTTCATGGCCTTCTGCTGGACCCAGTCCAACAGATCCATGTCCTTCCTGTGTTGAGCACTCCAAAGGTGACACAGTATTCCAGGTGGGGTCTCATGAGCACTGACTAGAGGGGCAGAATCACCTCCCGTGACTTGCTGGCCACACTTCTCTCACATCACAAAGAGGTTGAAGAGCAGTGGTCCCAATACAGACCCCTGAGGAACACCACTTGTCACCAGCCACCAATTGAACATTGAGCCCACCACCCTTTGAGTGCAGAGAAATTTCCAATTTTGAGACCAGGATGTCATGTGGGACAGTGTCGAATGCTTTGCACAAGTCCAGGGAGATGACATCTGTTGGTCTGCCCTTGTTCACCAAGTGTGTGGCAGTATCATAAAAGGCCACCAAATTTGTCAGGCACAAATTGCCCTTGGTGAAGCCATATTAGCTGTCTCAAATCACCTCCTTATTTTCCATGTGCCTTAGCAGAGATTCCAGGAGGATCTGCTCCATAATCTTACCAGGCACAGACATGAGACTGACTGGCTTATAGTTCCCTAGGTCTTCTTTTTTCCCTTTTTTGAATATTGGAGTTATGTTCCCCTTTTTCCATCTACGTGAACTTTGCCAGACTGCCACAATTTCTCAAATATGATGGAAAGCGGCTTAGCAACTTCATCCACCAGCTCCCTCAGGACCTGTGGATGGATTTCATCAGGTCCCATGGACTTATGCACCTTTAGGTTCTTTAAGAGGTCTCAAACCTGATCTGCTCATACTGTGGGCAGTTCTTTTGCAGAGCCCCTGTTTTCGCCCTCCATGCCTTGGGTAGTGTGGTTTGAGCCCTTTATGGTGAATACTGAGGCCAAGAAGTTGTTCAGTAGCTCAGTCTTATCCATATCCTGGGTGGCCAGGTCTCCCGTTTCCTTCCAGAGAGGGTCCACAACTTCTCTAGTCTTGCCTTTGTCCCTGACATATCTGTAGAAGTTTTTGTTACTGTCTTGGATGTTCTTAGCTATATTTAGTTCTGCCTGGGCTTTCGCTTGCCTGATCTCATTCCTGACCACTATAGATAAGCTTTCGCTTGCCTGATCTTGTTCCTTCAATATAGGTAACAACTGTGAAAAGACAGTTTAAATGATTCAATGCTACATACTGTGATATGCTACGCTTCCCACGAGTAGCTGTAGAACATTCCTCGACAGCCTTAAGTCATAGCAATGTCTGCGTCTATGCCTCAGGCTGGGGTGGGGGGAAGGACTGTAGCAGGCCTCATGACTGCTTTGTCTTGTCCTTACCAAGAGGTGGAAACCACTACACACTTACAAATTGGGAGGACTGACTGTAAATTAAGCTCTGTTCTTTGTTCAGTTCTCCACAGCTTTCACAGATAAACCAAGTTCAGGAGACCTAGACTTCCCTTTCATGGTAACTCATTACTTACTGTTTTCCTTCAAGAACAGAAACAACTGAGCTTAGATGTATTATCTCTGTATAGTAGTCTATGTTGCAGATGGCTCAAAAGAGGCCAATTTATGTGGTGCTGGACTATGTGGAAATACACAAACTTTTATTTTGTTCTTTTTCACCTCCCTGCACCATAGCTTCCTGCACAGGAAGAGACTCTGGAGAGCTTCAGACTTTCCCAGGTGTGTTCCCAGAGATCACACTGCACAGCAACATCTCCTCTGAGTGAAGTCTGGAGGCAGGAGAATGTATTTTCTCCACTTCAAAATGATACTTAGAAAAATCCTGTTCTGGGAGCTGCTTTATCCTGCAATCTCCCAAGTCTGCTCGGTCAGCTCTTGCAAAGCAACTTTGGGAATGAGAGAGTGATCTTTCATTCACTGAACTGGCAGTTTATCAGTGATGTTCTTTTTTTGAAGAAAACCTCTGCTTTCCAGTCCTTATTTTGTCTTGAAAAATGGTACTTCATCCGGGTGGAACAAGATCAGAAATTGCTGCCTTTCAGCACAACCTACCAGAGTAGGAAGAGGGTTTTGAAAAGCAAATACTTTTCTCTATCCTCTGCTGGAAAAGATCTCTAAAAATGGCCTTACTTCCAGTTTTATTATTTCTTTCCTTAAAGATACTGCTCTCGGTGCCAAAGGGCCATGATGATGAACGCAGTCAAAGCAAATCATGAAAAGAAAAATTTGCATTGAAATATAAGTTCAAACTGCTAAACTGACCAGAGGAGTAACACAAACAAGCAAACAGAAAACAGACACCACTTGCTCACCTACAGTATGACCCCACAAAAAATATGATAAACCAGGAATTTTTAAATATCAATATGAATTAAAATGGGGAAGAAACTGAAACAGACCTGAGTATTGAACTAAAACATTATATTACTATTGCATTGGTGTTGCTGTCATGCAACAGTCAAGTTGCTTAAAACCTACTGGACTTCATGAAATATTTTAAATGGTTTTTTTTTTGGAAAATGAAAAAAAAACACCAAACCAAAACCAAATAAGAAAAGGAATAAGTTAGCTTCCCAATTTAGATTTGTCAGAAAATGCTGACTGGTTCCATAACAATTATTTTACAATATCATCTACTCTTTCTCTTGTATCTGAGATCAGCACAATTAGAAAACTTGCCCACTGTTACCCCTAAAGAAATTACATATGTAGAAATGAAGACAGACTCATACTTACATGACTGCACAACATCTAGCTTACAAAACTCTTCAGATACTCCACTAGATGCCCAAGTACATTAGACGCTATGAAACACTTATGAAGATGTACTCCTTTGTAGTAAAGAAGTCTTGGGCAAGCCCTGAATAAGGAGTGAAAATTACAATCACCTATACATCTGCTTTTCTTTGTATACCTTTGAAATCTTCCTTTCAGGCAGTCACAAAGATTCAATGGCACTTTCAGCTTCTTGAGTCATCAACAGCTACCCAACAGCCTTTCGAGGGAGTGCAGACAAGGTAAGGCTGGACAGGTTTGAAGAGGATGACAGGAGTACTTAGGTAGGAGAGCCCCACACACAGACTGACTTAAGGGCTTCTTGGAGTAGATGACAAGCCATCAGTGCCTGTAGAACAGAGGAAAGGGAAAATAGGCAGCTGCACTCTACAAGGAACCATCAGAGTGCCACAAACTGAAGAGTTAACCAATAGCAAAGAACAATACCAGCAATCAATAACTATGTCTCTGTTTGTGAACTTCCTATTTTACAAGGCAGCTGAGGTATGTGACACATAGAAGTGGTTTGTAGTCACTACTTTGCAACAAAGATCTTCCAGAGACTTTCTTAGCAAGTGCAGTTAGATTTCTGCTTATGCCAAAATTGTATTGGAGATCGGGGAGGAAAAGGAGGAGAAAAAAAAGACAGGGGTCATAAAAAAAGATAGGGTTCATATAAAGTATTATTTCAGGATTACTCAAAGAAACATCTGAGTACAAATTTAGTGTGATCAAGGACTGGAATTACTGCCTTTGACCATCAGAGGATGATATCTGGACAGTAGCTAAAAAGATGATGTTTTTCCCATTAGTTAAAGGTATCAGAATTTTTTTAAAATTCTGAAACCATTTGTCCCCAGATCAATAAAGACATACATACTTAGGTCACGATCCTGCAATTCAACATATTTAAGCACACATACTGGAACACATTTTGTGTACGAGTGTTTGCACATCAGGATCCTTATTTTCCATTTTTATGTTTATCCTGGAATATTTTCACCTTCAAAACTTATGTACTAGTATTCCAGGGCATTAATTATGTCTTTTTTGACTAGAAGGCGCTATGTGCAAATATGTTATAAATAAAATCTGTTTGGTGCATCAGTGACAGTTCCTTGTTGGCTTCTCATATTTTGACACTTTTCAAAAAAGAAACAGAAATAAAATATTTTCAAAGGTATGTGCCTCACAGAGTTCCTTGAGGCATGTGTTATCTTACTGCTACATATTCCTTGGTATATGCTTTTTTTTAATAAAAAGTTCCTGAACAAACACTGTATCTTTTGTTCAGCAGAGGAAAAACAAATTATTCCCATTCCATTTACACTGTGTGACTATTATGTAGAAAAATCAGACTACAGCTTGCTTTCTAAAGAGAGGTAGGCCCAGAAGCAGATCTTTATGCAAGCTGAGTTGCTGTGCTAAGGAACGTTATAGGTAGGTGTAAATTAGTCAGAAAATGGTCACAGATGGTAAGGAAGTACAGTTTATAAGAACTCAAACACTATAACCAAAGATGTAGCATAAGAGTATACATGAAATATAACTAGAGAAAGGAAAGTATAAATTAAAGGTAGTCTTGGTCTTTGTTTGCAGCTTTCCCAGCACCAACCATCACAATACATGGCTAGAGAAAGCCTGGAGAAAAGCACTTATGAGATGCCATTCAGACAGCATTCACAAATTCTTCCTCCTCCAAAACCCGACTATCCCAGTACGCTTCTGCCATTTGAGCCCTGACCACCTCTTCCTCTAACAGGTACACTAGGGACAGGAGAAAGTGTTCTCACTGTCCTCGATACAGCTGCCACGTCAGAAAGTTTTGGTCCATGAGAAATACTAATCTGAGTCAAGTAGCTTGTTTTTTGGTTTGGGGAGGAATTGAGGACTTTATTAATTCCTCCTAACAGCCAGCAGTCTACTGCAACTTCTCCAGGCTAATAGGGAGTTCCCTGTATTTCTTTTTAAATGCCTGCTTCTACAGTTGTTCACCACCTTCCTCTCCAAACCTTTCAGGCACAGGTCACCACTCTATCCTTCCTATCATCTGCTTTATGTAAAATCCTGATGCTATATCTTCCTAGTAACTATGATTTCACCTTTCCCTTTCTACCTGTATACCAAATAACTGGTTCTCAACTGCACCATTAATTACTGAAACCTCATTCTCAACAGCTAATTCCAAAGAAACCTGTGACCTCCTACTAGTCCAAAACCTCCTCACAAAAAAAAAAAAACATTTTCAACAACTAAATTTGAGTTATTGTCTTTGCTCATTCCTCTTCTTAGATTTTGCTCCCCCTACACTAGATACCAAAAATTGCTTGCAAGATGCGTATGGAAGCATTGCTTTGAAAAGATCTTTTGAGACAGGTACACAAGTGCTCTAAATTGTTCCTGCTTTATTCTCACTTGACATTGCTCTTACCCACCTAGTATTTTATTTCAGATCCTAGGTGATAAACTCTCCAGAGAAAGCTGCTGCTTCCCTCTGCTTTGCATTGTCAAGCATCACAATATCTACCATACACAGTACTTAAGAAAGAATACGCAAACAGTTTATACTCTGCAAGTACACAGGAAGAGGTGTTTGACAATTCTTATTTTAGCATGTAAAGTCTGAGGAACAGTTTGTTGCCATCAAGGTAAACAGGAATAGAATTGCACCCTCAAGGAGCAGTGCTGGGGTGAAAAGTCTGGCAGATTCCCTGCCTTGCTTCATAGGATCACAACACAATAACCAAGGTTGGCAGGGACCTCAGCCCAGCCTTCCACTCAAAGCATGACATAATTCATATGGTCTTTCCAACAACCAAAACATTTACTTTGACAACAGGGAAACCCCAACCATATTGTCTCCTGCAGAAACACACATGCAAATTTCTGCAAAGTTCTGATATTTTCTTTTATTTATGAATTTATTTATGAAGATGGGGAGTATTTGAAAACATTCCAGGCCAAATTCTTCTTTAATTTCTATTCCCTACAAGTCTAATGATTTTAGTGTTGAATTTCCTGTAATACTGGTCATGAAATTATAGACTTTTCCCTTTGAAAAAAATCTGACATTTCAACTAGGATTATGAAAGGAACTTAAACCATAAAAAAATTCAAACACAGTACAAGCATAGCAAAGCAATAAATGCACACATATGCAAATGCACACAATAAATGCACCATGTGAACTGGCATCCTCCTTCTCCAAAACTGTGTTCAGATTGTGGCCCTAGAAAAATACAGTGTGTTAATGGCATTTGTTCTGAGAAAAGACTGAAGATGCATGTCTTTTAATTATATGAAAGGGGACATCTTTATGATTTGATATTAAGTGCAGAATTTCTTAGATTTTTTTTTTACAGTCTCATACAAAATCTTCAGAATTACAAATTCTGTTCTGTCAGAAGTTACTCAGCTAGACGGTATCTGTTTGAAACAGCAGCATTTTGAAACAGACCTTTCAGTATTATCATTTGGTTCTTTAAAATACTGTTTAGCAATATGGAAGCGAGAAACAGAATCCTAAGTAGAAAACATGAGCTTAAAAATCAAAATCAGCTCTCATATAGTGAATGAATCATACAAATGTTTGTTGGAAGGGACCCCAAAAGGTCATCTAGCCCAATCTCCCACTTTAAGCTAGGGTATATCCACCACTAAATCTAATCAGTCACAGGTTTATATAAAACCTCCAAGTACACAGACTCTAAAATATCTGGGTAAACTCCTCTGGTGCTGCACTACTCTTCTGGTAATTTCCCCCCTCCCCCCCCCAAAGTTCTGCCAAATTATCTCAAACCACAATTTACAGACACATCTCTGGTGGAATTGCATCTGGACTACAATACCTACTGAGTGGCCTAATGTGGTGGATAGACCTTAGCTGGACACCAGGTACCCAACAAGCCACTCTACCACTCTGCTCCTTGGCAAGACAGGGGGGTGAGAAACCAAGACAGGAAAAACAAGCCTCACAGGTCAAGATAAAAGTAGCTTAATAAAGCAAAAACAAAAGCCATACATGGAAGGAAAGGAAAACAAAAGACATATTCTCCACTTCCCTATCAGCAGGCAACATCCAGCTACTTCCCAGGAAGTAGTGCTTCAGTATGCATAGCAAATGGTCCAAAACCAAATGTCATCATAATAAATGCCCCCAGACACATTCCCCTTAGCATTTATTACACAGCAGACATCATAAGATATGAAATATCCCTTTGGTCAGTTTGGGTCAGCTGTCCTGGCTATATCCCTTTCCAAGATCTTGCCCACCCTGAGGCCTCCTGGGGAGAGGGGAATGTTGGAGAGACAGTCTTGATGCTGTGCAAGTACTGCTCAATAGCAGCCAAAACGCTGGTGTGTTATCAACACCTTTCTAGCTACCGATACATACAAAATTCAACACTATGAGATCTTCCATGGGAAAAATTAATTCCATTTCAGCCAGACCCAATATACCTAGTTCAGAAAAGATGCTCAGAAGCTTGAGAAGAAGGTACATTGGAGGACTATCACTGTGGTGGTAGCACTTGACCTCAAAAGAAAAGTTGAGGGAGCTGAGCTTGTTTAGTCAGACTGAGAATAGGCTAAATGGCAATCCCAAAGTGCCTCCAAGTTTTGATGAACAGTGTCAAAGATGGAACCAAACTCTTCCAGACAATATAACAGTCCAAAGATCTCTTGCAACCCATATTTCTATGATTTTACAACTCTAAGGAAAAAATATGGCCTCCATATTAACTCATGGGGCACTCTGCTCATTATTGGCCATCAACACTCTGAGCCTGACAGTACAGTGATTTTTCAGCCAACTGCTTACCCAGCCCATGCTTCCTGCATTACTACATGAGAGCACTGCAAAAGGTGTTAAAGCTGTACCAAGGTTAAACCATATTTCAGCTTCACTGATCTCCACTTGTCCACATTACCAGGTAATTTTAAATTAAAACAGTTAAAGTTGGCAAAACACAGCTTTCTTTTGGTAAGTCAACATTGACTACTTCTGACTGCATGCCTATTCTTTATGTGCTTGCTACTCTAAAGATGTTTACCATGACCTTTCCAGGGACTGAAGTAAGACCGACCATGTCACAGACCCCAAGTCCTCCTTTTAATTTTTATTTATTTAAGATAGATCTATTGTTAGCTTCTATCCAGTTGTCAGGTGCCTTCCTTAATAACTGTGATTTTTTCAGCCTTTCAATCACTTGGCCAATCTCTTTCACCATCATCAAGTAAAATCCACATGGCCTATGGATTTGAAGACAGAAAAGCAGGAAGGCACAATACGCTTAAAAGTAGCCTGCCTTATTATACCCTGCTTTGGAACCAGTGTAGAGAAAGATTATACTCTCTATAAAATACCAGAGGTGTGAAGCTGATTTAATTTAACCCTCATATTAGTAGTTCTTTCCTCAAATTCATTGTTTTATTCTGAAGTTAGGAGATTCTTCTGATTTCTTTACAAGTTCAAACAGATGAATTAGTACAATGTCTCTGCCATCACAAATGGGTAAATGTAATCACAAGAAACACATAATGTAAACAGGCGTGATTTATTTAAAAGTTATGAGCCTTTGCAGACTATATTTAAGGAAAAAAATATTCCTTGTCCTCAATCAACATTGCTTTGAAGAATTATACAATAATTATATATATATATAAGTAACAACATCACATTCCATTATGCAAATCCTAGAAAAAACCTAGAAAATCTTAAATAGGTCACTTGCATAATTTCTAAGTTGTGTCACAGGAAAAATATCAGTCACTCCTATTTCTGCCTTTTTTTTTTGTTTTCCAAATGTGCATGGAATGGTGAGAAGGTTTGTTTACCTATTCTGAGGGTTTGAGGAGGACTTTTGTTAAAAAATAGATTTAAACTTGTTTAGTAAATCAGTTTTGATTGTCTGAGTATTGTTAAATGATTTATCACATTGGCAATAAACATTTGCAGCACACAGTGTAATGGTTCCATGGGACTCTATAGTGAGATATGCTGAGAGAATACATATGAGGAATATCACCAAAAGAAAAAAAAATCCCAGTAGCTTAACAAATTGCAAAGCAAAAACAGAAGCACTTTTTTAATGTGTTGACATCATTTTTTTTCCCTAATAGCTAAGCAACTGCATCACAAACATTTTCTTTAAACAAACAAAAATATCTAACAGCAAGCAAATTCAGATATTTAGATGCAGGTCTCTGCACATCGCATCTGTTACTCCTCAGTATGGATAAAGTCTTCAAATTTAGAATGATATTTCATGCTGTACATGATGGAACACAGTGAGTCACAGATGGAGCTTCCCTGCCTGAACTCTCTTACTCCCCTTTGATTTCTGGTCAGCATTTTCCAGCATAAAGGGGAATGGATGAACTTCGTGGGCTCTGAAGTTCTGCAGACTGTGCACCTTTGTGTGTCAGCAGGGGAGGCAGAGAGGAATATACTAGGGACCACAACAGTCCATAAAACTGACTTCATAACAATTATTTTTCTCTGGCACTATATTTTTACTTCATCTTTCACCTGAGAAATTCAAGGGCAATATGAAAGGGGTGGTCCTATATTTAATGTATCTTTCTTACCTAAAGTTCTTTTTTAATGTGTTTGTGTGGACAGGGTTTTTGTTGTTGTTGCTCGCTGATTGGGGTTTTTGTTTGGTTTTGCTTACACAGATGAAATAAATATGCTGCTGTTCTCACTTCCTTTTTCCCAAACTCCAGTGATTTTCATAAATGCAGTGGGTACTTAGTAACGTAAGAACTGAATAAACTTTTGAATCCATATATGGCTTCAAAATGAAGTATAAGAATACGTTCCCTAAGAAGGAAATGTGTAAAATGCTACTAAAAGCAAAAGGAAATTTTTAGGAGTCCCTTGATAAATTTTTTTAAACAGAGATTTCTTGTTCTGCTTATTTTGCATCTCTCAGGTACTGGGTTAATTCCTGGAACAAGTAATGGGTTTTTTTTGCCAGAGGAAATCCCCAAGGATATAAAGCTATCTAAAAAGGTACAGTAATCTTTTGCTCCAGTGACCCCCAAACATTTATTTTAATGAAGGGATTAGAAGCAATTGACAAGTATGTAGCGGAAGGCTGCTGTGTATTTGTTGTTTGTGCCATCAGTTACAGTGGTTCCAAAGGTGTCACGCACATTGCTAAAAAGATAAAACACACACCAACATTGATCTTATAGATTGCAGAGTCACACTAGAAATTAATTTCATCTCCACTTAGACATCAAAACATTATCCTCCCATATAACAAAGTCAAAGTTCAATTGAGATTTATCAATACATTTTTAAACACTAATAATCTGAAAGCATTGGTTTAAAAGCAAAAACCAAGATGAATGCAAAAGTTCAATTAAAACAATAAGTACATCTGAGAAGATATATTACACTTACATAGAAGATTCATTAATAGGAAAAGAGGATAAAACCATCACAGAAATTATCCACTATAAATTACTTGCTTAATCATTTAACTTCTCAGAAGTGCAACAGCTTGCATTCAGACCTCAGCCAGGTACAGTTTATTAATACATGGATGAATACTTATCTTGAGTGTATCATATTCTATTTCTTTCCTTAAGATTCATGAACTTCTGGCCTTTCACACATACTATTGGATAATCAAAAGATATAGAAGAGTTGCCATTCATACACAGCACATAAAATCCACACCACTTACATGAAGGCTGTTTGATATCCATTTAGGTGGCTATGGAGAGAGAGTGGGGTGAAATAAAACCTAAATCCTTTGAACAAACAGATATAATCCCACAGACACTTAAGAGAAACCAAAATTTTTATGACATTCAAAAAGATGTTACCTTCAAGTTGGGTGAGGAGATTTGATGTCCTGCAAAACACAGCTTCACAGAGAGAAGTCCAATGACACGTTTTAAGAAACCAAACCATATTATTTCAATAAGCACTGTAAAAGTAGCCCTTGAACTAACAGGCTTGTTTTAATGTTTATTTCTAACATTGGCAAGCACTAAAGCCAGCAAGCAAGCAGCTAGAATTTCAACACCAAAGAACATACTCAGAGCCAAAATCCATGCCTTCTGATCAAAAAAATGTACCAATAAGCATGAGGAAAGATGTACAAAGTATACTTTCATTTGTATGCAAATACGAGCAGTTGGTCAGTCAGTCTCTAGAAAGGAGCATTTGTCATAGAAACATATTTTGCATATCGTGTACTCACATAATGAAGGCTCTCCTGCTTAGTTTTGGGCTAATACAATCACCTGCCCTTCACATACGGGGGTGGTACACCACAGGCAGGAGGAAATAAGGCCACTAGTGAGAAACAACTGCCTTCCTTGCCTTTACAACTGAACTCTGTTTCCTAATAGCTGTTTTTTTGAAGTGCAGACGTCTAGAGTAACAAGAAGCACCATTGCTTTCTAGAGTCATTCAAATACAATCTATGGCACAACTGACAAAAATGCTACTTACTGACATAAATTAAGAAAATTTAAAAATATTTCATTTCAACCAAACCTCTGGTCATCACTTTGGTGTGATTCTTCTAGCTGACAAGTTTTGCCTGTCCTAGTGTACACTAGAGATGAAATATTCATTCCAAGCAGAATAATCTTCTAGTTAGCATATTTGCATTTTCTCATAAATAAAGCATGATTTATTCTTTAACTGACAGGGGACTTAATCTCTTGGTTTTCCTTGAAATCACGTTTTAGTGTCTGAAATTAAAAAAAAAAAGTGCTCTTTCAAGCCTTATTTAATATAATAAGCTATTATATTGAAGAAAGAAAAAGATATCTGTATTGTAGAAGACAAACTTCTGAACACAGTATTATTTTTTCCATACAGAAATTATGTAAGCAACAAGAGTTTCACTAAGGCATTCTGAAAACATGACAGAATAAGAGGAGATTGCCCCATCATCAATCCTATCTGGATTAAAGACAAAATTATGCAGGTACTTACTTTAGTTTAGATTTATAAATTTAGTGCTCGTACTGCTTTAAGCACCAAGACCTCATTCCAGAAGTGTCAGCTTCAAGGTCAACAGCAATGAAGTCCACATCTCAGAAGCAGTGAAAATGCAGTGCCTTGAGCTTTTGTTCTCATTTTTAAACACTTTGCACATTTTGTTTAACATCTTGAGCAAATAGTTTGTATTTCTAACTCTCTCCCACAAATCTTGCAATGAATTTATATGAAAAGTCAGGCAGCTGTGTGTTCTTTAAAAAGTTTCAAAGACATCAAGACCTCTTGTAGAAATCGAGAACAATTAATAAAAAAAAAACAATGTGGGTGATCAGGTTTTTATGAGAGGATGATAGATCTACTGCTCCTGAACTGCCGCATTCCAACAGGAAACAATGTGGGGGTTTGTGAGGTTTTTTCCTGACAGCTATTGAATGCCAGAAATCTTCAAATGGACTATTTTGATGCTTTCAAATGATCTTACTTTTGGAAGTGCAAACTGATTCTCTGAAAATTATGAGTGATAAGCCATTTGTCATTTGAATTTTGACACAATCACTTACTGCTTTTGGAGCTACTACAACTTTCTCTAACGTACTCAAAACCATCCTGATGTTTGGTATGAAAAAATAATTATTTCACATTTCCCTATCAGTAAATTCCAGGATGAAGAAGCAATCAAATAATATCACACAAATTAAAAATTCATAAGGCAGTTAACATTCAATCAGAAAGAATCCAATTTAGTGATCTTTAGTTATCCTAGTTGGAAATGTAATTAGCTGAATCAAAACAAAATAATCACGGTCATTCACAAGGTATAGATAGATGTTTAAGCCAATTTTGTTTCAAATTTCCCAAACCCTCCACACACACACATATTCTTCTCTTTTTTTTTTTTAATGGTTAGAGCGTAAACTCAGAGGCTTCAGACTTAACATAAGAAAATTAGTTCAGCCTAAAAGACATAACAAATAAGTTTGTTGCCTAAGGTGTCAAAGTAGGAAGCTACCCTAGCCTGGATACACAGCAAATGGACAGGCAACCCCCAGAGGAAGTCAAAGCACAGGCTGAATGAACCGCTTCCTGTGGCTGCTGCTGCTTCACTTACCATTGCCAGCTCAAGTTAACTTTAAGTTACGTGCTGGTCCAAAATACATGCCCTAGGTCATCACCCAAAATTAGAAGGAAAAAATTAGTAATAGATAGATCTTTGCATTTATGCCTATGGATAGACACTGAATATATAGTTTGACTTCATCACATCGCTTTTTCTAAAAAGTAGCCCTCATCAGCATTCAACATGTAACCCAAGCCAGTATATGGCTTCTAGCTGCAGCTGCCATGAAGAATAAAAAGCTTGTGACATTTGTGGCCTCAAAATGGAAGCACTGAGAATTGAATTAGAACAGAAGGTGAAAGGGAAAGCAGAAAAATTGCTTACTGTTAGCAAAACTAAGAGCAACATACTCCAAAGACTTCTTAAAGCCAAACAGAAAACTGCAGGACCCACAGTCCTGCCATCAGAGAATACCTTCAAGAGCAACAGTTTAGAAGCACATTATCAAGTACACTTTTTGTTGCAGAAGACCAGCCTGATGAGTCACACACCATTACTTCACTAGGTCCTATAAAATTAAAACCAAAACCCAGGTACAAACCAGAAAGGAAAGTTCAGCCTTCACCAATAATGTTTCCGTGTACCATGGAAACTAGTAGAAAGTGAAGCCTTTTGAATCGGGTACCTGGTAGTCTCTGCCTTTTGTAGCCCTAACTGCACACCCATTTAATAGTAGCCATCCTTCCCCAGGCACGCTGCTGCTTCTTGCACTAGTCCTGCTTGTACTCATCCATGACATGAATCAATCTGGGTGCATGTCTGGACACTTTTTCCCCCAACGATTCTTCCACAGGGAGGGGTGCTATCCCTCAAAGGATGACAGTCAAGTGCAGCTCAGTCACAAACAGCTTTGTCAGCCAGAAACAGTGCTCCCAGAGAGAGTTTTGGCTGACCTCATGGAAAAGGATTCAAAGGCAACGTAGAGGCTAGGAATTTGTAGCACATAAAACCTTGAGTGCCAGGTATAATATGCCTGAATAACTTATTATGGTAGCTTCTTTAATTTACCTTATTCTATGCAAATGCTGTACATAGTTTAAACAGACAGTACTGAATACACTACTAAACAGCTGATTCATCAGGCAGGCAATGTTTTCTGCCTACAAGCCCTAACAGGCACATCAGAAAGGAAATGTAAAAAAAAAATAAATTATATTTACGTTGCTATGTATTTCTAACATCACTGCTCCATCACAGTCCTGCGACACAGATGTGCTTTTGTTAAGTTCCATACCAAAAAGATAAGGAATTTATACCTCTCTTTTTTTAAAAAATAATTCAGGTCTCAAGAGGTGAATCATATTGAAAATGGAGATGCTTTTAAAGATGACATAAATATGGCTTTTGGTACTATAAAATAAATCAAAGGTAAGAGAGTTAAGTTTTTCCTATTCTGTTGGAAGGCGTTTCAGATGCTCGTCCTGCAAAGGCTTTTGTGCTGATCCGCACAGATGGAATCAAGTTTTTCAAACTAAATTGGCACTTGTATCCTTTGTTGAAAATGCATTGCAATGCACATTACACTATTCCTGAATAGTATTTTCCCCCCTCAAAACTAAGGTTAGAGATATAATTTTAACTTGCATAGACTTTTTCAAGCATCTCTACCTATAGGTGTTGTTGAACCGATTCAAACACTTGAAGCTTTAACTCAAAGATAAGCAGTGTTAGTTCCTGGTAGTACATAAAACATTGATCAAGCCATCGATAACAAGCAAAATCCTACCCTGCATATACTTAATTGATTGAGTAGTCTTTTCAAATTATAATCTCAACTTTGCAGATTTTACTGGAGAATTCATGTAAAGCACAAGCCTGCAATACACCATGCTCTAGTTTATGTGTTTATTTTTGTTAATTTTGAGATTTTTCCCAATGGTGAATTGCAGAAAAAAAAGCTTGATGTACATAGATCATGGTAATATTGTTTTAATTAAACTTTCTGCATAGACTGTCCACATACACATTTGTTCATTTTCAATATTAGTATCCTGTTCTCCCGCAAAACTTAAATACAGTCTAAACAGCATAAACAGCTACTTAAATCTTTTGTTTAGCTCATTCATAATGAAAAATATTGCTCCATTCTGTGCAATTAAATTAGGATCAGTAACCTCCTGGGATCATAACTGGGAGAAAGCAAGAAAAATAGCTTCTGGTTAAAATAAATGTTTGTAATTGTTTCTGCTTCCAATCATGATCTGGAAATTTATATCAAGTAGACTGGTTGTGGATAATTTTACATTCAAATGTTTTTAATCATCTGAAGGCCAACTCTTTACCAACTGCTGATTCCAATAAGACGAAAATTATACCTGACAAAGAAAAAAAAAAAAAAAAAAAAGACATTTTGAACAGATAAGTATGGCTACAGAAGACACTGAAAGAGAGTAAGCCAAAAAGTCTTCTATTTGTGGTAAAAGTCAGAATAAAAACAATCTCAGAAAGGTCTTCCATAAAGCACATTGTCAGAGTCCAAGCAGATAACATGTAGCCACGTGGCTGACTTCCACAGGGCCACTGCAGCCCTATCCTGGGCATTTAGGGGCTCCCAGAACCCTAGGAAGGCTTGAAAGAGGCAAGAGATCCTTAACAGCCACAGACCTGCTTCTCAACAGGAGAAGATTAATGGTGTATATGAAGAACGAAGACGCTGTACTGCCTCACAACAGGGAAAAGAGCACTCACAAGTGACAGAACACTAATTCATTGTCAACAAGCAAGATATTACTCTGAGCCTAGGAAGCAAGATTTTTTCTGCTCCTGAAGCAGCAGTCACAGCTACAGTTATGAAAATGGGGAATGTTAACAAGGTAAAAAAAAAAAAAAGAATGAAAGCATAGCTAACGACTGTTGAAAGAAATATTAGAAAGTTGCCTACAAGCAATATTTTCTCTTCACAGGACCAAATCCTTCTAGCCTCTCTTTTAACCCACTGGGAGTTGCCTAATGCCCATTTGAAGTTTCAAATTATTTTCAGTTGTTCTACAATAAGAACAATTAAAGCCACTTGTAATTGCAAATATGTTTACAAAATCCAAGTTGTACAGTTGCATTTAATATGCATCTACCAAAATAAATTAGTAGCAGTCTTGTATAACATCAAAAGCTGCCATTACTAAAGATGAGGGTCTAGCAGTCTTGTGAGAATATAAATTAAGAACTTCAAGTGTATACCTCTCAACAGCTACCATTTTATAATTATTTTATTGCAATCAATGAGGTACATCAAACTTGGACAGAATAAAAAAGGACACTTAAACACTTACAAGGTGAGAAACGTGACATCTTTTTGTTTTCACATCTTAAATATTCTATAAATAGCAAGAAAACAAACTTAAGACACAGGCTGAAAATGTTCAGGACAGCTAAATATTATGATCCCTCCTCAACTATTATACAATCATTATTAATACAAGTCTTTAATCAACTTTTTTAAAAGATCCTTATTTTATAAAATAACACCAATTTTTTTAAATCAAAATCTAGAAAAAAATATTTCCAGAAGTCCCAACATATAATAAATGACATTTAATCAGTTGATATAATTTTATTTAAATTAATAGTATTTTTTAAATTAACACCAGCTCTCAGGCATTCCTGCATTAGGTCCTTCATAACAATTTGACTAGCTATTTACAAAGAGATCAGCTTGCAACAACTCAGGCAGAGCATACAACGTTATGTACAAAAAAGTTACAGGTTTTTACATGTTTAATGTTGATTTTTAAATTTTCAAATGTATTACAACTAAATATGTTCATCTAGATAACATTGTCTTAATAATAAACAACCCATATTTGCTTTTGCATTTGCAATACAGTTCTCATAAGCTTCCTGCACACTATACATGCACATACAGCCATGCACACACCTGTAGCTAAGCTGAGATCCCAACTGAAAAAAAAAAAAGCATACCACTGACATCAGGCAACTAGATGTCTGGATCCTGTGCCCAAGTATGCCACCAATGTCACTGTTCAGGCCCCAAAGCAAGCATTAAGAAGCCACATGTACTAGAAGTACTTAGACAAGCAGCACTCTAACACACACCCCCCACATCAGCATAGACGCAAGTTCACCAACTCCAATCACCAGATAGACAGAGCACTAGCTATGAGCAGTCTGTAAAATACACTGAATTCATAAGTGTGGTATGGATGCTTCAAGCCTGAGGTACAGCCAAGTTAGGGTCAGTAATGTGGACGGAAAAATCATTAGTCATTCCGATTAGCACTCTCAGATGGGTCCTACGCAAGAAGCTTCAAAGAAAAAAAGTGAGCCACAGGTGAGAGATGCTGGGTCTTTGAAGTTATATTACCCTTTCTTGCCCAAATTAAAAACGACTTATTGTAATTTTAGATTTATTATCAGGCAGCCTGCAGTTGGGTGGTACATAACTGAGCATGCTGCTGATGACTGTGGCTGAGGTGACAGCTTCAGCATCAGATTTGCTTATCAATCTTACTGTGATACATATCATTTCAGCATTTACACAAAACTTCTGATGCAATGCTTTGCTTAGTCTGACTGCACAGGAACACAAATTATTAGAAAGCCATGTATTCTAGATGAATAGTGCATTGGAGAACAGTCAAGCAATTACTAAAAACTGGAGAAGAAATAGATGTTAAATTATTAAATTTGCAAGAGAACATTTATGTATTTAATTAACATTTGAAAAAAGTGCTTAAGCAAGGAAGTTACAGCTTTTCAAAGTATCAATTAGTATTTTAGTAATAAATTGTTATCTTATTACCTTGCTTTAGTAGTTTTCTACATTCAAGAGATTGTCATCTTTATAACCAAGATTACAGCGGCAGCTCATTTGGAGAAAGGGCAGCCTATTTCTACACCCACATTTAAGAGTCACTCATTTCTTTAATTGTAGTACACCTGCTGCTGGAACTGCAATCACAACTTAACTTTTTTCAGTCAGAATTCCTCAATTCACAAACCTTTCTCCTTCACACAAACTGAGGCAGAAGATACTGCGTAGATGAAATCAAGCTTTAGGCACTTGGATAGTACTTACTACTTCTTTGATTACTAATGTTCCTTGAACTCTCAGAGTGGGAACAGGCAGGGCAAGGTATGTCTGAGAGTTTGGATTATGACTTTTGCATATAATTTCTCAGTCTTTAACAGAGTGTTCAGTTAACCAACCGTTGTTAAACTCACTGGCCTAAATTTGAAGACCTTCTTGTCATCTTTCTATTAAATATGCTTATAGCCTGAGCTCTCTAATCAGATTAGCATGGAAGATGGACATACATACAAGAATATAAAAAATAGAAAGGTGAGGTAAAAGCTCAAAAGGAAAACTGAGAACGTGAGCCTAAATTCCTAGTTACAGCTTCCAGCGCTCACTTCTTATTTGTGAATTTTACAGTATTCCTCAATGTTTTCTAGCTTATCAATGAACCCAGTAGTGCATATACAGTAACTTGAACTCCTAGCCAATTTGTACAGATAGCAAGTACAGCTGAATCTTCAGCTACATTTTTCAGGAAACAAACCTGGAGGAAACATAAGAAAATCATTCATCTTTGGATATAAACAGGTAAAACCATCTTCAGTGAACATCAAACAATGTCAATTTGGTGATATTACAATAATTTTGTTCCTTTAAAATACAGTAAAAGTATAAACCTAGGGGTGAAAATAGACAGTTTCAAACAGATTTGAGGTCACTTCTATCACTGCAGATATGGCTGCTACCTTCCCACACCCTTGAAATATTCATGGCACTAGTTAAGAATAAGTAGATCTCAGGAGGATATTTTGTTTAGCTACATCACTAATTACAGCACAAAACAGAAGTATATCTTAAAAATTAAGAGCAGTCTAGAATCACTTAGCAGTTCCTAAACTGTGTTTGCTTTTCCTCTTACCAGCACTGACTGTGCCACTCTACTGTATCTCTATTTAACAACAGGATTGTGGAGGAGGAGGTGGTTAGTTTTGCCTGAGGTGAGGGGTGAGGAGGACTGAGAAAAGTATCAAGAACATCATTTCCTCACTAACAAAGTCACAAGTTTGATTCTGTCTTCACTACAGTTAGACATACAGTCTTGCACAATGTGAGAGAGGAGGTGGTGTCATTTACACATTTGCAGAATGTTGCTTTGGAAATGGAAAAAGCTGGCAATTCTTTGACTGAAAAACAGACCCAGACGTGAGCACTGAATACAGAATACCATCACTACTTTGTCTCATTTGCTTCCAACTGAGCAACTTAGTTTAGACTGCAGACATGGTTAGCAGGCATACTAATTATGAAGAGATGGAATGCAACAACTCTGCCTTACTGAAAATCCCGGACAAGGTGCCTTAAGGATGACAGTGCAGTAAATTTCTTACAGGGCCCAGCAATCAAACAACAATAGACAAACCTAATGGCTTGGTGAAGAATATAAAAAACAGATAAAATATAAATATAAGGAGTGATTAAGATCCACCTGTTAATTGCAGTGCTGTATTTATCTGCTTTAGGTAGGTTACCTTTTTAATTTCCCTAATTAATTTTTCGTGCAGTATGGAAAAAAAAGATGGAAGCATACAAGTTGCTGTTTCCAAAACACATGCTTTATCTTTTATACCTTTTCCTCTTTTGCTTTTATCCTTTATTCCTTAAATAGAAACTATCCCTTTCATTTTCCTCATATACCTTTAAACACTCTGCTCTGGTCTGTATCTCTTTTATATCTTATCTTTTATACAACCTGTAAAGACTAAGAGTCACTAGGTCTGCCAGCTGTGCTTAGCAACCTCTCCAAAGCCTTTGCATTTCTCTGCCTTAGGGCCTACCTAGCATACTGAATGCCAGACCAAATTCAAGAACATTCAGGTTTCTTCTAGGTACAAAATTCTGTTGGAATTTGATAAATTGATCAAAGACACTGTTAGCTTGTTGTGAGCTCACTATCAAGCACCTATGCCCTAACTCATTTTAGGGTTGCTAGACACAATCCTAAAGGATGCCCATCTAGCACTGACAGCTATGAACTGGAAACCACTGTCAGTTCATCTGCTCCCTGCACTCTGGGCTGCATCCTCAGTCTCCCTCTCTAAAGTATATGATCTTTCTCCAGGAGCATACAATTCAATTCCTTGGGAAAAATAGCTGTAAGCAAGTAGCCACAGATGAGCTTCACTAAGAACTTATACTCTTCCCTCTTTCAAAATCAAACACAAAGCTCAAACAAAAAACCCAACGCCACACACAAGAAAATAAAGCCTTTGATGATAACAATTTCCTGAACATAAAGTCCACTCCTCTGGTCCTCCATGCCCTTGGCAATTCAAAGATCATTTGTATTCAGAAAGTCAGGTTTATGAAACTCCTGGAGTAACTCACCTTGAGCTGATGGAAGTCACTGAGAGGTATGAGGGATTGACCTTCTGCTCTTTCATCATCTTTGAGGCTCTCCCATCACGTGCTGCCCCATCACTCTCCTCACACTCCAAGCCCTGCCAGGTGACCTTGTTGCCAAGGTAACCTCATCCCTGACAATATGATTTTCCTCGATATGAACTGAGTTATTGTCTCAGATGTTTGTATTAAAATAGAAGAGCATCTGCATTTAATGACCTTCTCTTATTAACACTTTGTTCTCATTTCATCTCAACACAGAAGTGAGCAGACAGTGAAGAAGGTAAAAGGTCACACATTCAAAATAAAGTCAGCAGTTTAGCAGGGTTGGATACAGTTCATTGGGAAGAACTTTTTAATTCTTCATGCATCAGAGACCTTCACGTTGTCAGAAGACTGCTTTGCTAAATGGAAGGGAGCAATAAACTCTTTCCCAAGATATTTTATGCTGTAAACTGATTAGGTGGTATAGATGCACAGAACAGGAAATATTCCAATGTCCTGAGAGAGACTTAGATTAGATATCAAAGCAAAACATTGTGATCTTAGTAACAGATAGGTAACCAGACAGATTGTCTAGTAGGATTACAGTATCCACAGCCTTTGAGGTTTTTAGGTAACCACTAGACTTAACTGACCCTAGCTTGCTGCAGAGACATAGCTTCAGTGAGGGTTCATCTTCCATTCATTTTAGGACAATCTGTTCTTTATATTTTTCTTCTGAAAACATTTCTCATTTGAATGTGTACATCAAGTGCTTATTTCACATGGGTCAACGTGTCTAACTGAAGTACAGTATTTGAATGGGCAAGTGGCCTGCTGATGACTTGCTGTTCTGAGAATCAATGCTTTGTAAATAAAAGGTGTAATTCCTCCCTGCTTTCTACTAAATAAAACTCCATGCACGTTGTTAAGAGAAAACCCCAAAAGTCTTTGCTACAATACCATACTTGCCATATAAAAACATGTATGTCCAAGAGAATGAAGTAGCAATAAATCCTACAGCAGTGAAAAAACCAAAATGCCTTTATTAAAATTTAATAACTCCTGGGTATTAACAACCGAAAACCTAACAGAAAAGTTGTCATTTTAACTGATTGTTGAAACACTTTTTGTATTGATATTTAAAAATATATATAGCTTATAGATTATTAGTATTTGGTCAGTTGTCATCTGCTGAAATGAAGATATACAGACAGACCTAAACCACACTACTTTGACCTTTTCAAAATTTTCAGATTTTAAGTTGTTGGCCATTGCTTTTATTTCCTCTGTCTGTAACCTTAATATTCTGTGAGCAACAAGGAAATGGAATGGTTGCCTACTCCAAACATATACACTGTAAAGGTTAAAGTAGTGTAAGAGATTGCTGCTGTTCTTTTGCTGTCATTTGCAAACTATACCAGAAGCCATGACTGGAAGGTGCTGCTGAAATGAGAATGACAAGTGGAAATAATGACAAAGCTTCAATTCATTTTTGTAATAATGAGCTTTACAAACATAAATTTAAAGTCTGCTCTCAGACACATAATAGCTTATGAGTAGTCCAGTTAATGGTAATGCAGTGTCTGAATACTTAGTTTTTAAGTCTGTTTTAATAGTGCTGTATGTTTAACTAACCACCAATTGACGCAAGATTAACACATCACACTACTATAATTTACTAAAATTTCACAAAGTGAATGTTGCTGCACAGTCTTACAAACAGCCACACATTTTGTTACCATACTGAATCAGGACCTAAGTATTCTCTCATTGGATTTCTTACACAGATGGTCTTAACTTTGCATCATTGATGTTAGTGGGAAAAGGGGAAATTCCCACTGAAAGCAAAAAGCACGGCTCAAAATGTTACATGTGCAACATGGCTAAGCAATATATTTGTTGCTTGCAGTGTTACATATATTCCTACTAAGTAAGAAACAAAATTGTAATATGTTACAAATGCAAACTAACAACTTCTAGTAACATTAAAAATACTCACTGGTACAGAACAAGTAAACTATAAGTTATTTTATGGCATAAAACATTGTTGAGTATTTTTTTTATTTAGAGTGAATAAAAACAAATGGGATATCAGCTTCTATCTTCTAATCTAAATGGAAAGGAACTATAAACAAAAAGTTACTTTTTCAATGTAAAAATACACATGATGATAGGGCAGAGTGACCTTTCAAGTACGGACTATCTATTCCACATACCTTTATAAATGCTACAAAAGTTAGTCACAAATATTAAGCTTCACTGAGTGCAAGTCAGGAACAACTTTTGTCAGTATGTTGTCCCATAACTCTTGTGCTTCATTACACTCAGCACCGTGCAACAGGCAACGCACTGCTTAAGCGGAGCCAAGAAAGTACTGGTAGTTCAGCAGTGTTTTATCAGTCCAATAGTCCAAACTACAGTCTCATTCTGGGAATCTAACCTCATTACCAATAGGAACATTAAAAAGCCTCATTACTAATACAGATGACTTACTCAAAAAACTTCCTAGCATCTATGTCATTCTCTGGTGCTACGCTCCTGCTTTCTATGTCCCTAAGGACTAAAGCCTCAGCTGTTCTTAAGCAGAACAGGTGGGGAACATCTCTTCCTGCTCACTCTGGGCCACATGGGAGTTTGTTTTCACATGTTTTCTTATCACACTCTGCTTCCTGGGACCCTCCTCTGCCAGGACAATACAAGCCTACAGTAATGGCAAAAGTCCTGCTGTTTACTCCTTTTAAGCCGTATCATCAAGTGATAATAGCAAAACTCCTCTTCAGTGGACGAAGTTACAAGTTTCCTACCCCCACCATGGATGCTCCCTTAGTAGATAAACGTTTACTGACTAAACCAGAGGAAGGCTGTTTTCATTTGTTATTTTTATGCAGGTATACAAGCTGTAACTTTAACATAAATATTTAATTAGGCATAGTATTAAGTTCTAATAATACACTGTTTACCTCCAAAAAATCAATTTTAAATCAACAGAAATCCTTCTAAAAGAATAAATATTCAAGTGGCATAATTTTGCTCAAGGTTGCAAAAATCTTTCTTTAATTGAACACATCCTAAGGGTGAATATATTGAAGCAAAACCAGCAACTAATGAGGACTTTGGGTTTGCTTTGTGTTATTAGTAGAACTAAAAGATACTTGCAGCTAACTTGAAACCAACTGCACTCCACCCCACACAAAGTCTTAAGCAAACCATCTTCAGATTGTATGGAAAGCTGATGAGCCTTGAAAGTACTATCATATTTTCCCCTTAAGACCTTTCCATCTAAAAAATACATCTACATTAAGGAAGGTTTGGCTGTAATTCTTGGCAAACAGAGGATAACTGGGATGAGAAGTAACAAGGGATTTCCTCATGGGTTCAAGTTCATTATAAAGTTTGGCTCCTAAATCCCTTCTGCAATTGGTTTACGTATTTTGTCTCTTTGGCAATTTCTATGCTCCTCTAGATTATTTTGAGCTGTTTCAAGGTAAACTGTCAGTCAGCCCACTCTGGAATTCAAGGTGAATGGAAACACAACATACATGGTCTAGGGAAGAAGGAGTATATATGCTGCAGTAGCAATATTAGAGTCAAAGTTAACTACTTCTGCCAGCTGAACTCCTAATAAAAGTTTAAATCACGACAGCTTGAACCACAGACTACTTATCCAAATATTTTCTCAGCATCTTGCATTCTGTGGAGAACTCCCATTACTGCAACCAACATATAATCAATTTGACTGAAACTGACTTAGATATACATAAAGGAACTGTAATCACTCTTGTTATCTGAAGGCCAGAACAACCTGCATGAGGGTTTTTTTTTTTGTTGGTGGTGGTTTGTTCGTTTTTTTGTTTTTTTTTTAAGTTTTCCAGCTGAGTTGCATGCATTAAGAGCATTTATAATTGCTCATGCCTAATAAGACTTGCATAACTGCCCGTGAGGAACTTCGAATCATTGCTATCAACTGGAGGTTCAGACACTAGTCATGTATTTGCAGCACATATAGCATTTTTTTGAAAGTTATTACTGTCACAAACTTAACAAGGTACATACGCTGAGAATTAACAATCCTTACTTAAGTTTACCATCAACATGTCAAATAATATTTGATTAGAACATTTAACAGAAAATTACCTACTTCCAGAAGTTAGGTAAGAGTGGAAACCTCTACCCATCACTTGGTATTCAACAGCCTTAATAGCACAGAATCACACAATGGCTGACTACAGAGCATATATTGAAATGCACACAGTTAAATCAGAATACACTTTATCTATTTTCTCCTCATTTGTTCTTAGATAACAAGCCCAACATAGAAATTCTGGCTTTGCAAACTGATTTGTATGATTTACTCATACAGAAAATGAACAAGTGTTTTCCACTGCAGAAAGCCCTGCTTAGGGCCATATTTTGCCACCAAGACAGAGCACCGTCCTCCTCATTCGCAGGCCTCACAGAGGAGTTTCTATAACACTATGCAATTACTACACAACACTCGCACAGCATTGGTGTCAGGTGTCCTACAGGAGTTTTTTAATTTAGAGCTACAGAGTCGATATACTAAGATAATGTAGGGAGTTGGAGTACATGACATGGATTGTGCTGCTATTATCTACTGAAATAAAGCTAGAGGATTCATAATCTTTGAGGAAAAAATAAAAACATAACTGGAAATTGCTTACAAGAAAAGCTAGATTTCAAAGATCAATAATGTAAAGTAGTAGCCTGGATCTACTCTATACTCTGATTTGAGAGGCCAGAAATGAAGCAGTGACCAGAGGGGGTTGTTACACTATGACTACTCATAGAAATAGATTTTGGACCTTCATTTACTCTGTAGGAATCCTTGCTAACAAACATCACTACCCAACTTGCACTTTCCTTTCAAGACAGTAAGTGTTGGCTACCATCAAAGCAAGTTCTCATCTGTGTTTTGAATGAAGACTTGGAATTATGTTTTGCTGCACTCTGACAGTAAACTGTATGTTCAATAGAAACCATACTCCTGAGTTGATTTCCAAATTGCTGTTGAACTTTCCACAAGGAACAGAGAAACAGAGCATTATTTGAGTATTGCTGATATTTTACTTCTATCAACATGTTGATATATGGAAATACATATATGGGCTGCACATATTAGGTATGAACATAGAACAGATCTCAGTTGTCAGACCTGCACATGAACAGATAAATCAGCTTTAGAGATATTTTGGAGGAAAATCCTTCTTGGAAGCATACTTGCTTGGAGTCTTTGCACAAAAATAGTAGGGCAACATCTCCTGAATGCAAGAGATACACTGCATGAGCAGATCACAAGATCAGCACGCTCAGTAATTAATATTTTCCAAAAAAGGCACCCTCTTCACTGCTGTGTGCTCTGTGTAGAGCTGTTCTGCACATGTACACATGTGTAAAGGACAACTGAGGTGCCATGATGTCTATCAGCCCATCTGGCTGCCTGCTCAAAGCTAGAGGAAGGGTCTTGTTCTACAAAGGAATCAGACCTTTGTTTAAAGGATCCATCCAAACAATGCAAAAATATGTTTCAAGGCTGCGGTTTATTTTGTAATTTCCTGTCACAGCAACTCACTCAAAATTCTTATGCTATATGTCTTAGGCATTTAAAAAAAAAAACAGACACCTTTAAATGTTCCTCAATAGATCAAAAAAGAATAGTTTATGGATGGTCTTTAAATACACTTATTATTATACACTCGCAGTATCTATTTCACAGCAGGATGTACAAAGTACTTAAATACAGACTTAGATTAAAAAGCTATAATGGCAGTTCTTTGTTATTACCCTCAGTATTTGTCACCCTGTCTTTCATCCTTTTGTATTCTGATAATTCAAAACTTTAAATCCTTCAAGAACTCATTTGGGGTTTAGGGTTAAGAAAGATTTAGTTCAACAGAAATGCAAGCATTCCTCCCTCAAATCTATGCTTTCATGATTATACATGAAATAAAAAATATTTTAAAGTAATATATATATCATTATAAAAACTTTTAGTAAATGATGAAGAGTTCAACATTGCATAAACGTATTTCACAATAAAGCCTGAAGAGACAATGTAGAGCTGTTACTCCTCTGATATATATTAGCTTTCAATAAAAGCTATCTGAAAGAAAATTACAGCTTGATAAAGTTTGTTGCAGACACACACACAAAAAAAGAGAAACATAGGAGAATCACCTCTTTATCAGAAATTAGAAGAAAATCAAGTGAAATAACGCAGTTAAACTACTGGCTGTGGTGCCAAGAGACTAGATGTGTACAAAAAGGAGATGTTGTGAGCAGCCTAGCATTAGTTAAACAAGACAGGTCTGTTGGCTTTCGAGAAAATTTGATTTAAGTTAGCTTATTTCTTAAGCATTCTGCAATTAAAGAGGAGTTTCTAAAGTTATTATGGATAAAAGGGAACAACACTCAAAGGGAGCTGGAAATGTATTGTTAGTCCATATTATTAAATAAGAAAAGCCTCATTACTTTTACAGGCAAAAGTGTTATTCAAAGACCACCCCAATTCACCATCCCAGTGCGCCCCTGGGTCTGTGGATGACCCTTTCTGATTGCCTAAGGTAGCACTGGTGGGGAATACCACTATTCCTGCTCAGTCTTGTCCACATGGGGGTTGTTTTCACACATTTTCTTATCAGACTCAGCTTTGTTCCCACTGGACTCTAGGCACAGATAGACTGGTGTCCACACGCCTCCTCCAGCCTCAGCCAACACCATGCTGTGGGTTGTCACATACCAAGCCCCCAGGCTGTGACATACTGAGCCCAAGGATGCCACAGGCACAGGGTCACTGGACACAGGAAGACAAGCTCCCTCAGCCCCCAATCAGCTCAGGCCAGCACAAGCTTAGACAGCTCCCACAGCCTTGTGCTATAGAATCACTATGTACAGTTTGTTGATAACAGGAAGAATACTCAAAAAACCTCAAATATTTAGCAAACAATACCACACACTGCCATGGCAACATGTCTCCAGTCTCATGGACAGAGCTAGGAGTCAGTTTCTCTGAACTTTAAATCCTTGGCTGCTTCTTAAAGCCTATCAGCAGCAACGTGAAGCAGCCTTTAATTGCAAAGATGAAAAAAATTTAGAAAAACAACTATTGAGCAGTATCTACTCTCAGAAAGAAAGTGCCCTGGTGTCTAAAGTCTAATTTACCTATGCTATGAAATGAGAAAGCCTCAAAACTATAAAAATCCACAGGAAGTCTAACTCAGAATATAGAGTTAATTTCAGCTCCTGAATGGACACTGCAGAGTAAAGGAGGTGTCTAGGAAGGCTTGTGTTCAATTATAGTGGAACAAATTTCCAACACAGGTGCCAACACCTTAACTAGCTTCTCCAGAGACATAGTGGGCACATTCCGATCACTAGTGGTATCTAGGCACTTAAGTATGTTCTGTGAATCTGAAAGACCTTGCATAATGAAAACTACAGTATCCTGATCTCTGTGTTCAGGGAACAATTGTAACAGTGCTGTCAGGAATTTGATTGAACCCACTTGCACATGCAGTAGCAAACCCCAAAACCCAGCCCTTAGTTTTGGTTTCATAAGGAGTCAGTTTGCAAGATAAACATTTCATAAGAGATCCTCAAAGATCCTGTGGAAATACTTCAAGGCTTCAAAATGAAATTCAGTACAAATGATTTGGTGCTTTTTTTTTAGTAAACATAATAAAAAGTCAATGGCAACAGAGCTATCAGCATGAAGGCAATAATTCTGCTGCTGACTAAAATTGAAACAGGTCAAGAAAGAATAGAGAATAAGGGCAATGAATAAGCCTGATTCATATCTGGATAAAACAAAGTCTTACTTAGCACAGCTGGAAACAGACTTTGATGTAAGATTACAAAAAGTGCAAGGAGAGGTTGAAGCTTTCAAAATTACCCTGTGGTTAGTAGTAATGAAGGGTGAAATGAGAGCCATCTGTATGGCTTTCTACCCCACTGCAAAACAGGCAGAACTGATTCATTATCTCCTTGAAAAGTCATACCTGGCTAAACCAATGCAAACTCATGTTCTTGATGATAAAGGAATCACATATTTAATTTTTTCACCTAATTTTTTTAGCTAATTGTAAAGCAACACAACCCTTTGAGGCAAAACAAAAAAAAAAATATTAAAAAGTCAAACTTCTCTAGAAGATCAAGCAAAAGAAAAACGCAAAGCAATAAAGGGAGTGTAATGATACAGCATCACCCTGTAATTGATAGGATACCTCTGCTATTTTAAACTCCTGTGCAAACAACTATATCAGCAAAGAAACGCCTCTGTTTCTTCCAACTATCACCTATGCACAGTACAACACAACTACAATTTTACTACAAGACACTTTCTGGCACAGCATTAGAGAAGCAAACATCTCCCTAATGCACAAACAGCTTCAGAACCTGCCTCTAGTTTTTCTGCAGGTGTATTAGCTATGTAAAAGCTGTGCACCTCTTCGCAATCCTTCTCAGTCTGTTTCTAGAAAGCACAATAACTTAGTGTCACACCTTAAACATGACTATTTCAAAAGCATAGTCACAACCAGAATGAGCTGTAGCCTATAACAAATGCACCAGCCTCCTACTTAGAAGTGAAATTCAGGTAGAGCATTGCTAACCAGTGAAATATTAAGTTTCATATATGAAGCATCTTCCAAATCTCTTTTCCTATTTTTAAGATTCACTATGCATCTTTAAATCCTGAAGATAGCAGATGACAAATCAGTGATTATACATCATAGAGAATATATCAGAAAACTACAAAAAAAAAGTCCATTTCATCAAGCATGGTGACTACATGAGCTCAGAGCCTTGATCCAGATTAACTTCGCATGTCACTTTTTGCATAATGTCTTTAACTAGTAGCTTTCCAGAAGTGAAGGTATCTTCAGTTTGTACCATTTTGGAGAGTTCAAGGTATGTACATGCTGAACATAAACCAATTTCTGCACATGAACACTTTTACTGGCATAACAGCAGTAGTACAAGTATTTTTGCATGAGCAAGAAGTTGCAACATTCACACCATGTGTGCAGCCAGCCACCGTAGATGCCAGGTAACAAATTATGATTAGCTGTTTATGAAAAGTTCACCTTGTCTGTGGAACTGTCAGAGAGACTTCACTCAAGTTCCATGACACTGAAGCCCACAGTTCCAAACATACTGATATTGTTATAATATGACTTGGAGCAGAGCCAGGGAAAGGTACAGTATCCGGTAACAGCTAATCAGCCATCCTAAACCCCACTTGAGAGAGTGATCTTTTTACTTTTCCACCAATAGAGTAAAATAGTCTAACTCCAAAGCACCACAGTGTCTGCACATTAGCTACAGATGTATCATACATGTAACTATTGGCCTGATTTTCCAAACTACCCAGTCAGACTCCTCAAGATCCTGGATATGTAAGTCAATTGCCCTATCAGCCTTAGTTCCTGCAGGTTGCCTCTTTTAGGCCCTTTTGTTAATAAGGGCATGTAGCTACTCACAACCCATTGGATCTCAGAAAACCCAGTCCTGCTTCCTTTGTCACCATGAGTTAAGAAATAGAATTGCCAGTTGGTCAATAAAAACCAACCAAAAAGTGGTCAATAGAATTGCCACTTACAATTCTAAGTTCACAGCTCTGTCACAGTAAAGACTACATTTTATTCCAAAAACAGTAATAAGACATTTTTCCAGAGGATTGCCTATCAGATTTCAGATTTTGCCACAGAGATGCATTTATTCTCTCCTGCATTATTGCTGTTACAGAATAAGCCTCTGTGGAGAATTTAAATATGAAGAGAGAATTCAATAAGCAAAACACTACTCTACAAAACCTTTTATTGACATGTATTTTAAGTAAGAGATATGGAACAGAACCCATTTGCAGGGTAGGCACCTAAATACCGCTGAGGAGCTGAGACATAACCAAGAAGCATCAGACAAGAACAGGATTAACCTTGAACTCAGCTACAAAAAGGCCATGTAGCAAAACACTTGTTGGGACTGAAAGGTGCCAAAGGAGGAAAAACCATGCTTCTGATGAGAAACCAGAAGCTACAACAGAAAACTTATACAGAAGTTGTATGAGGCATTTCAATGGATCATCACAGGGTGCTAGCATATTATATACACACAATGGATTCCTGACTGCTTTTTCCTCTTTTTGCTTCCACAACTCTTCAACATATGTCTTCCACATTGTCAAATGTCATGTGATACCTTTTAACTTAAACCCACCGTCTGATCTTTCATACTGCCATCTTCTTTCTGCCAGCAGAACAATATGGTTTGATCATGTCTCTTGGAACCCATTAATGCCACTTTCTCATTTGCCAGAGAGTATTTCTACAGAATGACAGTGAGAATTTCTACAGAATCCCTTCAAATGCTGTAAGCATTTGCCTACAGTATGCTTAAAGCCACTTTCTACACTGCAAATCAGACACCAGATTCAAGAACTGCATGCAGCATTTTAACACTACAGAGCAGAGAAATAGCCTAACTTTAACATTAACTATGTTGATTTGATTCAATCTTGACAGATTTTCAGCCTAGATAAAGTTTTGATATGACAGACTAAAAATAGTTAAGCCGCTTTTCTTAAAAAGTTACACTTGATGGTTTGCAGCTGTAAACCCTCTATTTAAATTTACCAGGTTAAGAATATTCAGCTAATTAAGCAATCAGATTAGCTAAAAATTAATTAGTTTATAACAACACTGAAGATCAAATTGCTAAAGCTGACAGTACCCTGTAGCGCCCTGATGCAGCGTGATGTAAAATATACTGAAAAGATAAATATGTATTACAGAGAACTATGCTAGGACAGCGGGAAAAATGCAAACTAACTCAAAACTTGGCAAATAGCAGAATTAGGGATGCCTGTATACCTAGGAAACAGGAAACATACTAGAGAAAACTTAAAAAAAAGAGCTGATCATAAGCTGTTTGGCCACTATCCTGGCCAAGGATGCAAAGTCACTCTAATTGCAAAGGCAGACTTAGAAGTAAATTCAGTCAAGGCAGCTTTAATTTACATTCAGGACTGGTCAGATATCTGAATGTTAGCAAGTATAATGCTTGTAATTACAGTTATACAGACTGATAGGTCCAACAACTGTAGGCTAGGTAGTTGGACACCAATACTATTCAAGGTTTTTGAAAAATGTTGAAAGAAACAATATGGCAAAAGCAAGTCAGTATTACCTTGAACATACATTACTGAAACTACTTTGTTACCTTAAGACTCCTCTATCTATGCTACATCATAAGCACATTTAGAGTGTCTTTGGTCTCCTTTGAGGGAACCAAGAAGTCCTTTAAGGATTTCAAAATTAACTATGTTTATAAAGCAGAGCCTCATCACTTTTAGATCATCAACAGAAACATGCAGAGTTACCATATAACATCTTCCATTTGAACATTCAGTTAGGTTTGTTCTATATTACAGAAAAAATAAAAAATGTAAGAAATAAAAAACCTCTCACTGAATTTATGTAGCATTCTTGTAAGTAAAGTTAATTATGTGTAGGCCTATGTTCATTCTAGACCTTTATGGTCAAATCTACAAGTTTCTATTTTACCCCTGAACTTTTGTTTTCTTTTAAGGCACAATTACCTTTCAGGATAAAGAAATTTGATTTGCTTTATAGCATCATGTAATAAAACCTTTATAGTTATGTAGCTATATGTGCATTTTAAAACACTAGTATAGTGTTAACTAATAAGGAACAACAACAGCTACATAAAAGTCTTAAGGTTTTGTCCATCTCCCATTAAAATCAGCAAAAAAAATTTCCCATGGAAGCAGGCCTTGAACAATAGGAAAGGTATTTGGTTGAGCCAGAAAAAATATATTATAAAGTTCTATATGAACATTCACAAGTCTGCCTTGGTCACAGTCATGCTCTGCAACTTTCACTTGTCAGCCTTTGTATCACTGATCTTACAAAGAAAAGACTTATTTATGAAATGGACATACCCCCAAAGAATTCAGTTTGCATAGTTGTATTCTCACTGAGGAAAAAGTCTATTCCAGAAGCAACTACACTAACATTGACTGTTAGAATTATGCTCCTCCAGTAGAAATCCCATCTAAAATACATCTGAACACAAAAAGAACCATTCTAACTAAGACTTCATCATGCAAAGTTTCATCATCTTTCTGAAACCAAGGCAAAAGGGAATCAACATATAAAAGGTCTCCATCAGCTGCCATTACAGGATTATTGAAGCTTTTAAACATGATGTTGTGGGAAATGCATCATACATTCAGAAAGGCAGGGGGAAGAGGAGGCAGGTAGAGAAGGGCACTGATAACTAAACCTGCTATTAGCTGGATTATTTGACAGGTGTTTGTTCTTACGCAGCTGGATGTTATTTAGTCCTGACTCAGTGAGCCTGAAATGCTTTAGAGACACCTCAGGGAGTCAAGCTCCCCACTGTTAAAATTACAGTGACTCAGTAAACGGGTTACTTACGTACATGCCAGTATAGTCTACATTTGCCTGCATGACTATACCTTAAAAAAAAAAAAATAGAATACATCCTATTAGAACAGAAAAGAATTATCTGCAATTCTTAACCCTGAGTTCCTTTTAACTATGCAGGACCCACCTTGAAAATATTACTTAAATCAGACCCTTTTATTACAGATATGTTAAAAGATATGTTACAGATATGTTAAAAGCTTTCATGTTTATGACTGCACAGCGAGATATGAATAATCCAAATAAGCAAAACCACTCTTTACTAATTAGGATACCCACTTTCACTGACAGCCAAAAATTGTGCATAGTACTGGAAACAAAGGTACAAACTATAGGTTTGATTTAAAGAACAAAATGGGAAAAAACATATGATAAAGCAACACGATTAAGTGGGTCCCTGGGTAACAGGACACTGGGCAAGAGATCAGAGCAAGTATCATTGCTTAACTATTTTAATAAAAAGAAAAAAATTAAATCACACCGTGGTTACAATTAATTAGATTTTGTAAAGTTTACCTCTTTAAAGGAGTCACGTTTTCTTAAAGTATTCTGTTTGCCTAACAATTCTTCATGTGCATGTTGCTCTGTAAAGCCAGGCCAGACTCTGAGGTGATTTCATTTCTGAACAGGGCATCTATTTTTACTTCTCTGCAAGTGACTATCAAGCAAGATATCTGGGAAAGAATTTGTTTTTCATTTTGAGAGTGAGCCTCAGCAAACATATGTAAAACTGAGAGTTATCTGATTACTTTCTTGACATTGATAATTACTAAATTTCAATCCAAGTCAGACTTTGCAGTGAAGCTGTAAGAAAATACTAGTAGAGAAAAGCTAAAATAATCTATGTAATCTGCAACAAACTAGCTATAAGCATCAGCTGTAAGAGATAAGCAGTGTTGCATGGATTGTATTAAAACTAGTGAAACAAAGGATCCTGGAAAAAGTCACTGTTCAAAAAAACAAACAAACATCTCTGTACTTTTGTACATGGAAATCAGGTAATGCAAAGCACTATGACGTCTGTCCATGTAAAGAGATTAGGAAGTTTGGAGAGCTCTTTGAAACGCGTGGTTCTTAAAGAACTGAAGAGTAAAAACAATATTTTTAAAATATTTCAAGAAATATTACATGCATGTATACATACATTTCCAATGGATGGCTTACTTTCTCCTTGAGCCATAGTATTACTGCATCAATTCTGGCTGTGGACTAATTTCACAAATAAAACAATGAGCCAAGTTCTCAGCTGAAATAAATTGGTGTATTCACTAAAATTAATAGATTTAAATATATTTAAACAACATGACTGTCTGCTCCTTCATAAACTTCACAGAGATGTTTTTGCAAGTAATATTTTCACCTTAGCAGCTGTGAAGTTAACTAGGACCCATTGCAGATTAACACACAACAGCAATAACAAGCAATTAAATAAAAATTAAAGCCTTGCAAGAAAAAAAAAACAACAAACAAACCAACCAACCAGCTGTGCAGCAGCAATTACTTCAATGGGGCAGCTAACTGCATTTAAGTAACAGACTGGTTAACTAACCGAGAAACACGGGTCAAATTCTCCTTTATCCATACCAGAGAAAATTAGTAGGACGTTCACTGCAATCAGTGGTGACACAAACACATTGGCAGGACTATCAGCCTTTGGCCAATACCTTTGTACAGTTGTAGTCTATAGCAGGAGAGGCAGTGGCAATCTACTTGTACGCTCTTGATACCCATGAATAAAACCCAGAATAATCTATGGCATCACAGTTATGTAGCTTAATTCCCAAACTCCACTTTCTTTACATCTTTAACATGCTTAAGTACAGTATTATTACAACCTTGAATTGTCTAATATAGTTCAATTGATTAGGACAAGGCAATGTGATCTATAATACTTCTGTACTATTGTCCTCTGGTCTGGGTAATCTTTTTTACTGTTAAAAATTGACTAGCTAACCATTGACAGAGTAACACGATCTTTGACCTAAGATAAAGGATCCTCAACAATGAAAAAATACCAATAAT
Source organism: Gallinago undulata (assembly GCA_026546715.1). NCBI lineage: Eukaryota > Metazoa > Chordata > Aves > Charadriiformes > Scolopacidae > Gallinago > Gallinago undulata. Next base: position 11,675,128 of record JAOTQQ010000004.1, on the reverse strand, counting down.
GTAGCACAGGGGGACTTAAAAGTCTCACTGTATAATTGTTTTGTACCGCATCTTAAGATGGAAATATACAAGAAATGCACAATGAATAAGAAGAATGAGGATATTAATAAACCTAGACACAAAGGCTGGTCTCTAAGTACTCCTATGAATGCACTATCACACTGTAAGAAATTAACGCACATTATCATGTGCCTGACTGCAAAAAATATTACCAAATGATACAGAATTCTGCGACAGTGATTTTCTCATTATTTATTACCATCTCAACTGTTATCACAAACTTTAGTGATGTGTTTATGTCCCTTATTCACAGCACACAACTAAAGCATTCTTTGTAAAAACACTTGTACAGATATAACTTCTCTCTAATACCACAGCCTTTGAGGATTATCCATACAGAGTGACATTAGGTTAGTAACATCACTGTGTTCACTGACTGCTGGTTGTCACCTAATCATAAATGATATCAGTGTCATGTCTCTTAACAAGACAACAAACTTTATCTTTGAAGATAAAGTATAGAATTTTACAGAAAAGGGAGTAAGAAAATATGATAAAAAAATTCCAAGGAGATAGAAAGATAACTATTAAGTTATAATACACATTTATAAATGTAGTATGCTTTCACAGTATACAATATGGTATTTCTTTTGTGGCTGCAGATTTGAAAAGCTACTGTAGTTACTCTGGGAGGGCAAGAAAGAGTTCTAGCCATTAGAATTTTCCTGCAATAGCATTGGACAGACTCCCTAAGTGGCACAAGTTTACTCTGCAGAAAAGACAAGAACAGTTAACCTCACAGAGTGGAAAGCTTAAGGATATACATACACACACTTTTGGCTTGGTTCCACACAAACATTTACTTTGTGTTACTTTTCCCACTCCGTGTTCACAAAGAGGAGAATAAGAACTCCTAGGGCACTTAAAAAGCAATAAAAATTGACAGTGAGAAACATTTCTTCCATTACCAAACTAGTCCTCAGCTTAAGAAGTAAATACATTTTGCCAGAGACCTGTATTTTGCCAATCATCTTTTTGCACATCATGCTTAAAGTGCAGGGCATATGTTTTCAGCCAGTGGATAAGTAGGGATCTTGTCTATTGGTTTGTACCTGTGAAAAGTCTAACACTCTGAGAGATAAGAATTGAATAATACAAAAAAAAATAATCAAATATACTAAGAACACTCGTACTCTCTTGGTGGCAATGACAATTCTAAGTTGACATGCTGAGTAAATAAGCTGATCTCACTTTCTCTTATAGATGGCAATTAAAGTTCTGATTGTCCATTGTAGTACAAATTATGAAAAGCCAACCAAAAAATAATCATCATATGTGGAGCTTTGATGAAGAGATTTCACAAGGAAAGAGTATTAGTTTCCAACGTATAAAGGTTTTCTTTGCTGCCGATGCCTTCATCTAATTCCAAAGATGAACAAAAAACGTAATCACGTATTCCTGATGCAGAATGTCTGGCAATACTGCTCAGTGACAAAAGAGTAATTTCTCAAGAGAAACAGTGCTGCTTCCCCTGCCTATTATAATATTTACTTTCTTGAATAATTGTTCTGACCTTTCTTTCTGTCCTTGACTAGTTCCATCACTAGTCCCTAGTCAACTACATTTAACTGTATTTCCATCCCAGAGAGTGCAGAATCCATACTGTCCTAGTACATGCTTCTCTCCAAGCTTCCTGCATCTCTCACAGCCCTGCTCCAGCCTTCTGGATGTTCTTGCCTCTTATTATACATTTCAAATTCCTAACTGAGTCCAATTCCTTGCAACGTGCCAAACAAGTGCTAAATTTAAAAGCGGCCATAGCGCGAGCTTCACCCGCACCGCGCGGACAGCGACAGCGGTGAGCGCTGCAGCTTTAAACTTCAGCTGGAGGGGGCTTCCCGGAGACGGAGGGGCCGAGGGCAGGCGGAGAGACCCGAGAGGACTCGGGAATCGCGAGAGGTGACGTGTCTGGGGGCGGGCCGGGCGAGCCGCGGCAGGGTCTGAGCGCGTGCCAAGCGCGCGTGAGAGCAAGGGCCGGTGTACTAGTGCGCAGGCGCGCGTGCGCAGAGCGGGCGGGAGCAGCCATCAGGTGTTGGCCCGCTCCTGGCTCTAGGCAAGAACGTGGCCCCAACACGCGCAAAGTGCCCAACAAGGAAGAATGTGGAAACTTAGATAGAGCTCCCACAGAAAGATGTGTCTGTGCAGGGCTCCGGCTTCTCAGCCTGGCACATGTTCCCAATGGAGCCCGAGACACCGCCTGTGTGCGGTGTGATCAAATAAACTACCTGCTCAGGCAGGGGGTTGAATTGAAGGAGGAGATAGATAGACTTAGAAGAATTAGAATAGTGAAAGCGAAATAGATTGGTGGAGCCGTACCCTGAGGCACAGGAGTGGGGCAGAGACTCTACAGGATGGGGATGATCTCCCTTCTGTCACCAGGCAGAAGAGAGGAACTTAAGGGACAATGAGGAATGGAGGCAGGTCCCTCCTCGGAGGGGCAAGTAAAACCCCTGCCAGCCCCCCTCACATTCCCAGTTGCACTTACAAAATAGGTACGGTGCTTTGGGAATGGAGGGCCAG
>JAOTQQ010000004.1:11632265-11672448 GCA_026546715.1 Gallinago undulata | reverse complement strand
TTTGTTTTTTTTTTTTATTGGTTGGACTAGATGATCTTAAAAGGTCCCTTCCAACCTAGGTGATTCTGTGATTCTGTAAAAATGCTGAAATTATTGTATTAAGGGATTTTTATACCCAAAATTATTTTCAACATTCCCATCTTAAGTCCAGCAATAACACTGTGGCAAAGTTATGCAATTCTGATGTTTTAGTTGCCCACCAAACAGCTATGACTCTTTGTTTCTAATAAATCCCTATTTGTACTCATGATTTTGGGTCATTTAAAATTTCCAGTGCCACTGTCTTCCCAGCAGTGATATTTCTATTCATCAGACTGAACAATACTTCCTTCTGTTAAACAGCTCCACTCTCACAATTTACTTTGAACCTCTTTAGCAGCAGAAAACAGAGTGTGATCACACATTTTCTGTGATACGAAGTGAACTATCAGGATCAGCGGTGAAGTCCGATAGAACTGGGAAGCCAAAGCTCAAGTGACACAGTGGTAGAGGTGAAGATTTATTTTGGCATAAAAGACTAATGACAGCAGCAATGCCAGCATTCTTGCTTCCTTGGGAAGAGGCCATGCATCCACAGCCTTCCCACGTGTCCAGTGTAGAATATTGCTGTGCTACTTACTATCAATCACTATCTATCAACTAATATATTTTGATGAGAAAAGAACACCTGGCCTTTCTGTCCATGTACAAAGATTCATAATTAGACACATAAGGCAATCGTGTCAACTTTTTACACAAATGTAAGTTGTTAGCATACTATAGCAACATTGAAGTTAATAAAAATGACATTTTAGAAAAGCCTAACAAAATCAAACCACAAAAACCTTTGCTGCACTGATCACAGGTTAAGCATATTATTTTTTTATAGCCAATCCTGTAAGCAGATACAAACTCCCCAAAACATACTCAGTTCCTGAGTTCAAAGGAAAGAAGCCAGATTAGAAATAGAGTTTGAAGCCTGAATAACAGCTAACAACAGTAAACCAAGTAACATCATTACAAGGACAAAGTCATCAGCAACAGAAAAAAAAACAGGAGGTGAAAGTCACTCTCAGAGGGATATAATAGATGTGGTATATATTGGCAGACAGAAGAACTTTTGTAATCAGTGACACTGGAATGAAACAATAGCAGTGGAGAACAGACACTTTCATGAGAAGAGTGGAAATTGGAAAGCAAGCGAACTGGATGAAACAGAAAAGGTCACAGCAAACAAGAAAGGAGTTTTATCTGGAAAAATCCAAAAAAGGGAGTTAAACACAAACTTGCACAAAATTACCAGATACTATCCTGTCAAAAAGCTAATTTGAGGCCAACAGATGTCAGCAAAAATAAGACTGTTTCAGGGACAAGAGGCTGCAAAACATCCTTTTTTTTTTGATTTTGAGATGAGAAAAAAACCCAGGTAGTTTATACCAATAAGGAATCATTTTAGTTTTGTATGAATGATATAACCATGAAGTAACAGTTTTGCACTCTCATCAAATTATTTTTTTTTCCTAAGTGCAGGGACAAAGTTTGTGGTTTATTTTTTTAAAAAGAAAAATAATCACATTTCATAGAAGAGTAAGAATAGTATTAATTAAAAAAAAACAAAAACCAAAACAACAACAACAACAAAGACAACCCAAACAAAGCAGTGAGGTGCATCCCAATCTGTAAAGGACTCCATACTGCCAGATTGACACAAGGCAAGCATTTACAACAGCAGGTATCTCAAGCACAAAATTCCGGTGTATCCTCATATTAGAGAGCTCACCATAATTAGGAATAAACATTAGAACATAACCTATAAATACCCAGATCTGAAACACCACATAATCAGTCGTAACATCCTCTAATGGCATTTTTTTCCTGAATTTGTTTTAAACAATATAAAAATTCAACACTTCATTGTTCATTAAAACAAGCATATACAAGTTGCATGTAAGATACACCAAATCACCGGCAAAAATTATCCTTTTAATACGGAAGGTGTGCATGCAGGTGTTTTGTATAGACACACAGACTGTAGACGGGGCAATTTGAATCAGGTTGTGTCATTAACCAGTTACACAGTATCTCAACTCGGGGAGGAGTTTCAGAAGTGTCATCAAGAAATTCACATATAAGGGTGGAAAAAACAAAACATATACCCGGAGGATATCATAGCACTGTTAACCTAGTCCAAATAGTTTCTAAACGCAAATAATTCTGAGAAGGAGCATGATGCCTTTTCTTTTAACGCACTGCAAAAATCACTGTATACTCATCAAAAGAAACCACAGGCCTGAGACCAAATCCAATCATGCTGGGCAATCATTATAATATTTTGGTTTACTCATGTATTTGTTCAAGAACAAAGGAATATCTCCTCCAGAGATGCTCAGTTTTAACATTTGTGAAGCTTCCATTTCAGTTATGTTAAGAGTTAAAGTTCAGAGAAGTGGGTAGAACTTATTAATAAACACTTTTAAAAAGAAACTCTAGTTACAGAAGTGTTTACATGACAGGTATATACTGAGCATCAGCTCACCTCTTCCCCTTGATAGGTAACTATTCTTAGACTTTCAAGATTCTCCCAAACATACTAGCGCTATGGATACCAAATGCATGAATGGCTTCACTTCATTCTGAATGTTTACATATTTGTGAAGTTTTGGTTCTCAGAACTGAACAGAGGACATCAGCATTGAGTCTAAGGGTTCATACCAGCTGAATTCTAGGGAAGTAATACACAAAGATTTCTGAAAGAATCAAATTTGATTTAGCAAAATTCAGATATCACACTATCAAGTCTGACAAAAAGAATTCTGGTATTAATGGCCTGTGCCATAGGGACTTTAACAGAGAAGCACATGAAAAATTTCTCCTAACACATACAGGTTGTTATGATTTTTTCACTCTTCATCTAAAGGAGCTACTAGTAGTTACCGATCAGACCATGTTTTGGTCACAGAAATGTAAAAAGGGTCATAAATAAATGTCTTTTGGAGGAAAAAAAAAAAATGACGAAAAGTAGTTAAAAACAGATGCAAAGAAGTGGCATAGTAGGAAAAGACAGATTACAGAATGGCCACAGTCTTGCCTGCTGACAAGTGTGAAGTTATCAGCCCTTCTTTTCACACAGAAGTCTTCCTGAGGGTCTCTGTGCACATGTACTATAGAACACATGATATCACTAGATATAACCAAACACTGAATTGCAAGTGTTTGCTATTTGCTAGGTACATATACTTTAAGTTTTCTGGTTTTGATAATAAAGTGGCGAATGCAACAGTTCATGTAACAGCATGTTAAACCTTTTAGTTTGCAAGAGGAAGCTGTAAGTAGAGGAGCATGTATTTCCTGCATCAAATGTGAAATTCATATTATAGATGCAAATTCTTTTAAATATGATACAGTTTTATGTAGCTGGTAACAAAATAGAAGCACTGTTAAGAAGCAAACTGACATATGTAACAATTTCTGGCATATCCCGGAGATAAACTAACAAATTTAACAAAGTACTAAGGAAACGGCCTGCCTTCTTTCTTACTTCCCTCTTTCTCCAGTGAAAAATTCTTCACCGATTTCTGGCAGACACTGGCTCAGACCTAAATCCCATTATCTGGCCCTTTGAGTAGCCTAAATTCAGTATCAAAGGAGTACTAGAAAGTTTGGAACATTAATATAATCCTTGAAGGGATAAAACAAGGAGAGAAAGGGGGATATAGAGGTGTTTTGAAGTTCACGGCTTGCAGGAATACAGCTTTGTTCAGTGTCTCAAGGAATAGAAAAGAGAAAAGGAACCCAAAGTGAATTAAAGAATAAAGCTAAGTATGGCTTGAAGGTTTGCTTACCTAAGTATGAGTCAGCAAATATAACTTTGCTTACCACAAACAGGGGCCTACCCCCTGCAGAGCTGCGATAAGTACCAAGACAGGAAGACAGGAAGGCATGGAAGGCATGCATGTACGTAAGCGACTGTGAGGCCAGAATAATGTTATCTTATCTCTGGGAAATGGTGGGCTCCAAGACGGAGGTAGAATATGGTAATGAATTACTGGAAACTAATGAATATGTATGTGTGGTGTGCATATATGCTGTTAAACTGACCCTGTCTGACACGCACATTTGGAGGAGCGACCCCCTGTGCATGCAACGCTGCAATAAAGGATACCTGCTTAATAGTCACACCGACTATTGAGTCCTGATTTCATCTTTCACGGCATCAATTCTAGCACCCCAGGTAGGACCCTCTCTGCTCGGCTGCAGGACCCGCTGAGAACAGGACTCCCCAGGGTACCCACAGGATTTTCCCAGAGGGACTCCTCGCCACAAGGAACTGAAGCCAGACATGCTTACACCAAGGTCCTTGGTAGGTAGAACAGATTCTAACTACCAGAAAATTCTGGTAGAAAAGTACAGCCAAACTCTAAGCGTCCCTCAAGAATTTGAATGTACAGGTCAGATGCACAAGATGGAGAAAGCAACTAGAACAGAAAGATCCTAAATTTGGCAGTGGAAGGAACAGCAAGAACAACTGTAACTCTCTGGAAAAGGAGTACACAACACCACGTACACTCACCCCACACATGAACTTCCATAACTGCATTTTGACATTAGCCTTGTTTCCAGCTTTGTAGTGGCCAAATATTACATTTTGCTAGAACAAGCCTGCTCTGTATTAATCTTGAAGACTGTAGAAGTAGGAAGCCTCAGTAAAGCTGAGAAATGAAACTATTTAATCTCTGAGGAAAGCAACAAACTTGAGCAGTGCAGGCAGCAACTCACCTGACACCCTTAGAAGTAGCATATAAAGTAGTATTTGCGCTTGAACAACTCCAGCTTCAAACTGTGATTTATATACTCTACAAGTGTAATTAATCTGATATCATCTCCTGCTATGCTCTGGTGTATTAAACACTCAACAGTAATATTTCATGACATGTAGCATACACAACAAAGAGAATAGAAGTATATTACACACATGGTTGTAACTGTGGTAAATCACTTCTATGTAGCACAGATTGTATGTCATTCCAGCCAAAAATAACCTACACAACATGACCACCACTTCAGGGGAAAGTAAATAACACGCAATGAAAATATTGCATCCTTCTACAATACTTTGGTTTACCAATTATCGGGTTCTAATGAAAACCGGGCACACAGCTCAGTTAATTGCAAAGAAAGGGCTCCCAAGGGTTCAGCTAACCTAACGGGACTCGGCTCTCTGGAGTGGCTACCAGTGAGGCGTTAGCAGAGGAGGTGATTTGCAGGAAAATTTATTTAGGATGAAAGCCCAGAGGAACTGCGAATTGCAACGATCAGGGAGGTAACGATCAGGCACAAAAGCCATTCTTCTCCCAAAATAAGGATATGAAAAGCAATTAACGATACAACAAGGACGGCAGTCTCAACTTTCCCTTTCCCGCTGGGGCTCGGGGCGCTCCCAGGCGGCCGGGCAGCTGCCACCGCTGCTCCCACCCGGGCCCAGCCCAGCCCGCACCCCACGGATTCTTTGCGGGTTTTGTGTACAAAAGCAGATGGACCTGACAGGAGCCAAGAGATCAAGGCCCCTCTGCAGAGATCTAAGAGGAGGACTGCTCCCGCATTTATTAAAACCAACCAAACAAACCTAACCAAACAAAACCCAAACAAACAAATAAAATACCCACCCCCCCCACCGCAAAAAAAAAATAATAAGAAAAGCAAAAGACTCCAGAGAGTGTTAAGAATACTCCATCCCTGGAGGTACTCAGGGCCAGGCTGGATAGGGCTTTAAGTAACCTGGTGTCCCTGCCCAGAGAAGGGGGGCTAGAACTAGATATTCTTTAAGGTCCCTTCCAACTCAAACCATTCTCTAATTCTATAAATTATTGTAGACCGGAAGCTCATTCTCTGAGAAGAACAAGACCTGAGGAGTTTGATCTGTGAGTTTACCGTGGTGTAGTTTTATCGCAGCACGCATGCGCCCAAGAGGCCTCTTCTTCACGGAAAGACTCCTGAGGAGATCCAAAGATGGAAAGTTGAAGCCAATAACTCAGGCAAAGAGATCTGTACTTGCACCAGCTTCCCGATAGTTGCAGAAAATTATCCTCCTCTAAGACTAAAATTAAGCAACGCTCTAAAGGACAACAAAAAAAAATTACCTGAGTAGAAGCCTTAAAAAAATCTCCACACAGCCTAAAAAACAACATCAACCCTTGACCACACCTGTCCTCTATTCCAGCAGTCCCCCTTTGTAGGGGGGAGGGTCAAGTGTTTCCCTGCCTCTCCCCATTCCCAGCTGCAGGCAATTAAGCAGGCCGTTAATTGCCCCTGGGTGTGGCAGGGCTGCACAGCTGTGCCGGAGCAGGTGCACGCCTGCGCCCCCTTGCGGCGTTGAGAGTGGCTGCGGCTGGGGATTAACTCGCCAAAATCCATCGCGTGTCTGTGCACCCACCACATACCCGAGGCACCAAACTGAAGCCAGCAGCTGGGCTGTAGCTTAAGTTTTGCACCAGCTACGTTTCAGTAAAGGCAAAATCCACACACCTGCACCTCTAAAAGGGGTGTCAGCCGTTTTGGAAAGAAAAGAAACAAAACCAAACAAAAAGCAAAATAGAAGGCTTCTGTCTTTTAATAATTTTTACTCGGAACCAATGCACTAAAACACATTACTTAAAATATTTTGAGATAGGATATTTCATTGTTTTGTCTTTGCCACCACATTTCTTCAGTAAGTAGCTTCTAAGACAAGCAGGCTGTCTTGTTTTCTGCAGCAATACCACAGATATTTACAAGGGAAAGAAGACAAAATTACCATGCCTCATTCAAAATTTGTTAAGATCTTAAAAATTTTCTGACTCATTTAGATCTTCTATAGAAATCAGCTTCAAAAATATTTCATAACAGGATTCTTAGAGTTATCAAATGGAGAAAATAAATAATTTCCATCCTAGTGTACACAATGAGAATTGCCCAGCATGGAGGAAGGCAATCACTACAGCATGAGAACGCCTAATAAAGTGGGGGAGATTCACCTTCAAGAATAAAAGATTTTGAATATTCTTCCAGATTCCCATGTAAAATTCCCCAAACCAAGCCAGATATTGTGGTACTTGTAGTCTCACTGATGCTTTGTCTGCTGTGCTGCCCAAGTAAAAGGTGTCTAGGATAAAAAAGAAGCTAATTTTTAGCAAGTTTTTAACACTGAAGTGCATCTTACACTCATACAGCACTATTGCTGGCCCAGGTGAAAAAATAATTTATTTGAGACCCAGCTGGAGAGGAGGATGAAGATTTAAAAGGCTTTTACTGCTTGATCCCTTGCTGTTACCTCTGCTTCAAAGCTTGGGAAAACCTAGGGAGAATGTAATAAAACAGAATCAGGCCTCTTGAGATGAATGTCTTATGTTTTCTTTTACCAATTGTCCTTTGAAATTCCTTGATGAATGGCATCAATGGCATAACAGATATGTGGCAAACGAGAGTAAAAGGCGAAAAAACTATTTTCTGTCCTACTCGCATGCCGTATGCTGTTATGTAAATATTACAACTGGACAAGTATCCCTGTAACTTGGCAGGGATACCCATCAATTGGAGCACTGTTAAAAGTCATAAAAACTTACTTTACACTTACGTAGATATCTCTTGTATGACACATTGCTAAATGCTTGCTTAATGCAAAAGAAGTAAATTACATGTTAATAATAAAGAATTTTCTTTATAATTTCCCATTCATTACAAAATTAGAAATACTCATACACATATAACTAATATATTTTCTCTGCATAAATATGACAGCACATTTAATAAAATACAATAAAAATAATGGGATCATTTAATAACCAGTATTTAAATGATACAACTCACGTGTAGTGCAGTACACCTAAATCATTAGAGGCTTAAGGTCAGATCGCAGCTATCAGGTATCAGGAACAGCTTCATCATAGAGCCTATTCAACTCACAACCCTACATCAAAGCCACAGTGATTATTTTAAGACCCTTTCCAAATCTCTTGAGTATTTCCTTCATGAATAGGAGACATATTCCTGAAAAATTCATACACTGTATATTACCATTGTAAGAAAAATTTTGCATCTAGTTAAATAAGCAAAGCAGAGGTGAATTTATTGACTACATGTCAAAAATGTTTAAAAAATCATTTTTGAATGTCAAATGGTTTTTCATTTCCCCACCTTGAGATTCCTGTCTCTATTCTTTCTATATATTTCATGTCTACTTGTTCTTTCAACCTCCTTGGAGTGCAGCCAGGCTCTACAGCCTACAGTATGAATATGCCTGCTATATTCCTGTTTGATCTTCTTCCCTTGATGTGTCAGTTTCTTTGTGGCCTGCCTACTTGTCAAACCATTTTCACTCTTCAAAACTTTTTATGAATTTTTAAAAAGCAGTGCAGATCTCAGGACATTTGATGAATTTTTCAAGAGCTAATCACATTCAAATATCACAAACATTGCTCTTTATGTGTTTAAAATACTAAGGACAAACATTTATTTACAAATTTCTTCACCTAAACCAGCCAGATAGCAACAAAATACATCTATTGCAAATAGACTGAGTGGTAAGTGAAAGAGAGAATGCATTCCTCTACTAGCTATAATGGCAATAACTGACTGTTAAAAACTTGAAAAACTGGGGAAGCACAATTAAAAGTGTCAGTGTATACAAGTAAAATGCTAAAGTGTAAAATACTGAATTATAAAATCTTAGGACTATAAAAGACATGCAGAAGTAGAAATAGCAAGCCAACTTCACTTAAAATACATATTTTAGAAAAAACATATAGTGGTGCAATTCCTTAAGTTATGAGATGGCCTTCTATATATAACTAGGGATTTCTTATCACCCTTAGTGACGTGACACATTTCACATAGGTAATGTAGCTAGTCCATCTGTATGCATCCATAATGCATGGATCAATAGATTAAAAAATTCTGTTTGCTAATAGCTGTAAGACATTATGGACAACATGTTTTGGAAATTATTACCCTTTTCAGATGGTTAAAATTACTTGTGCTGTGGGTGAGTTCCTCATACAACAGAGGTATACACTAATCATCAAAATACAGTGTTCCCTCTTTTAGATGAGTAAATAAATCCCGAGAATGCTAAAGGATATCTAATCTCTAGACAGGAAACAATTTAAAATATTGTATTAGTGAGATTATATATAATGTTGTTTCAGTTTTAAACTAGAGTCAGGACCAACATCAGACAGAAGCTATCAAATAATCTAAAGTAAAATATCTCATTTTGCCCTTTCCCAGTGAAGATCACAAAAAGCATACCTATCTAAATGTGCAATATGAAGAAGTATAGCTAGTGTCTTCTGAAGTCATTTTTTTAGTACTTTAGTGATACAGGATAAGAAGGAATAAATGAATACATAGGAAAAACAGATATATGCTAAGTTTCACTAAAACAGTTTTTAATATATAGTCCAGCTAGGAAATGGTCTACTCTTCCAGGTCATTAAGGGCATGTCATGAACTGTTACATGCTAACCTGAGGTTAATGCTTATTCTCAGACTACCTCTCATGATTTGTTATATTCTAGTTATAGCATGGTATTTTCTACTTGTATATGTTTTATAAAACTAATATTGCATAAAGAAGTTTTCAATATAATAGCAGAGTTTGCATGTAAAATAATTTCCTCTTTTTTTGCAGTCATATCTCAATGAGATTTCCTGTCCCAGTTGTAGAAGACACAGCATGAAAATTATATTGTTTCTCAAATAACTTTACCTTTCAGTGAGACCAACCCAATATTTGCTTTATTTGATTCAATATTTATTTTCTTTTTGGAAATGCAAATGCTGGTCCATCAATATGACATCTTTGTTCTTTCACAAGAGAGCTACAGTAAGTATAGTAATGTGCTGAAAATGGATTTTAATTTTGAATCAAAGAGTTACCTTTAACAGGATTTGTGTGGGCAATTTACAATAATAATTCAAAAAATAGAATACAAAATAAAATACAAAATATTTAGGAGGAAGGAAGTGCAGATTTACGTCTGTATTGGCTTAAAGCACTCTCAGAAACAGCCTAAGAAGCACAAGCATGCTGGCCATCGGTGTGATAAAGGAGTGAGATAAGTATACATAGCATTTAAATTTAACAGAAAATTAAATTTAACATAAATTATCAATTTAAAGTCACAATAAATGGCAAAAACCCCAGGAATTGTGGGAGAACCACTGAGAAGCAACTAAAAATGTGATTACTCCGTCCTAAAATAGTGAACTGACCTTCTCCAGTTTTACCAAATTGAGGCATTCACAAATTTTTGTGAAGCAAGAAAAGAAAAGGCTTCCAGAAAAGTGTCAAATCAAATCAAATACCATGATGGGTTGGAAAGTGCTGGCATTTGAACCAAAAATAATTATGAAATTGCTTCATCTAACTCTTAGCTTGGAGTACATTAACTGAATTTTAGCTCATATTAATTTTTTTCTATTATAAAAGCAAGTTTGGAGAGACCTTGAGAACAAAAGGTTTTTTTAGAAAGTTATTGTCTCTTAAAAGGTTATGAATAACCCAAATCCTAGGAAGATCCTGCTACAATATTAATTTTAGCTACATGGATTCTAATACATTCATTAGCTTTGCTCATTGTCAAGTAAGTTTACTGAAATTCTGTAGTAGTAGTAGTAGTATATCATAGAGTAGATCACTGAACATCTATCTTCCTCTCTGTTTCACCTATTACCATAGATTCTACATGTCAACTATATAATTAAACCTTACAATATAATTTAAAATCTCAATATTTCCTCATCTTGGTGCTGTTGGCAGAGACAACATAGTATAGTGAAGTATTTGTTACCTTTAAAATGTCTATGACAAGAAATAAAGCATTTGAAATGCCTCAGAGATGCATGGGATGTCTAAATAGGGACTTCACGTGTTCAAGCCATTTTCTCAAAGGGGATCATTTTTGTTGTCAATCTTAGAAGAACAATGATGGCAGGTCTTTATGGGATAAAAACGTCATGAAAGAATTGAATCCTGCACTGACTGTCAGAAATGTCAAGACTGAATTTCATTCATTTTGGTAGTAGCTCTCCTTATACAGAAAGATTTTTTTCACTGTGCCTTGTGATGTGTAAACATTTGTGTACAAATACACACTTTTAGGCAAGTTGTAAAAGAAAAAATTCCTGAGGTTAAAAAAATTATAGCATTAGTCCCTTCTGATGGTACTATTTGCATGAATTATTTATTCCAAAGCACAATACTCAGTATTGATCAAGCGGGATTAAATCAATTGATTGTCATCATATCCCTGACAGTCATAATCTATAATAAAGATGTTTTCAAGCCATGGATGTCAATACGAAACATCTATGTAATGTTTAGACATAAGCAACTAGACTGTAAAATCCTGCAGATGCTAGGTTATATCTTGTCATACTATATTTTTAGAATATTTAATTTTATTTCATAAACTGACACATTTTGCTGTTACTGTCATTGTTTGTATTACTATTATACAAATATGAGAAGTGCTATACAAACAGGTACTGTTTACCTTTCTGCTGCCTACACTCAACCAAATACAAAACACATAGGCCTCTAACTTTTAGTTAATTTCCAAGCGTTCTGCTGCATAGGCATAAAAGCCTACACACTGTCGTAAATGGGGAACACTGTCATTATACAGAGCTGTGAAAAAATAGATGGGAATAAAACTGTTACATTCCCTCTATCCTAATACAGGAAGAAGATTGTCCTTTCTCTGTTTGTTGTTCTGCTTTTACAGAGTAGGCAAGACGTTTACTAATTGGATGAAGCAGCTCTGGAAACAGAACCTAGAAGGCTGAAGTATACAACTAAGGGAAAAATTACGTGCAGCAAAAGATACCTAAAAGAAATGCAGAAAAAGCAACTGTTATAATGAATGACTACTTCCCTGGGTTGTTAAAAGAAAGCTAAAAGTTTGGGAAATTTGTTCATGTTTTTCTGTGATTATATTATTTTCCTGTATACATATGCACATACCTATAAACAATAAAGAGATGAAGGGGACATTTCAGTAGACTTGTATAAAGAATTCCATATTACTGTATTACTGAATTTTGGGTGCAAAGGTAGATAAGAATAAAAATAAAGCAATACACGAATATTGCTTTTTTCCTACTTCCTCCTTTTTTTTTTCTTATCTTTTTTTTCCAGCCGTGAACTGAGGAAAGCAAGCCTATATACCTATACATACTTCCATATGCCATGCACTTAAATTAAATCATAATGTGGCATATCAAAATAACCCACTGTGAATAAGCTGTAGAATGTAATTTTAAATTATTACAGCATTATGCTCTGTCTGAGCTGACTAGTGGACACCTTGCTAACAAAATAAAAACCGTAGTTTGTTGCAAGAAAACCTTAAAAAAAATCCATTTGCTTTCACAATGGTTTTATAACAGGAAGAAAAAGTAATGTTTGTATACCATTATGGTTTAGATACTAAATATACAAGTTACAAAAATGTTATATAAATGTTAAAGTTAGTTTACAAACTGTAGACCAAGTGCTACTCTGAGACCTGAACAGGGATATGGTGAGTCTTTAGTTTCTCAGTTTCTCAGGGATATGGTGAGTCTTTAGTTTCTTTCTTTAGCTTGCGAAAAGGAATGCACAATTATCATTATTGGGCAAACAGAAGGAAAGAGAAAAAGGTTGTATAAAACAGAAACTTTTCAGCAACTTTAAATCTTTTTATTTTGTTAATCCAAAATGCTTGTTGGATGAACCTGTGCATATGTTAATACTAACAGTAGGTCTCTAAAGAGACATCCGAAATGAATAATTTTGACTCAGATAATATTAAACGCAATATTTTTCCATATTGACAGAACAGTCTCCCCAGATTATAGTCACTTATCAATTCTGTGCAGATTAATCAAAAGTTCCAAATTCCACAGCTACTCCCAAAATGTTGATAACACTGTTGGAAGCTTGTTCTATCCTGGATGTCAGCAAAATTGCCTTTGCTTTCTTATTAATTAGGGTGCTACAAAATCTGGAGAATATTCTGTAAGAATTGGAGTCTGGCAAACTTCAGATGAAAAATTCATTGCATTATAATTATCTGGAATACCTTCTCACAATAAAAGGTAATCCTTAGAAGCTAGTAGCTCAGGTCTTGAAATTTACCCAGATAACTTAGAGCATAATGATGGAAGTAGTTCACTTAGAAAACTGGGCAAAAAAAAAATAATCAATCTCTATGTGGTTAAGTATCACAAAGAAAGAATCCATTTATTATAGTCCTGCTTCATATGAGGGATCTCTGGCTATTTGGAGTCATGGAATCATGAAGAGTCACCAAAAATTGTTATGTTATATAATAAGGATATTCAAATCACAGACACTGATTGGGACCTAAATTTTCATCTCAAAGGCGCAAAGTCTCGCTAATGAAAATACCTTGTCTTAGACATCCTAATATTTTCTGTAAAGATGTCTTCTCAGACATCATGTATCTATAAAGGGAGCAGAGAGGCTATTTTAATTACCACATGAATTCTAGCAGTTGAATAAATGAGTTATTCCACTGGCTGATTCTGAGGAACTGGCTGAAGGTCAATCAATGGACAATAACTTCTCACCTTTGTTTCGCTATAATCTTTGTATGGATTTTTTTTGCAGTTGACCTTCCAGCTCTGGCTGCCTGCTCTATGGATTCCAAGAACACTGCGTTTTTCATAGTTCACCACAACTGGCTCTATTTCTGTCGAAATCTTAATTTTATGATTAGTAGGTTAATTTTAAGTGCAATTTTAAAATATCTTTCCAAGTGACTTTACCCTTCTTAATCTTCCAAGTAAATGAAGTAAGATGGGACAGTTTTATTTTGTATAATGTAATCATGATCATTTGATGAAATCCTTGTCTCCAATTTATTATTATTATTCTTTCCTTACCTCTTTGTTCTAAAAATTCCACACTGTTTAAGATACTATACATCTAAATCATTTAATGATAACAAGCTCCCTCATAGTGCTACAGTAACACTCTAGAACTTGTATTTTGTTGAACCAGTTAAGAAGAATCTATGGAAAAAAATTTCTCCATAAACCTCTTCACATGTGCTTATTTCCCTACTGATGTGGCAGGACAGATTTTCATAGTGATGTGCCTTTTCAAGTAGACCTTGCAGGCATGAGTCCGATGTAATTATAAAGTATTTTGAAACCTTAAAAAGAGAGGAGACAGAAAAATAATTTATTACAGATTTAGGGTCAGATAATGTTCTAAGTTATTTTGGTCAAGTTTAAGAATTGATGTTAGCTCCTTAGAGTTACCTTTTATTGTGGGAAGTTATTCCAAATAAGAATAATCCAATGGACTTTTCATCTGAAGTTTGGCAGACTCCAATTTTCTCTCTTGGAGAACTGTACTTGGGGAAAATGGATTATAAAAAAGAAAAAGATATCAGGAATCTTAAATAAGAATAGAAATGGATTATCAAATCAAGTTATAAAATAGAAAAAAAAACTTTATGCTACTTAACTGTGCTACAATAAACTTCCATGGCAAAGCTCTTCCTATCTTCAATTGACTCAAAATCTGTTTGGATATTTCCATGTTACTATCATAAAACAGAGAATAAAAATAACATAAACATTTGTTGTTATTGGTTCCGTGCACTGACGAAAAAATAGACCTCCTCCTACAACACATAATCACCTCAATGTGAGTGTTTCTATCATATGACCAGTACAGAAACCTCACACTACTGCTTTAGCTAACAGTCAATAACCTGAGTTTTATTAAGTGTGTTTTTTTCTTGATGTTATACTCTGAAAATTCATACCAATTTACTTATTTCAAAAATTTGAAATTGAAAGGTTTTTGCCAAGGTGCACTTAGATCAAAACACATTTCTGCTTTCAGCTAAATTCTGTCAGTCACAAATAATTCCAAAACAAATAAGCACATTTCGTTCAAGACAACCATTTATAAATATTTTTAACAATAAAATGAGGGAACTTGTTCCCTAAGAAAACTGTCAAAAGAGATTCTAGTCATAGAGGTCAGGCTCCCATTCACCAATCAGCAGCTTATCATACTTGGCTTGTGACTCAACAGCCCTTTGCAAGCAAGAAAATGTTATTTGCTTAGAGACTGTGCTAAACTGCAATTCGAATTTCATAAAACAATTCATACAGCTGTCTGAAAAATGGAAACACTCACACCAAAACAATCCCTTTTTAATAAACATTTTTTGTCAAACTATATCCATAGGAGAAAAGTAACAAGGAATTGAATGAATTTATTGTAAATATAGTTTCTTTTTCTTCTTTTCTTTTAAATGAAAAAATGTGCATTTTGAAGTGCCAGCTAGTTTTTTTGGGGGGCGTGCAGAGTGTGGGCTGATTTTATTTCTCTACTACTTCAAGGACTTAATCTTTAACTTTTTGTTTGGCACCAAAAAAACCTGTGCTTTTTAGTTTGACTGCACCCATCTATCAATTTGTGTCTGTGGAAAATAAAAACAATATTATTACAAGAACATATTATAAATATTTCAATACTCCAATTATGTATATAGTAATATTAAATGGAAATATTGTAAAAAAAGTAATCATAGAATCATAGAATTGTCTAGGTGGGAAGGGACCTTCAAGATCATCTAGTCCAACAGTCAACCTACCTCTGATAAAACAATCATCACCAAATCACGTCACATTAAAGATGATGAGGATCTCCAAGTTCTGAGTTCCTGGTACAACCTCAGATCTCTCAACTCAAATTCTAAAATGTGTTTTGTTATATCTTAGACATATTGTAAAATGCTGATGACAACAGGTGTCTTCTTGGGTGAAATTGTAAGTAATCATGTAAATAGGAACACTATCACTATGTAGACACATAAAGCCGGGAAGAAAAATGGGGAAATTTTAAGGTTGCAGCTTTTGTTTTGGCATTTTTTGAAGTACTTGGTTTCATGCCTCCAATAGAGTTTATACTAACTACATAGATTAAAGTTTTTCTGCTCCCTGAATCTTTAAATGTGCTGAATAGCACAGATGGCACCTGGTGCCTCATCCTTAGTGCTTTTTTCTAAAAGAGTTCAATAAACTTAAAATTCCTGATCTGATTCCTTGATCTAATTTCCCCTGAAGAAGATGGGAACATTCATTTTGGCCTAAGTGATAGAAAAATGAGATCCAACCAAAAATTAGGAAAAACATTTGTACACTTCCTGAAATATGATCCAGCTGGTAATTACATTTTAATTGGGCACTACTATACCTTATTTATTTATTTTTCCACACTGTTAGAAGAGAGGAAAAAAAATCCATTATAGACAATTTAGAGATCTTCTCTCTTCTGCCTCTTGTAAAGCCACTTTTGTTTGCTACTTTTTCTAAATATTTTTATTTCCCATGCCAAAAGTAGTCTTCTAAATATTATAATCATGTAATTGTAATTCAAAAGATACAGAATTCCTATAGTTAAATGTCCAAAGGCAAAACAATAAAAGTTAGCCCAGTCTAAACTGAGAAATTATAAAATACCAATTGGCCCTGTCTAAATGAAAAAATATAATAAAATCTTCATTTTGTCTTTTCTGAGTCTAATTTTTTTCCCTAACCGATGTTTTGATATTCAAAATTTCCTTCATACTGTCATGGACTAAATATGTATTAAAATATTTCAAGACAAATTATATTACAGTATGAACAGTACAATTATCTACATAAAAAAAAAAATTCAAATATGATCCTCTGTCTACAAGACCTGGAAATAGATTATTATCTATCATGATAATAATAATTACAATTTCTTCTATTTCAGTATGTCACATTTTTCCTTGTCTGGCCCAGTCCAAAGTCAATGCATTCCATTGTTGAATTACTGGGTGGTTAAATCTTTATATTCTGGGATTTCATTCTACTGCCAGCTGGATTTTGATTTCTGCATAAATGACATATAACAAATAGTGGATCTATCCTTTTTTATTGCACAGAATTAGTTCTATGACAAATTCTTTGTCACTAATATTTAGGTATGGTTAACGTGCTATTAGTGCATATTTGAGGAAAGAAGAGATCATGTGTTTGGGTTTTAAGAAGGAATAGCATTGTGACTCATGTTTAATGCATGATTTTAGAAATTAATTTCTTGTTCAAAGACCAAAATGACTGTTACAAACTTTAAGAGAAAAGCAAAGTACAAGCTATAATTTTTCCGTAGTCTCATTAGTGCGGCATCCACCATACATATTGGTGTCTGGTCTGTAAACAGCAAGAGACAATAAGTATCTAAAATGTGCACACCAAGCATCTGTAGTTTAATTATCCATAACTAATGAAGCTAGAGAGTTAAACTGATAGATTATGTTATGCAAGATCCATATCTATTTTGCGAACAGTGCAACAAAGCATGTGCATCTGTGGAAGTGATACGGTGCAGTAATTGCCAGAAATACTTTGCAGAGCTCAGATTACACGTCATACCTAAAATTAAAATACATTTTGCCCACTAAAAGCCACATGGGAAGGAAGCATGAGAAATCAGCTGTGTAGTCCCTTCCTCTTATTTTGAAGCAGATTGCTGCTTTATAATCTGGTTTAAACTGCAGCACTTACGTTCTTCCCTTTGAACAGGCTAGAAACTGTATGGATTGAGCCACAATTTCTCCCCTGTGTCCATTTGGGCTCAGTGGGAAGAAGGCAGCTCTTCATCCTTTTCTCAACAAGGCACCTTCATGTAAGCCCCTACCAAGACAGACGTGAGAGTGGGAACAGCCGACCCTGGGACTCTCCACGCTTGCTCAAACAAGATGGAAGGAGTGACTTCTGCTTCTCTGAAAAAGACTTGACAGAGGATCCATGGGTCCTCCCCTGTGCAGTACTGGAAGACTGGAAAATACAATAATCTACAAAATATTTCTAGAAAGAATCAAACCCCATGAAAGACAGTCATTCAGCCTATATGGTCCCTTTTCTCTCCTCCCCTGTAGGCCAAACACTCCCCTTCATTTATCATGGATAAATTTCCAATCAGCGAAATGTGAGTTGGCTTAAAACATATTTAAATGTTCTCCTGTTCCTGAGGGAAAGAGCTTTCCTAAGAATATTGCCGTACGAATATTCTACAGTACGGAAACTGTAGCTGTTTTCATGCAAAAGGCAGAAATAAGCACAACACAAAAACCCTCTCTGTGTTTCATTTCCTGCTCTTATAATATCGACAGGGTAAGTACTTACAAGCATCCAAGTGTTGGGGAACAAAACCTAAAACCAGTTAAATTTAAAAGTAAGTGAAAAGTAATGTTCATTTTTTTTTCATATTTTATTTAGCAGATGGATACCACTATAAAGGATTAATTGTTCAAAATAAGGAAAGGCTGCCACTTTTGCCACCTTCAGCAATATAAGTTCAAAATTAGATTCCACTTAATATATGGAAGGAAGATACTTCCAATGCAGGTCTGCTATCTGTCTGTAGCTCTTTGAGGGTGCAGATTATGCATTAGCTTCCCAATATTAGAATGTGACTTGACCAAAATAGCGAGATGATCCCTTGTGCCTTAACCCCAGGTTTGCAAAGGTTATAGACACAGATATAACAAGTCTCCTTGATTTTAACAAGAATTTCTGGGAGCAATTTTTTTGATTATCAGTCTATTTCGATTACTTAAATATAAAAAATAATAAATTTGGTATCCATTCATAACAGTGTTAGAGGGGGTTTATCTTTTTTTTAACATTGTAAGCACTGTTATTAGATGCAAAAATATTACTTTGATATATCAGTTTCACTTATTGACAGTGAAAAACATGCCATAATTACAGAATCTTCTGAAGAAAAATATAGATCACCTCTACTATGTCTAATTTGATCAGTATTACAAGCATTAGCATTAACACAAGATTAAAGGGAAAAAAGCATGCAGCACAAAGAAAATAAACTCTCCTGTTTTTCTGTACCCATCATTTATACTGAAGAGGGTGACACATATTAAAGGAATGCCAAAAACATTTCAGAGGCTCTTTAGGTGCAGATTTGTTTAATGTTTTTGTTTTGCTATATTCAAATATGCTATCAGGGCTATATTCTGGTCTCAGTTGCACTCATGTAACTATACACAATTCCTGTTGATGAAACATGGTATCATGCTTAACATCAGCAGAATTCATACTATATGCCAGAGTAACAGTTTGTATGGGTTACAACTTCCAAAAAATGGTAAAGAGTGTCTGCTCCACTGGTTTTATGGGCAAAATGCAAGAGTGCTTTGCCTTGGGAAGAGAACAAGCAGCTAGCATTTACCATGGCTTCAAAATATGAAAGAAGCTTTTCAGTTGCAATTTTTTTTCATTATTGGATATTGAATGTACTTTCCAATTAATTCCCAAATAACACATTTTAAACACGAACAGACTCTGTACTCGATGCTTTACTGTCTGTAAGTCTGGAACTCTAAGGCAGGCTGTTATGACTTCCTGCTGAGTCGTTGCAGAAACATTTCCTTTAAATTCAACCTCTGCGTTAATTTGTGATGAAAAATAACAGGATGATTAAGGGCTATTAACAGGTTCTTCTGACTTTAAACTAGGATAAATCTCATCATTATATGAAACAAGATCAACATTTCCTGAAATGCTGTTTTTTACCCTAATAAGTACCTTGCACTGGAATCACTGGAATTCAAAAAGATCCCTTCTGGTTCTCCCTTTTTTTTTTTTTTTTCTCCCAGTGGAATGCAGCAGTAGCCATCAGATGAAAAAACCAAAATGTTACCAAAATTCAGTGAATTGTATTTTCTTTGAAGACCAAGAACTATTAGAGTGAAGTTGATAGAGCTTGGTACTTCTCAGTAGCCAAGTTAGTGCTGTTTCCTTGGAATCGTTTTTAACATAGGTTTCTTATTGTCTATATTTTTTTTCCCCTTCTTTTTGAAAAATAACACCATCCATAGTCACTCAATCACCCGCACTCAGGCCCTTAATGCCCATGTGACCGCTCCAGCAACTAAATGCTAATGGTTTTTTTGAGGTTTTTTGATTGTTGGGTTACATCTTCGGAAAAAACAAATGATGGCTACCTGACATGCCTGTTGTGTATATACACTGGCAAGAATTCAGGAGATTTATCCCTTTATAACTGATCCTTGTTTGCATTTTAAATCAGCCATTACAGACAGCAAAGGAAAAACACTAAAGAAAAAGGAATTAATACATGACACGTTATAAATTCTGTCTCCAAGACCTGATTTGAATCAATGTTCTAACCTTTTTCATAACCTTCTAACTCATAAATATTACCAATAGGACAAATTCTTTTCTCATTTCTGCTTTTTTGTTGAACATAAAAAAATTTTAACTTACTTGAGATTCTTACTTGCAAGTTACATATTACTGTTCCACGTGCAACATCTTTCTTCTGGAATCCCTTTGCTAGATTCTTCCTTTGTGTTTTTTAAACAAAGTGCATCAACACTGATATTTCAGGTCAGTGTTTCTCAGTGAAAATGTTCTTATTTATTTTTAATAACTCAACATTACCATTGCTTGGTAATGCTCAAAATGTTTGTCTTTAGCCTCACAGTTTTTACCAGTTGGATTAAGGTTAGAGTGGACTTTCTGGTTTTTAGGTGTTACAAAGTAGAGAAGTGAAATTCAGGACAAGGTCCAATATGCAAATCAATCTAAATACTTCATCTCGGTAAGGATCTCAGTGCTAGAATATTTTCCATGAAAAACTTTAATCTAAACTGCAATTTTACCTTGCTCTGCTGGATAATTGGTCCATATATTGAACTATTTTTATCAGCCCTCAAATAATAGAAGACAGATATCAATACCACTGAGAACTGAAACTGTAAAATTTGCCATCAGTGAGGAACTTGTCTCATGACTAGGTCTATACATAGTATTTGCCACAATTCTGCACTGCTCTATGACCAACCTAGAGTGGGAAGCCACATGGTAGAGATGAACAACCTTGTATTATGCCCTCCCCAATGCCAGCCTGATTTTTCATTCCAGCTGCAATTCATGCTGATGACTCCTGCATTACTGCTGGGTTTTCCTGCATCCTAATCAGGTCATCTCCTGCATTTGCATATGATAGAGCCATGCCATCTCTGGTAATCATCAAAGTGCATGTACTGTGTCTTAATAAAATCTCAAGCTTGTTCTATCATTCCTTCAAAGTGAAAAATCTATTTTTGATTCTGCTCCTCCTTCATTGCTCCTTAGGTCTTATTTTGAGCAAGAACAGTGCCCTTGTTCATGATCACTGTGTGGCCAAGTGTTAAAACCTTTACCAATCAGTGATTGTTAGAATGATGTATATGAAAATATGCTGACATGTAAATGAAAATATTGCTGACAAGTTTCACCCTAGAAATTATACTCTTAGTTAAACAATTCCTAATCATATGACTCCCTTTAAATTATACATTTTCATACATCTACAGCTATGGCTAGACCTGATACTGGTCCAGTATGTGCAATTATCAATGACAAGAGAAAATAAAATCCTCTAAGTTACAGTTTGAAGCCTACTATTATTTTTAAAAAATACATTTTCAGAAAGAAACATCGGTAAAAAATTGTTAGTTGTGTAGATTAACATTCTAGAATGACAATAAAGAAGAGAAATGTATGATGTGGAATAAATGGGGCATGGCAGGAAGAGGAAGAACACTCTCAAGAATCCTGTACTCTTTAGTCTCAACTTTCAATAAATGGGCAGAAATTAGCATACAATCACTGTTTTTACAAAAAAAAAAAAACCCAACACAGAGTAATTTAGCCTGCTTAGTATGCTTGTCAAGAATGAGTAACATTCTAAGTAAATTCAAATAAATTACTCTTATTTGGGTAATACTTTGAAGACCTACAGGCCCCAAGACCAAAGCCTTTGTCACACAACTACATATGGATTTATGGATCTCATCAACTAAGTGCCAAGCAGAGCTCTGAGAGAGGAAACTGTTAGAAGAGTGCTACAAAAACAGGAAAAAATGTTTGGAACTCTATTGTATTAAATAAGAATCTATGAAATTTTAAAAACTCTTATCACAGGAGCACTCGGAGGGCTTGAGAAAGGCTTTGACAGCAAAAGAGATGATCTGGCAGTTTCACATATGGTAATAACACAGTGCCCTGCTACAATGGGGAAACAGAGATGCCGGTATTCATGGTGTGATTTCTAACTTCTGAATCCAGCGAGGCTGGAATGTAGGGCAAGAAAGACTAATGTTCCATGGTCATAATGAAAGAAGTAAAGAGCAGAAATGGTTGTTAACACTTTCACCTCTTCAGAGCACTTGTTTTTTCAGATTTTTCAGTCATAGCAGCACAGAAGTTTTGCTTTTGTTCTGGCTACAAAAAAGTGTTTCACTTTCTATGCCAAAAATGCATATTTATCAACATAATTTTGTTACTGCCTTGGTATCTCACAATAGCTGTAGTATCAATCAGCAAGGTAGCATCTTTAAGAGTAGCTGGAAAACTTTTATTGCTCCCCTGAGCCTATGGATATATTTTTTTTCATCTTTAATGCTCAATTTTTCTCTCACAGCACTTTAGAATGAGCCACTGCCCCCAGCTCTTTCTCTTCTGCAGCTCTGGGAGTAGGAAAGTGACTTAAAGTATGGAAAAAGTCAATAATTTTCCTGTAAACAGTACTCTAGACTTATTCCATCGCTCTAAAAAGACGCAAGAAAATGGCACACATAGCACCAAACATCCTGCACCATTGTCCTGGAATATACAACTACAGGGGCTCATCAGCCAGCTACAAAATGTGTGGAACATGCCTTTCAAAAACCTTCATTGATCATCAGGGTCCTTTATTTGTTTAAAACTACATGTTTAGCAGTTATTAAGCAATTAATACATTGTAGTTAGATACTTTCTCTCTGAAGAATGAATATAACTTCAAAAGTGACTGTGATTTATGTGTTTCCTGGACTACAGGAATAATAAGTGAAGGTGGAAAACAAATTAGATAGCATAACTAGAAGGTGGAGGAGAGACCCTATCTGATTAAAAGCATGTGTTTATACCTCTAAAAAATATGCATAACAACAAAATTAATCTTAAATGACACGCCTTAATTCAGTCCACCCTGCATATCCTAGCACAAAGACGTCTAGCCTAGCTTGACCATGGGAAATAGTTTTGCCCTCAAACTCTCCATGTACAAAATTAACTTGATTCGGTTTTCACCTCAACAACGTGTTTTGTTTCCAGATGTCAGTTTTGCTATGTAAAGCATAGAATCTCCCAGAGTACTCTAAAACCTGAATACATAGATACTCATTTTCTGAATGATCACTTTGGAGGTCAGTGAGAATAGAGAAAGGAAAAGAGAGACTCTTCCCAAGTTATTCAGTGGAGAAGCCTAATCAGTCTTGCCCAGAGGCTTAAAGAACAACATTTATTTAAAGTTTTTATTACAACAGAAACCAAAATGCCTACACAGTTCTCATTACACAGCAGAGTGCCAAGACGCTTTGCACCATGCAATTACCAGGGAAGACAGTGGTGTCTCTAGCAAGTGGCTAATCTGTTCCAACAACAATACTTCAAAGAACAGAGCAAATATTTGGCTCAATGTATAAAAAAATACATTAAAAAAATCCATAGCAGAGATCTGCGAGTAAAATAAAAAGATATAATTACACAGCCCTCTTAATGCAGCAAGCTAATCTGAATTGCATTCCACTATTCCACATCCACAATACCAACAGAGCAGAATTTTATCAGACACGATCCCATCAGGTTAACTTGGCCAATGCTGCTGAATTTACAGAAAGCTGAGAAAATGAGTACAACATGCATGGAATGCAGTATTCCTGCCTTCAGTGTACTTGACAGATAGTAAAGAAAGAAATTTCAATAACATCACAGATACAGAGAAATTAATCTTTAAATATTAATATATATCCTTGGCTGTGTGTTTTATAAAGTATTTAGATTACTAAAGGATGGTTTAATACCATAAAGCTACTCCATATCTCAAACACAGAGCCTATGGTCAGTGAATATATTTACCAATGAAAAATTAATTTTACTACACAGCCAATAACAGGTTAGATAATTAGGTAACGGACTAATTACCATATACTTAACCTATGCTGAAAACAAGCTTATGAAATATTGTAAAAATCAATACTGAAATTTCCAATAGAATACGCCAATTTCTGCATATTTAACTAGTATTCTTTCATTTCAGAAGTGCCAATAAATTAGAGGGAATTTTGTTTCAGATTAATTTATATGATGAAGCAGTATATACAAAGCCCATCAATTACAGTGATAGAAATACTTAGGCTTTCAGTTCCTATGAATTAACAATGCATCGTATTCTCAGTAATATGGCATGCATGATTATCTCTGTATCTATCTGTTTCATTTTTAATGAATGTCATTGTATGTATGCAGATTTTAATAGACAATACAAACACGTAGATTTATTAGTTATTTTCAACTGTATTAATTAAAGTTATTGGGCTACATTAATGATCCAAATGCATGCTACTAGGAATCTCTTAGTGTGTTATTGAATGTACTCACTGTTGTATTCTTAGGCAGGATAAGTGAGAGCTATGACAGCTAATAGTTAAACTGTTAAATATGGAAACAAACCAGTTGCATCCTGATTCTGCATTAAAGTAAATGAGAATCTATATTAAAGTCATAACAGAGCAGGTAACATAACCTGTTGCAGGCAATGCATGTGTTTATAGATTCCCAGTAAAGCTGTTAGAGTTACAATAATTAGTTCACCGGTAGTTCAAATGCCCCTCCCCCCCCTTTATATTTATAATACAAATATAAGATCTCATTCATTATACTTTTATCCAAAAGCTTTTAGCCTTGACTGTTACGGAGAATCTGGGTGAAAGAAATGGGTATTTTAAAAAATCTAGCATATGTCATAACTATAATGTCTTAAATATTAGATTTAATTAGTAAATTTTATTTTTTTTGTTTTCAGAATTATAAGGCTGGGTACAATAAGATAAAATTAGGACCATTTTGTTCCAATGGGCAGACTACATTACTCCACCAATTTTTTTTTTCAGAACTAGATAATCGTATTTTATAGATATTTTACTATATACCAAGGAAAATACATTTTAACAGACATAAAACAGAACTTAAAAAACATCTATATTAATGTTGACCTTGATATACATGAAAACTTTGTGATCCATTTCATTTATATATTTATTTATATTAATTGATATATTAGAAAACATCACACAGAAGACTGTTTTCCAAAACAGTGGTATCATTCATTTTTTTTTAATTAAAAAAGAGTATTCACCCTCCACACACACATACACACTGCTATTACCTACAAAATGCTGTAGTAATCATTTAATCAATAGGGTAAATCGGTGCAGCCCTTTTTCACATGAACCACTGAATGAGAGCTACGGCCTCACTGAAAATGTACTAGCAATTCAGTTATGATTGCTATTGAAGAAATGGCATTGGAGTAATATCATTAGTCATCCCATATGCTTAGGGCTTTTTTATTTATTTAAACACATTTAATTAAAGCATATAGAAGGGACAGATGAGTAAAGGTCTATTTCCAGGCAAAATAATGAGGAAGATATTAACATAATTTTGGTTTTATTTCTCTACTTGTATGCATGGACTGACACTCCTTTAATAGTTTCATGTTCACTCTGATGTTCTCTTTGCCATCTTTCATTTGCAAGCCTTTTGGCACCTAAAACACCCTGGGCAATAAACAACTTTCTAACATTTGTCATCGAGAAAAACGTATTGCACTCAAACACTAAAGGACCAGAGGCCACAACCACATGAAAGTCACACTTCATTTAACATCCATTACACCGCTCTTACTCCCCCTGCCCGTCCTCCCCCTTTCTTTTCCTCTAGTAGGCACAGTGGCAGTCTCCATTGAAGGTTTATGCACCCCTTCGGGGAAGTGGGTTTGGCCTTTTTTGCTATGTCATTCTACAAAGAGATGTATGAAACAACTCATTCTTTTAAAATTCATGAATTTAATTAATGTCACACCCTGTTCCCTATTTCACCAGACTTAGAACATTCATTTAGTGTTACTGACCATATCTTTTTCCCTTTGATAGCAGTAATAAAAAAATGAACTGTGGGGGTTCAGAGTTTTTTTTCTTTATTTGTTTTCTCTTATTTCACATCAAAGAAATGAGTGCCAAAATCAAATTTAGCTTACTGCCAGATGCATATTTTAGAATTATTTGTTACTGAACACAGTTTCTTAAGATATCCTACAGAAATAGGTAAGTAACCGGTTGTCTTAAGGTATCTGCAGCTGTTATCATTAAGCACTAATAAATTATACCTACTACAAAGGCAGTGGAATTTTACAAAATTATCTTTTTTTCAAATATCTTCCTAAGACATAACAAATCAGTTTATTTTCTCCTCCTCTATTTGAATATCCTTTTTTTCTCATCTTATGCTGTCACTTTTTTTTTTTTTTTTCTAGAAGGTATGCATAGAGTTGAGCAAAGCCCAAGATTTTATCAGGTGACTCAAAAGTAGAGAGATTCCAGAGCAGTTATCTTATCTGGAAATATTTCCACAGTTGCAAGCCCAAAGATTAAATCCAGTTTACATGTAGGACAGCTCAGCCACTCTAGTGCTCATGGGATTACAGCTACATGGATGCATCACAGGGAGAGAGATGCCTTGGCTGGTATGTGGGATCCTTTGAAGACCTAAGATCTCGATACGCTAAGGGAAGTGTATGCAGTGACTGAAATCTTGTTTACAGTTTGCAGTGATGACACGGTAATGTCATTGGGGCTCAGAGTCACAGCATTCTCAATTTCTTCATAATAAAGGAAAAATTTCAGAAAATCAAATTATAAAGCAGTATATGTTAGCAAAGGTAGCCTTAATGTTATTAAAATACATTTTCTTTCTATAGTGATAACACAACAGAAACATTTTTGGCTTAAAAGAAATGGAAGTACAGCTATTACATAAAACACGTGTTACTTAAGCAAACAGAAAATATGAGGTGGGAGCCCAGCGGGAGATATACTGGAATTTAATCACAGATTGCAAAAAAACTTTAGAATTTCCCAGAAAAGGTTTTAGAGAGAAGATATACACAAATCTCATCAAATTAATCTCTTCATTGTTCCTAATCTCCTGTGCTGTCATAAGATTACCAGCACTTGATATCATATCAGATATTAAATTTCACCCCTACACAATGGCTTGTTGGAGAAAGGAGTTGTTTAGTGGCAGACAAAATAGAACAAATTAGATGAAATTTTTTGGTACTTTTTAGTTTGAGATTTTCTTTCCTAGTCCGTTATTAGGTAGCCTTTCTTAAGAAAGTAAAACATAAAAAACAAAAATATGCAAGGATAAGGACCATCAACTTAATCTTTTTAAATCCATTCAACCATCTCACGTTTGTATTAAGCATAAATCTTCACCCTAATGGGATAGGATGAGGGCCTCACATATAAGATCTCTGCTGTGTGACTGGGTTATTCAGCTGCACAGTCAGAAGAGAAATTCAATGCAACTAAATAAGCAGGTTTTAGATGAAGTCTTGCTCTCGCCTGTAGCTGACAACAAATACAGTGCTAACAGACAGGACTGTCTACAACAAAAATAAGTCTAATACATGTACAGTTTGTGTCCTGGTTTCAGCTGGGATAGAGTTAATTTTCTTTCTGCTGTGTTTTGGATTTATGATGATTTAATTAGCTGCTGTGGTTTTGGATTTACGAGAAGAATAATCTTGATAACATATATTGTTTTAGTTGTTGCTAAGTTTATATTAGTCAAAGACTTTTTTGGCTTCCCACAGAAGCTGAGAGGGAGAATAGACAGTACAAACTGGCCAAAGGAATATTCCATACCACTGACATCATGATCAGTATATATATGGGGGTTGGTGGGGGGCGGGAGGGGCAGGAATCTGCAATCACTGCTCAGGATGGGCTGGGCAATCAATCATCAGATGCTAAGAGCAACTTGTGTTGTATCACTTTATTTCCTATATTCTTTTATCATCATCATTATTATTATTACCCTCTTCTGTTACTATTGTATTAAACTGTCTTCATCTCAAACCACAAGGTTTTTTTTTCCCTCTCTGCTCCTTTTTTCCCTACCCTTCTGGGCGAAGTGAGCCGTTGAATGGTCCTGCTTGCTGGCTAGGGTTCAATCACAACACTTTGTGTTTATATACTGTACTTTGTGGTGCTTAGTTTATTGCAATAACTGTTTAAGCAAAGTGAAACACCCAGATGTACTTTTACAAAAGTACTCTGTGGTTTTCAGAATTACTTAAATACCTTAAATTGGTAGGTCTATAAAGTCTCACCTTTCAAAGGTTCTCAGATTAGTCACACAAGTTTTCAGGTGGTAATAGGGAAATAGCAACAGTCTTCTCACTGCAGCTCAGTGACTCTTAAATGAATTTCTTTTCAAGAATCCTAAAGAGATGATTAACTTAGTCTCCTGTTTACCAACACATCATAGTTTTACAGATCCCTGGACACAGGCGTGGTACCATCACTGTTTTTTTTCCACTGCTAAAGTAGGCACGGTTGGCTCACTGAGTTCAGCTTTTGTTCCTACTTTACACTTTTTAAAGACAATCTTCTAATCTGCAATTTGCAGAAAGTCAGTTTCAAAGACTATCAATTAACCACAAGTCTCCAGAAAGTAAAGACTTGAGAAATCTCCTAGCAGGACCAAAGAATCCTCAACTTTCTTCCGCAGGCATGGCCTGATATTTCCCCAAAACAGGAAGCAGAGTGGGATTCTCATATACAGTAATTGTTAGGAGATGAATGTGTGTTCAACAATGAACTATTAAGATTGCCTGATGTTAAGATGCAAAATGGAATATCAGCACTTCGAATTTTTTTTTTTTCAGTTCTGGACACAAATGGTCTGCCCCTATACAGGGTGTTTCTTTACACCATTTGGCTGATAACATATAACCAAAGAGGCAACTTCAAAAAATAACCTTTTAAAGTATCACAACACATGATAAAGGAATTGGATCAGAAATAGGAGAAAAATGAAAATTCTCATCATAGGCACAAAAGATTTGCTATAATGAAATCCCTTAGATAAAATGGGCTCACATGAATACCATTAACAACTTCAAAATACCA
Source organism: Gallinago undulata (assembly GCA_026546715.1). NCBI lineage: Eukaryota > Metazoa > Chordata > Aves > Charadriiformes > Scolopacidae > Gallinago > Gallinago undulata. The sequence continues at coordinate 11,643,319 of JAOTQQ010000004.1, read as the reverse complement.
GGGTACAGAGAGAAAGAAAAGAAAGCCAGTGAGACAGCCTGAAAATTCCCCTTATGTCTGTTTGGCCTCAGGGCTATTGCTAGCATATGATTATGATCACCAATCCTGTGCATCCATTTTGGATCTGAACTTTGACATCCTGGGCAAACAAAATACTCCTTTGAAGGAATGATTAGTAAATATATTGTTAGGGAAATATTTTTAAGTGTCAATATGAAAATTATTTGAAGGTAGGGGAAATTAAGAATCACCATATCTAGGCACGGAATGGGAGTTTTTTAGAATAACTGCTTAAGCACTATGAAATACCCAGACACATGGTTTCAAGCACATCAAGTACAAGAAAGCATCAGAGAATGAGGGAGAAGGAAGGAGGAAAGGATACTTGAAAGCATCTTGCTACGGTTCCTGAAATCAACCTGCCTTCAAGCTTGTGGTAAAAAAAAGTCAACCTAACACTGTTCGGTCAACTAGAGTGAAGGTATTTACTGATTGCACCTCTCTCTGCATTTGTTATAGAAAACTATGGGTTTTAATCACAGGAGCACAATAGGCAGCTAGATTTAGGTGGATCTCTGAGCTAACAGTGATTACACACCTGCAGAAAAGAACTGCAGAGCCAAGATTAGAACAGAGACTCTACACAGATATGTTTTCAATCTACTGACTAGAACAGGCATTCACAGACTCTATCGCTTACTTTGAAGAGATGGTTGACTATTCTTACCGCTACACTGCTGCTTCTGAATGCAGAAGAGTGGGCCAGCACATGCCATGGCTCGACAAAACTAATTTGACCTTCTTTTGCATTGTGATAGGGGATTCATCTCCTCTTTAGAAACAACAGGTGTGACTACAACATTTCTTAAAGTATAAAATTATTAAATTTAACACAGTGAAAAACATAGTCAGCATTTTAGAGAAATCTGAAACTAGCTAACATCATGAAGAGGAAATAAGGCAAAACAGGGTGTGATATACAAGCCAAATTTGATAATTTGGATGTCAAAATAGAGTAAGCCTGCTCAGATGGAAAGAGCAACGCCAGTTAGCATTGGTTGAGGTTCTAGCTTTAGTGGGTTTGGGGTTTTTTTGTTTTTTTTTTTTTGCTTTCCTTATTTCTTGCAAGAGGCCATTAAGAACAAAATTACTGAGAATATGGTCCAAGGAAAATGAAATAAGTGTTCTTTCCTTCTTCCTTCAACTCCACACTGTCATATAGTTTCTAGAGCTGAAAGTGTACTAGCAGCAAATTATTCTTTTTTTTGGCTCAACTTCAGACGAGAGCTAATATTTTTTCATTAAGTAAATAGTGGCTGAGAGTAGAAAACAGCAGAATTGGGCTGGCCGAAGTTTGCAGATGCCTAGTAATGCATCTGGGAAGCAATAATTGCATCTGGGAAGCAATAATATCATCTACTTTTACACATTGTTTTGTCTCAAACTAACTGTACTGTAATCACTTTGACAGGAGAATTGAATGTTATTATTGACAGCGCATTGAAAAGCTCAATTTAATGTGCAAGAAAAATAAAACCAGCAAGTGCCAGGCAAAAAAAATGTGCATCTTTTTCTAGATTTTACCTATATTATGAATGCAGATAAGAACAGTAAGAGCCAATAAAATAAAAAGATATCAACAGTAGAAACAACGAGGTGGGATTCCTTCTAGCTGATGACAGTCAATCAAATACATATCTTCAAGGTATATTTAGAGGGGAAAGAGAACAGATGCCTCATGTATACTTTCGTTTGCTCCTGATCTCTTATCTTATTTATTTTGATTGGTCATCAATATCTAAGGTATGGTTTTGATACATCATGAAGCAGACTCAGTGAGTGACTGGGCATTTCCTTACTGCAATTTAGATGGTAGGCAAATAGGTAGTATGAACAATATAATTTGTATTATGCATCTCAAAGAAGGGACACTGACTAATTATTTAGGAACAGTGAATTTACAATACAAACAACTCTGCAAAGTGCAATAAAATATAAGAATGAGCCTCCAAAGGATAAATAAACCAAAACCCAAAGAATTTTTGCAGCATTTGATTATCTGTTGAGTAAATTTCCATCTCCCCCATGGCAACAAATATTTCAGTGTTCTAAAACATCTCATTTTTGCTCCTGCTACCATAAAGTGGAAAGGCATCTTTAACATGAATGGATAATGGAGACAAGCCATGTACCTCAAAAAGGAATTTTACATTTTCCTAAACAGATACTGTAATTTAAAACAGATTTAATTCTTTATAGCCCACAGGTAACCAAGAGCTGTCTGATATTGTTTAGAATTGAATTCCTGAGTATGCTACAAGCTTTCTTCAGTAGCAAGTTAACTAGACATCAGAAAACACTTGAAATGGGATTTTTCCCTTTAAATATTCCCTCTACATACAAGCCACTAGAGCCATGGAAACATAACAAAAATGCTCTACAGAGTTTTGTATGTACTAAAAAAAAGACTGAAGACCCTTCATTATGTGAAAATTGTATTATCATCCTTTTTCCTTATTTTTATAGAAAATTCTTATGGGAATACCAATATTTTTTTACCCTTAAATTGAAAATAGTCTGATGTTTCATTTTGTTTTGTTCAGTGCCTTACAAATTTACATAAAACAGACCAATTTTTAAAACATCAAAGAAAATGTGTATAGATGAAAAAAATATATTTTTTATATATCCATGTCAAACATAGCTTTACAAATACATATTTTGCAAGAATCATAAGTAGGAATGAATCCACAACAAAATCTGCAGAACAGTGGGGTCCTTTAAGCTGAAGTTGTCCCTTAAACACAATATTTACCAACTACACTTTCCTTTGTAAACGTGGAACATCATGAGGAGAGAACTCCTTGTTTGAAACAGCGTGTCACATCCTGTAATGTCCATTTTAGTCCAGCAAGTCAAAATAACTCTTAACTATAAATAATTCTTAACTTAACTTTAACTTCAAAATAATTCTTAACTATATTTGTGAAGTCATAGCTATAATTTCAGAGGATTTCTCACATGAAAAATACCAACAAGTAAACAGCTTCTAATATATTACTGGTACTTAAAATCTAATAAAGATAATTGATTGAAATTACAGAATTTAGCTTAGGAATCAACACCACTTTAAACATGTCTAATTTATAGGATTTATGATGTATATTTTCAATTGAAGAAGTTTTCAATTCAAACAAATAGCAGTTTAGAAAGTCGATTCCGCAATAAGAGGAACATGGAGACTTTCATACTGAATTTCTGAGGTTCAGAGGTCTCTAAAAAAGACAGAACTCTGAAATCCCTTGCAAATATTAGTGTTTAAAAAGTCCTGATACAGTGAATTTCCTAAAGTTCATGGCATATTTAGAACTGCTCTACCCTGACCCAAGCATGCCAAGGCTAAAAATTAGATTCCTTTTAAGTCTTTTGTCTTCACTGTTTACATTTGTAACCTAGAAATGAGGGTGAGCTAGACTTTCCTTGCCTCTTTATGACAATGTTAATTGAATTCATACATTAAGAAAGGCATCTCAGTGTCTGTTTTCATGTCCAGATCAATACAGGGAATTCTATTTAACTATTACTGAAGTAGTATCCTGCAAATTAATAACATGCTTTCTTCTTTAAATCTGTCAGACTTGAGCTTTTCAATGATAGACATGGGGGTGGAGGTGCTTGTGGGTCAGGGTGTTATTTCAGTTGTTCAGTTGTCAAGGAAAATACTTGAGATCTGTTATAGAAAATGTAGATGTTCTCTGGATGTCTACAAGATATTACATCTTTGAAACAACGTTCTCCCCCTACCCCTTATGCACAAAATTATTGTTTTCAACCTTTAAAAGAGCGTGAATAATAGGTTATGGTCTTAAAAATGAAATCAAAATTCTGACCCAGATCCATTTTGACCCAGATCAACCAAATCACCCTAGTTTAAATCAAATTATAACGGTTGTAAAATGAGAGGAAAGGTGGGAGCTCACCTATACTTATGAACATTTCTGAAGCAAACTAGAAATTGATGTCACTTTGACACTAGGTACAAGGAGACAAAAAACATAGGAGACTCTTTGTTCACCCTCTTTCTTGTGACTGTTTGTCCCCTGCAGTCTAGCCCTTCTTATAAGCTTTAGGAGGAAAAGCGGTCTAAATTTGATTGTACAGTCCTGAAAAACAATGTTTCTTTTTTTTGGTGAAATATTTGACAAAAAATCCCCACCACAACCCACAACAAAGAAATCCAGGTCCCAGGAGTTCTGGCTGTTTTAAAAATAAGGGATGTGACTGATGTTAAATTATTAAGTATGAAGCAATGATGAGATCACCCGCATATAGTCTTGGAGCCATCATGTAAGAATAGCTTCTGATAACTAATAACCATTATTATTAGGGGGTGAGTGAAAGGCTCTTTATCCAATTTCAATTCTGTTTTGCCTTCTCTCCTTTCATGCAATCTTTCCTAGTTTAGAAAGCAACGTTCATAGGCAACAGGAAATATTCCAGTGAGTTTCATGTATCTAATGAATGCTGATAAGTTATTTTTCTGCCCTACTGGATACCTAGAACCAAGCATCAATCTGAAAGCAAAATAACAGAAGAATTTCATTATATTCAAAGATATTAGCATTGAAATTCTAGTCTGCAGTTACAGAGAACTGTGCTGTAATAGTTATTTAAAATTTATATCATTTCTGTTGCAGATATAAACTTTTCCTCCTAGAATTTCTAAAAAGACAAAAAAAACAGAAAATGTTTCCAAAGCCATTGGTCAATAAACCAAACTCTTTTTAAGTTAATTCCAAACTCCCATTGTTTTACTTGAGTGAGAGAACTTTCTTGAGCAGTGAGGACAGTAATACACACCATCAGTATTTGTGGTGAGGAGCAGAGATAGTCATTAACTTTTTGCCTTCCACTACCTTTGGCTAAAATCATCTGGTTTTCCATTCTAGATGCAAACAGCTGTGGAAGTGAATTCTGCTGGTGACAACTGAACAGCCCACTGTTATCCCAGTAGATGTCCTCTAGGCTGTCAGCATCACCACAATGGTAATTGAAATCTGTGAGTTTAAGGTATCACTGGGATATTTTTAGTCAAGAAAACTGCATATATGTCTGCATACATTCAATTTTAATGTGGAAGAGAACTGAAAAAGATGGATATCTAATAGTTTGCTACTTCACATATCGTTTCCTCTACTTTTATTTAACTGAACAATACAATACAATTTGTTAGCTGCTTTTCAAGCTAAAATTCAATGTTTGATTTAACAAAAGTTATATGAAAACTTCAGCAAACGTGTTACAGACTGGCAAACAATCGGTACCTATTTCTGAATGCAGGATTTAAACAGCAGTTAAATCAAGTTTCCCCATTATTCAACCAGGTTGTCAAGCATGCATATAAAGAGAAAAAAACCACCAAATGTGATCATGGTCATGAAATGCAATACAATTATGAGGTTTTATTGACAGAGTGTACAATTCTGAGGAGATATGTTTACATTTATGTCTACTTCCATTTGCACAATATATTTCAACATAAATATTGATTCAAAATCAAGATTAGTGAGTTTTAGCCCTCATAAAGAATTAAACTATATTCTGGTGAAAATTTGTAATAACTAAGCTACTTCTGTAGACAATGCAAGTCAGGGCAGCACAACTGAAATCAGTGGAGCTATAAGGATCACACAAAAAGATGACCCAGACCAAAGACTTTAGGAGAACTGCTGAAGAAAAACTAGTAAAGCCTTTATTCTTTTCCTTTTCCTCACAGAAATTCTCAGGTCAACTATTATTACCGTAAAGTGCAAAAGCTTTGTAGTCAAAGTACCAGAAGTCTTATCAGCAATATATTTTTGATAAAAGACTCCAAACACAATTAAAATAATAATATAAAACTATTAAGTCCTTGAAGTCAGAAGCAACACATTCACAGAAATTAAAGTTCAATCTAAACATTTGTGAAAGCTTGCAAAATATATATCTCTGCTTGACTGCTGGGAGATTAAAGCAGAAATGCATCCTTTGGGATTCTGTTAAGAGATTTGTCTTGAAAATTAGGCATTAGAATGAGTTGATATATCTGCGTGTAATTTATACCACTAATGTTTACAAAAATCATACTGAAGTGTTTTTCTTCAACATAAAAACAGGAAAAAAAACCCTGTGTCATTGTCAGAGTACTAAAAACAAACATAAACTTTTACCAACTGTGTGACAAACATTCTTATAAAATGTTAGAAAAATTATTTGTGCGTGTTTTCCTATGAAATGAAGAGGCACTCCTTTAGCCTGATGTTTAACAGGAGCAAATTGACACAATGCTATCACAAGCAGTAGAATTAAGAGAGATGATATGAGCTAGACCTCTGGCCCCAAGTGTCTTAGGAGCAAAACTATTAAAACCTGTAGTTTAGGTACCAGGGAGGGTATCACAAGACATGCTGCAGCACATCCAGTGTCAAGGGTTTCGGGCTTCACTCCCCAGCAGCATGTTGCCACCCTTGCATTGAGTCAGCTGTAGGGCCAAGGTTTTCTATGGGAAAACCTTGGGATTTCTATGCACACCTCTATGTAAAGATCTGCCATTTAATTTCACTTTCCTCTTTCCTTTAAACTCCCTTTTCTTAATCTTGGTCATTTGTCTGAATGCACAAGCACATTAACATACTCTGCCCTGTCCTTTCCCCTTGAGCACTGCCAGCCTCTGGGTGAAGCATGTTAGGTGCCACAGCTGATTACTAAGCTACATGTGTCAATACCAAAGCCTAGACTGGAAAAATGTTTCTTTAACAATGAAGGTATGCACAAGGTAAAAAAAAAATAAATGAGATGCTGGAGTGTGTTCAGAGAAGGGCAACAAAGCTGGTGAGGGATCTAGAGCACAAGTTTTATGAGGAGTGGCTGAGGGAACTGGGGTTGTTCAGTCTGGGGAAGAGGAGACTGAGGGGAGACCTCATCTCTCTCTACAACTACCTGAAAGGAGGCTGTAGAGAGGTGGGGGTCGGTCTCTTCTCCCAAGTAACAGGCAATAGTACAAGAGGAAACAGCCTCAAGTTGCATCAGGAGAGCTTTAAATTGGATATTAGGAAAAATTTTTATACTGAAAGTGTTATCAAGCATTGGAACAGTTTGACCAGGGAAGTGGTTGAGTCGTGATCCCTGGAGGTATTTAAAAAACATGTAGATGTAGTGCTGAGGCACATGGTTTAGTGGTAACTTGGCAGTGCTAGGTTAACACAGTTGGACTCAATGATCTTAAAGGTCTCTTCCAACCAAAATGATTCTATGATTCTAAGAACCATTTGAGGCACTACAATTTTGAAAAATAAATACTTATATTGCACAAAACAGAAAGTGTTGCTTTCCGGATATTTTGGAAAAGCACAGAAACAAATCTGCTGCTCTCTCAAAAGCTACATGAGAGAAGAACTAACTCAAATATATACTGGACATCAAGAAGAATGAATTATGAAGGATCTCTTAAGTCCACTGTGCCACTTCCTGTTCAAACCAAAATAATAGATTTCTTCTTTTTTGTGGAAAGAAGGAGTGTTGCAGCTCTGCAGGCAGAGATGTGTAGAGACATTCCCAAGTGAGGGAAAGACACTAACTTGTCTGAATCCTTTGATGTCTAGTGCTCCGAGTGTTTCCTCTATCCTCTGCAGGGAATGCCAAGCTGAACATGGGCTGCAGCATAGCCCATTATTCCATTAGAGGCAAGAAAATCCCTGCACATTTGTGTCTATCTTTTATGTTGCACAATTAAGTCCATGTAATGTATAAAAGGTTCAAGTAAATTATATATGAAGAAATATAAAGTAAAACCTCATAATAGAAACAAATGTAGGAAAGGTAACATTACAAGTATTTATTAGTTGTATAAATTATCACTGCACTGTTTGTAAATTATTGGTTTTATTAATTTTACTTACCATTAAAATAATTTGGCAAGTATTTTGTGTGAATTAAATTAAAATTATGCATTGTTAAGAAGCTGAAACTTATCACGATGCTTATTGACTGTTTTTGATGTGATACATACCCTGGTCAGATAGTGTATTTTCTATTCCTTAGTAAGGTTTGAAGTGATGAATGCCCCAGAAAGACAATCTACGTACAAAACACCTGCTTACCACTGTACATCAAAATACCATTGTAAGATCTGCCAACAACACTTCTGTTTGAAGATTTGATACTTGAGTGGTTGACAATGTGAATTGTCATGAAGTCATGAACAAGTCAAGCAGCTACACAAAATAAAATTTAAAAAATTGCAAAATTGTGTTTTTATTTTCTGAAGAGCAGAACATGAATCTCTATTTATTCTGTCTCCTTCGGTTTCCTTTTCTTTTTTTTTTTTTTATAAAAAATCTTTGTTAGTATTGTTCCTCCTGTAATGATGATTTCTGTGAGGGTAACTGCAGCTGAAGTGGAGGAGCTGAACAGACAAATGATGGACTAAATTACATCAATGGGGCTTTATAAACTGTGGACACATAGTCCCTTTTTGTAGCCATAGAAAATGCACAGCACTGCAAACTTTCTTTGATTGATTAGTATGGGAATTTTTCAATGTAGAAGAATCAACAGTAATCTAAATCTGAATTTCAGCCAGTTCATCTTAGCTATTTTGTCTCCAAGTCATATGCAGCTAAATTAAAAAATTCTGTTTTATGACCCTATAGCACCTCATGGAGAAACATACACCTAGAAAGTCAATATTTTTTTAATAAACTTTTTTGTCTTCACAAAAACAAACATGAGGAGAGATCAAAATAGATCTGTGTATCATTTGATATCCATGTCTTCTGTTTCAATATGCCACACTTAGCATTTTATCGCCTGTCACTTTTCCTATTCCTGTATAGTTGTTTTTCAGAAAGCATATAAATCACTGAAGAACTTCTCTGTAACTTCAGTTTATATATAATCAATCATAATTAATGAGTCACTATGAACAGTACTGTGCCTGCTGACTAGTTTTTGCCATACCATAGGCATGGGCTAAGTCTGGATATTGAAAGCCAAGAGAGAAATTTAAGAAGAGCAGAATGCAGTGAGGAATAGGAAGAAACTAAAAAACTATAATAATCAGTTAGCTTGAGTGATATTACTCAATATCTTACTAAAGTATATAATACTTACTAATGTATATAATACATTCTATATTAATGAATATGAGGAAATATTTTAGCCATTTAAGACTATACAATCTAAAGATACAAAATATCTTCAGCCTTATAAACTTCAGGAATATATGTGAATTACTTTTGCTGTCTAACACTAGTGATTATAATCTATGGAACTTAAAAGGATAATTGCCAATCTAGCAATGAATAACAGTACAAGATGCTGTTATTTATTTTTCACCTGGATTTGACCACTAAATTTGCATTTGTATAAGTTACCTAAAAGTTAGTATAACTTGGTATGTTAAAAAGTCTAGGAGTGTCAAGATGAAGTATACTTTCTTTTTGATAACAACTCTCAGTTACCCAGGTAGGGAACTACTACGTAACATACATGACAAGACAAGTACAAAAATTAGCAAAATGAACAGATTTCACATAATATGTAGACTATCAGTCCTTATTTGCAGCACACTATTGTATTGGCATGAACTGAACAAGGAAGAAAGGCAAATCTGCTAAAAAAAAAAAAAGGGTAAATTATTCTTGTTTTTCTTTGAAACATGTGATGTTTCATATTTCAATGTTCACATTTTTTGAAATATGAGGCTATATTACAAAAGCTATGATCAAACCTGCACTACAACTACAGTTGGGCAGAAGAGACATTTTTCCTTTTGAAAAAATCTAATAGACAAGATAACAATATATTTTTTGAAAGCATCACATTTTTCTTGAAAAGAGTGCAAAGTGTTCCATTCCAGCAATCTGAACTCAAATTTTCTCCTCTAATCCCTCCCACTGTCTAAGACTCCCCCCTTAGAAAACCACTGCAAATAATTGGCAACAGCATTTAGCAAAGAACAGTAGAAGTTTTTGAATCTGACCTCCCTGGATGCGAGTGAAAAAATAACTCCTAAAGAAACTAAAGAACAACCGTTTCTCCTGATAAGAATTTCTTCTCAATCTTTTTCATTTCTCCATGAAGAAATTCCATTCCAAATGGGAAAAGATTTCAGGTTATGCAGGAGAACTCCAGGCTATGGTTAAGAGTCCAGAACAGAGGTCAGAAAAAAGCTCACCCATCTGCATCTTCTGTACATATAGTATATTTACCAGTCAGTGAAATATTTTCACAGTCTTATGGTCTTGAAACTATACATAAAAATCAGCTCTTTTAAACTGAACTTCAGCTTTTTTCTAGTTGTCTAGTAAGAACAGTTTTCATCCACAAGCGTGTATTCATTACTATGGTCACAATTCTTTTTTCAAAAAATCAGAACTAGGAGGTTGCATATCCCCCATGTAAATGCACTTCACCAGCAGTGTGTTTCTTAAATTGTTTGGCTATCACAGCTCAACCTAGTTCTTCAGGCACCTTATATCGATAGACTTCAGTCTGGCATCACACTGTGGTAGCATCATTACATGTCCTTTATTGCCCAGTTTATTGTTCTTTTCAGTAAAATAATCACAAGTCCAGCAGACGAACAATGAATTGAAAGTACTGCTAGAAGGAGCAAATAAAGCCTATTTATGCTATTATACACTCAAAACTTCATGCTAACCACACAACATTGCAACATCAAAATCCACAATAAATACACAGTAGCTATATCTTAGATAAGATACTAAACAACATTGTGAAATGCTATGTTTGTTAACGTAATATCATACAGTATATTATTTCAAAAACACTGAATTATGATATGCTTAATCACAGAATCACCTGGGTTGGAAGGGACCTTTTAAGATCATCTAGTCCAACCAATGAAAAAAAAAACAAACAAAAACCCCACAAATGAACAAAATCCCTACACACAAACCCCATCATACCCAAAATAACACCAATCCACTACTAATCCATATCCCCGAGCACCATGTCAACTCGTCTCTTGAATACCTCCAGGGATGGTGCCT
>JAOTQQ010000004.1:11599949-11632250 GCA_026546715.1 Gallinago undulata | reverse complement strand
GACTGACCCCCACCTCTCTACAGCCTCCTTTCAGGTAGTTGTAGAGAGCGATGAGGTCTCCCCTCAGTCTCCTCTTCTCCAGAAATAACAACCCCAACTTAATGGTAAAGTCTCTGGAAATTAAAATACAAAAAAGTTACCTGTTTCCCTCTTCTCCAGAGAGAAAATAATTTTCTCTCTGCCCTGATCCACCAAAATCATTGTTAATGTTTCCCTGGGTTTGTTAGGAATTGGGATCAAGTCCTTATCTGTCAATATATGCTTGCTCAGCCTGAAATTGGTGCTTGCTGCTACGTATTATTCCCTTTACCTCTGTAAAACCAATGCTACTGAGAGCTAGTTTCTTTGTGTGTGTTCTGCATGTGTGATCTCTATTTTTGTAAAATCCCCTTTAATTACATTTGTGCTTTTTCATTAAAGAAAACAGTCTGATAAGAGGTGACTGAGACCGGAAGACAATGTAGCTCCACAGCTAAATAGGGGCATGATGATTATTGACAATAATTAGTGGAAACAAAATAATGTGGATCGAATTTTTTGTCCTAAACTAAACTCTAAGAGCCTGGAAAATAAAGCTAAAAATATGCCTTAACTTAAACTAAGTACATTGTATATGGAAGTTACTGATAGAGAATTGGGAAGAGTCAGTTTCTGAAGTTCAATAGCACTTTTTAAAATGTGCATTCAGTCTTAGTGAGATTAAAACAAATTTAAGATTAATTTATATTACCTTTCAGGTACTGCTCAGCATGTTATTCTTGTCTTAGGCTAAAATGCAGCTCCCAAATTATATATTTTTTAAAAAAATAGATTACTATAGATATATGAATATACATGTATGCATTACCAATATTTAAATTGATTTATCTTAAATTACTGGAAAACAATATTAAAAAAAAAACCAAACCCAAACCCAACTATGCATAATTCCATAAAGCAGAAAGGGAAACTCAAAAGAACGGCCTCCAAAATGTTCAGGGAATTAATAAAGCAAACAGAAAACAGACCAAAGGTCCTCAGAGCTGTATCTTCAGCCGTAGCATAGAGGCTCTGCTAACATACTCCTTTCACTGACACGTTGGCCTGGATTTTGGCGTGTTGCTATCCCCTACCAAAGCACTACACTGAACTTCAATAGGGCACAATGGACCACAGGCAACAAAACAAGAAAATAATTTAAGAGCTATTATGAAGAATCTTGTATAAGCTAGTTCTTCTCTCACTTTTAAAACCAGTTCACCCATCCTTAGCAAGAGATCGCTCAAATGACAAAAAACATAGCCAGAATCTTGCCAGGCACTAACTAGCTATGTCTTTGATTGCACTGTTTACAAATCTGTAATAGCATTTCTTACATCTGTTCTGCAGTTTCCATCTACACACTCGATTTAAAAAATGAAATAAATTGCTTACAAATTTATTCCAAAGACCTCTTCCAAAGAGGTCTTCCAGCATATTGGCTATGATGGACAATACTCTAAAATTTGGACGAAAATAATAAAGTGAAGGGGAGAGCTTGTGTGGGGAAAAAAAGAGACTTTTAAGAAGAACAGATAGGGTTCTCACGTCAATTACAAGTCAGTCACTGATTGTTTCTTCAACATAACATACAGTTAATTAACACAGCTGCTTTGCTTAAAACATGAACATAAAGCTAGCCAGTTTTCAAAGCAGAGTTAAGTGGAATTCTGCACATTATCTCTGACAATTCTATGGTAAATGATCAGTAGTTTCTGAAATCAGATCAAAAAAGTTCCCTGTTACTCTAGGTAGGGCACTGCAAAGCAATTGGGAAGTTGATTTCAAGAGGCTCAGATCCTCTTTTGAAGAAGCTCAGGATTGTATCTCTGCTCCACGTAGGTGATGAGTCTTGCTCAACATCCCCCAGGTGTGAGTAGACTTTTCATATATAAAGCCTGAATTACATGTGAATAGTTTACATTACAACCTAACAAATGACTATCATAGAATTATACCTCTCTCTCTGATGAAAAAAGGAAACGAGGTAATAATCAAGTTTCTTTAGAAAGAAGCTAACCTGGGTACTGAAACAAGTGGTGTTCCTCAGAACGAGTAACACTTAATGTTTGCTCACTGGGTGACTAGTTACATGTTTCCCTGCTCAATTAGTCAAGCATTCACAATGAAACCAGGTTAAAATTATTTTTATGATGTTTTCTACTTAAACTCTTTAATGTTGTGTATGTGCTTCTCTGTTTGAAACCATAGAAGAGATTTCATTTCTATTATATTAAACTACCTTTGCTATTAGTAGTATTATTGTTCAATAGTGGCACCTTCGCCCACAGTTATGTCTAAAATATCAGTAGCTTTGTTATGCATTACTAGTATTACTACTAAGCAAGGGCCTAACATTTCAAAGGGCTCAGTTAACTGAGAAAATACTCCAGACGTTGCTAGAATTAAATAACATGGCACTTATGAACATAGCTCATGTTTCTTTCTTCATTTACAAGACACAATGAGTCAGAAAAGTAGCATCCAAGAATGATTAAAAGGAAAAGCTTTCTGTCAGCCTGCTCTGCAGTGACTAGTGAACACTGAGTCACCATCACCACCCCAACACAGCATCATTTCTACTTGATATTTGCCATTCCATAATTAGAACAAACGACATACTTGGGACACGCCAAAATGTTTTCAGTTAACTTTCTGCTTAAGCCCATTTACAGAGTCTTTACTGTTCCTGCCTCAAAAGTTAAAGTACACAATCATGATCTATGCTGCCTCCTTTTTAGAGACAGCCCTATTATTATAAAAGTAAATGCCACCCACTTGCTAACACTGGAGACTAATTAACTCTGCAATTGCTGCTTAGTGAAGAGGGTAAAAATCACACTGCCTGTTCCAGCAGCTATCTTAAAAAATCAAGAGGACTAGATAATACTGTCTTTGCTGCCCCAACAATATTCCTTTTTCTTTCTCTCTTTTTCTTCTCGCATTTTTTTAAATTTTATTTTTCATTTCAGCTTGTTTTGCTTATAACTATCATTTAAGTACTGCTTTTTGTAAAAGTGTAAAAGGTCTGTGGTACCTCTGGTCATGAATCCATTTGCTAAAAAATGTTTTAACTCCTTTTTGTTCATCCTTTGATGTTTTGTCTTTTAAAAGCAAGTTCTTGTAAGCAGATCAGCTAGTGAGCTTTGATTTCAATAGTTCTACCGAAAACTGACAGCTATATAGATTCATTAACCACATGGTAGCGAACGGAAATCTTTATATCCCAATTATTTTGGCCCAATTTATTAACAAAAGCTCACTAACTTGCACTTTGCCATCTATATATCTTTCTAAACACAAACATGTTCACAGTGCAAGACAAAATTCCAAAAAAGGGTTAAATAAATATGCAAGTCATCCAATGAAATAAGACCCCAAAAAGCAGTGGCCAAGGCTCACAACACTGAGATATGCATACCTGGAGGGGAAAATATTAGTTACAACAGCATCAATATGAATTTTGCAGTTCAATTAATTTGCATAAGGATTAATAGCATAAAAAAGATGCAAAAAATACCTAATCTGGTTGTAAATCAGCTATGTTTTGTGGAACTTCTTTCTTCATGTGTATTACTTTCTGTCTCCAGCAAATACTGGGCAAATTAGGTTCTCTTGATTCTGGTGAACAACCAGCAGCAGGGACAGCATTAATATAACTAATTTAGAAGCTCAGTGCTATGAGCATTTTTAAAGAGAACTCTTTTTTAGATATCTTACCGACCAGCCTTTTAATGACTCTCTGTTGCTACTTTTACAACCTCTTGCTGTAAGGAGCAAGTGGAAACTGTTAAGGGTGTAGAAGATAACTGGAGCAGTCCTGTAGTTGGTATGTGCCACCAGCATCACCCTAGTACAACCATCTTGCTAGCAAAATATAGGAGGTACAAAGCAGCTTGTAGCCATTGTTGCCCAGCAGATTCCTGCTAAAAGCACAAAGAGGGCACAGTGCAGGAAGGAGAATTTAACTGTGACTTTCTGTTAGGTGTGTTAAATGTGGTAGCTGAAGCCATGCATGAATCATCCAGGGGTGTCAAGCTCTCTAGAAGACTCTGAGATATAAACAAGATGAACTTGGAAATTTATTTTTAAAAAATGGAAGATGTGGCCTCTGAAGGCTTCCTCGTCATTTGCATCTAGTCCAGTAGTTAAGCAGATGAGGCATACCATGCAATAGGGCATACCTGCTAGAGAAAAATTGCTAAAATTGCCTCTTTGTTGCTGCTACTACCAGTCTTTCACAACTACATAGCCCTTCTATCTGTAGCACATGACCTAGCTCAGGAGCCCAGGCTGTCCCTGTCCTGTCCCCGCAGATACTCCCCAAGAAGTCTGGTTTCCTTTCAGTGCGTCCATAGAGTCAATGTTTCCTAGTTAGAAATCACACTTATTTGCATCTCCCACACTAGATATTAATTAATAAGCCATACCAAAGAGATGAACTCACCATGCAAGCCTTTGTTACAAAAATCAAAGTGGAATCATGTATTTATTTCCTATTATGCTAAATTGTGTTTTTAACTGATCTATATTTCATCTAGATTATGGGTCCAGGTTTCATGTCTTTCTATGGATTACGTAAATCAGCATATACACTCACAATCAGCAACATTAACCATAGCAGCATTAAAACATTTGCATATGAAAAATTAAGGAATTGCTGTTCCATAAGAAATTAAAAACTATCCTTACTAGAGGATACTCCTTATTACTTGAGTACACAACAATATTCAGAAATATTCCATCTTTACATTTTGATTCCAATCATGGAAAAAAAAACAGTTTTCAAATTATAAAAATTCCTGATTTATAATTGTTCAGGGCCAGAATTTTATTTTGTTACATCCTGAAAAATATACTACAGATTCTCTTTACTCTTGAAATCAGTTGTGAATTAGTTCGGTTCAGCTAGTTATTAGTTGGATGAGAAAGAAATGCCTTTTTTCTGTCAGGACAGAATTGAAAAATTTCAAGAAACAAAATGCTTATTTAACTAACAGTTAGAATATCCAGATACCTGGATTTGTTACCTTTAACTTTTAATATGTAATATACATCCTTGAGCTAAGTGATAAATGCTATTCCCTCTATACATGATTATCCAAGGACATGTTAGCAATACTAATAAACAGGGACAAACGTTAGTGGTTTACTCATATAATCAGATGCAGTAAGGACAGGTAGTTTATTTAATGTTTCACTGAAGCTTATAAGGAATCGATAGCAAATACTTTACTTATGTAGGAACTCAGTGTTCTAGACATCTTTAGGGATTGCTTGGTCTATAAATAAAATTAAGACCATAATATCTTTGGGGCAGTAATTATATTATATATTTGTACAACACCAAATACATCAAAGACTCCATCTAGACAAAATCTGTGGATGCAACAAAAACTAAAACTAAAAATTTTAGAAAAAAACTAAAAATATTAGAAACAAGCTACTGTTATCCAAGTAATTAATTTAAAATAATTTGTTTACTTAGTATAAACTGCGAGTTTCAGATAATTTTTAATGTAATATCTGTAACATCTATTAATGTAAATCTTATTTATAATTAAGGAACTTAAATTCTTTCAAGTTTTCCCTACAAACTGGTTCTGTTTCCTTTTCATTGAACACATGAAATTCTATTAATGCTAATGGGAGTTTAGCTTGTATATCAAGGCAAGACAAAACCGTTTTATGTTGAACATTTAATTAAAGTTCTTTAAAGAGTTTCATGTGTGCTATAATGTGCTAATTATTGTCATACCTAACAACTTAAAAACATGGAGGGTACTAATGGAAATTGTCATTCTGACTGGAAAATAAAAACACTTAGAGTTTGTATGTAAGTTCACAAATAGCCCAGGCTCATCTAGCTACAAAATCAGGACACAGGGGGCAATATAATCATAATTAATATCTAGAGAGCTTTTTTGCATTTCTTCATTGAACTGCTTATTATAGGCTCTCCAAACCATCAGTTATGTCTTATTTCCATCTAACAATCTCTGTTTGGGGCTCTATGTTTTCAGCCTATATCAATGACTTATGAACATTACATTTTTTGATGGGCACCTTTAATTTTTTCATGTAGAATGTTGTATCCTGTATTGTGTCACATACCAAAGTTCTTAGCAACAGTGTGTGCACACTCATTGGGTGTTGTGGCAACCAGTGATAAAAACAAAATAACAAAATAAAGTGGAAATAAGTACATAGGACTGAATGACCTCCAGAGGGTAATTGAGAAGGGACAGCTTGGTGATTCAGCAGGAGCTGAGCTGTGCTTTGTGTGTTCCCTTTGTGAGGCTAGACTAGCTACTGCTAAGCATGCTGAAATCAGTCTGAGAAACAATTGATCTGACTTGTATCCTTTCTGCTGCTACTGCCTCATTTTTGGTCTGCAAGAGGGTTATAACATATTTGAGGGTTTTTTTAATCCATTATTTTCTCCTTGCTGCTTTCATCCAAAGTACATTAAAGGGTCTCCCCAAGCAACTACTCACATGTGCGTCTGCCACGTGATCTATGTTCAGGTGTCCCCAAATCATGTTAGATGAGGTGTGGTAGAGTATGTTTTAGTAGACTGGCTGTGTAGACCTCTATTTAGAAGAGAGACCTGGATGGTCTTCAGCAGTACATTACAAATTACCATGCAATTCACATAATTCACAGGAGGCATTGCTGTTTGGAGAGTGTAATAGACCAAAACAATCTGGCCAGACAGTTGCTAGGCTGGAAATTGAGATGTAACTGACCTGCTAATAAAAGAACTGATACCTGCACCCACTCAGTGATAACATAAACTAGAGTGAGGCATTTTGAAAACTGCAATGCGTGGGAGGAAATGCAAAGTGAGGATTAACTGACTGCAGATATGCAACTTCATCATGCAGACATGATAGAGCCTCTTACTGGCTGAAACTAGTTAATTCTGTATAACTCCTAGAAACCTTTAGACTGACGGAGGTAAGAGAGCAAAGAAGAAAAGATGGCCATGTCCTAACAGCATCAAAGTACAATGGAAGGCTTCAGGAAACAACACAAGAATTAGGACTACCCTTTGGCTATGCGTAAGTTCTGATCAAATCTCACACAACTGTAGCTCTGCTCATTGTTGTAGATGATAATATACCAGATTCTGAAGCTATGGATTACGAAATCACATAGTAGGTGATTACATCATTCTATTTTCACTTGGAAATGCCATGATAAGCTGAAATAAACATTTACACTCACTGTGGGGTTTTCCTTGCCCACCTCCCTTACAGAGCAAGGCGTAAGCAGTGAAGAGGATTTCCTCAGTCAGCAGGCTTAGCCGATGAGCAGCCCACAGCACTATCTAATCAAACATTTGAGCATCATAGTCTTAAAATTTGCACAGACTTTGAAGGGCTTTTGATACGTTTGTTAAATTGTTTGTATCTACAGCTAGCAATTTTTAGCTGTGGATTTTCTCTAGAGAACTTGTCCCTAAAAGTGAAGCCACAGGAAATTTGGATGTTGACATTGGCAGGAACAGTATTGGTTCAAGAGCAGGAATAATAAGGATCATATATATTATTGCTATTTGACTAGGTGTTGTTAGACTGAATTGCCATATATCTGTTTCAATGGGAGGCCTTTTTTGCCTCACTTGTAGTATATTACCTGTCCCCACGTTGAGGTTCCAATTATTTATTTTCACTCCTTTTTGCATCTGTAGCTAATCTAAAAGCAAATATATCCTTTAATTTTGTTTCTGTGTGAGACAAAATCTGGGAAGATAAATGTTGACCAAATTTCTAACTGCCAAAACTAATAACATATTAAAACATCGACATAAGGCAAAGGAATAGGAAACCACCAGGACATGACCCTTAACCATGCTGTAAAGGACAGAGGAGAAAGATGAAGTGTTTGAGTTACAGAAAACAGATCTAAATGCACCTTCTCACGTTGTATGGGTCCTATCTGTTCATGCAGGAAGGGTAAATAAAAGGGATGTCTGAAGATCACAAAATCTGTGATAGCATGGAAAAAATTGTGAAAGGAATGTTCAAGCTGATCAGAATTACTAAAATAATTTTTCATATCTAAATAGTTAATGATACTTATACAATTATCTCCATAACTACTGTATCCACAAAACCATTTGCAAAACAAGGCCTAGTTGTCTACAGATTAAATGTAGCCCTGTGCTATATTTTCATAAAATCTCCAGGCAGTCTGCACTCTGCTACACAGATAGTCTGCCCAGCCTTTACCATCTGGCATAATCCTACAGTCCCTAGACTTCCAGTCTCTATATGGGATTACTGCCATCTCATTCTCTGGAAGACAAGTAGAAAGCAAAACACTTTTCCTTCACCATCATGCATACCACTTCCACTAACAAGGGCAGTGCCTTCTTTTGAAGTTTGGTTTACAGGTGCTATAGAGCCCTTGTGCTCACTGCATGTCAGTCTCCAAGGAAACTAGTAGCATATATATTCTAGAAGCATACCTAGAAGAAAAGAAGTGCTATTAAAAGTATTCTCGGCATAACCTCTGCTATGAGTAGAAGCAGAGTTCAAGGTCTTCAGTTGAATGGTTGAAGGATGCTGTGTTCAAATAAAAGGTTCCTAAGGAAATAATAGTGGGTCAAGCTAGGGGTCTGGCTGTTGTACGGTCTCCAGTTCTGAAAGGGCAGAAATTGAAAAATAATATATTTAAAGCTTTAGAAAGACTTGATATTCTTTTATAATTCAGCCCTATTTTAGATTGGCATCTTCTCTATGTACTTAAGTATTAGCACTTTCTGTAATACATTGCCTTTTTGATGCTATTACACTTCTCAGCCCAATCCATATTCGCTTGCACATCTGTATTTTAAAGTTGATGCTCAACCTCCATCTAGATTTTTATACTGCTCATTTAAATGTCTGAACAGAAGCACAAGATATTGTGTCTCAACCATGAGGACTGCAGTCCTCTCTGCTCCCAGGAGCCAAGCATCTGGGTGCCCTATGGCCAGGAAAGGTATTCTGCACAGTAAAAAGGTTTTGTTTTCAGAAAAGACATCACAGGCAAGTGTGCACTTTCATGATCAGTAAAAATTGTCTGTGGCGTTTTCAGACTATGTGAAATAAGAGCAATGACATACTTGAATTTTACATGAGGAAATAAATTCCCCTTCTTCCCTAAAATCCCCTGTAAATTCCAATCTGAATAACGTATGACTTCCTTTTTGTCTTAGACATGTAAGGATGTTATTTATTTGATCCTAGTGGAAGCTTTATCCAGGAAGAGCTGAACTAATCCCAATCGAAAATTTAAGTTACTAAAGCACTTTGGAAACATGTGAAATCAAAGGTATTTCATAATATATGAGATTCACATTATTGTTGCTGTAGTACTGTTAGAAACATAATTGCTCAATATTGAAACTAATTTTCTCTTTTAGTGGCACAGTTCAGTATAATCAAACACAAATAAATGGGGCAAAAGGCTAAATCAAACAAAGCAAATAAAAAGAGCAAAAGAGCACTGGCAATAATGTATAGTTTTGTTCCCATATTGGATCCAAGTGGACCACGATAATTCCAAGCATTTTCACAAAATAGTTTAATTTCACTTTAAGAAGGAATTTCAGTTTCATAACCCTCTCTCTGTAAGTGTGTATCTAAACAGACATATTTAACTACAAGAAAAAGTTTGAAAACTGAAGGAGGAAGACTTAGCCATTATCAAAGTTCAAATTTGATACTCAGTAAATTAACAGAACCATCTGAGAGACAAAGAAGGTTAAAGAAATTTTACAGAGGAAGAACAATTAAAGTAGTTAAAATGATCTTGCTTGCAATTTTTTTTCTTTCTACTATTTAAATCAGAAAAATAGCATGTGATAGAGTTAAGTTCCCATTTGCCCTTGTTGTACTGCTTATCTTTCATACCTATGCATCCTTAGGATGCATATAAACCACTTCAGTAATTTTAATGGGCAGAGAAAATGAAGCATATTGGTGTAATATAACAACATAGCCAATCTGTAATTTTCTACAGCAATGTCTATCAAATTCAGAAATGAAACAACTGTAAGCTTGGTAGCATGTAAGAGAACAAGAGTTATATCTGATTTCCAGAAAAAGGTTATTTTACCAAATAATCATGCAATCATGCATATATCTTAAACTGGCTTATATTTTCTTCTCAGAGCTGGCAGTAGGACAAAATAGTATTGACAAGGCATCTTGACAATACTTGTTCTCAAATCACTTCCCCTGTGGGACGTCATCTGCAGTTACCATTGCATTATTCTCTCATTATGAAATACGATTTGACACGACATTGTGCAACATGAGGATGTTTTCAAATCCTTATACTACCCTTTAGCATTTCTTATTGAATTTGTCCTGCATTTGCCATATCAGTAGACCTTCATTATTTGATGTTAAAACATTTTCCATAAACACAGAGATATTTTCCTATTGATTTCCACATCCCACATGAAAACCAGATTAAATTTACAAGACTCTACCAAATGTTAACACTTCATGTGATAGTATGTGCCCAAAAGAGTGCATCCAAAGTAGACAGCAGACACGCTGCCAGACATAATATCAGAAAAAAAAAAAAAAAAAACAAACACAAAAGCCTTTTCATCAGGATTTGCGGTGACTTTTCTATTTTCCTTGAAAAACATTTTTTAACAGAAGAGACAGTCGATGAGAGCTTGATATTCATATATATGTAACAGCATCAATATATAGTATTTTCCATGATAGAAAGCACAAGTCTATCTTAGCACCAGAAAACACAGACAGGGAATCTGACATGCTTGCTTAGAATCATGTCCAAGTGAGGAAAGCACAGATCAGATGTTCATAAGGGCCTATCTAGTAGAATAGCAAAGATGTCAAAGAATTTGCATATTCCTCCTGCATCTGAAAGATGATCAAGACATCAAATATTGAGGGAATAAAAGAGCAATGTACAAATTTAACAAACTCAAATTCTAAGATCTTTCTTGAGGGAGACAAAGAGAGAGGAGAAAGTAATCTTCACCACCTGGCAAGGGTGCAGATTTAAGCCAATATCAGAAAAACTGCTTGTAACTGTATGAAGAAATAAAGTAGTATTAGTAGTAGTATGCTCATTATAAAGCACTTACCAAAATGAATGATACAAGTGATCCACAGAACCCAACAACAGTTAATTTTCAAAGAAACCACAAAAAAAAGATATATCAAGTTACGCCCATTAAGACCTATTAACGTTTTGAAATGCTTGATGTTTTACGCAATGAAGCATGAGAGATGAGCTTTTCAAATTGTAGTGACAAAAATATAATGAGAACAGATTTCTTCTGCTGCTATCGTGTTGGAAAATAACCTATGCAATACAATACTAGAGGGATAATTACTGTTCATGTAGGCATCTGACCACATCATATCTACCAGCCAGCCTTTCTTTCAAGTGCAAGAGAAAATCCTGTTTGTATTCAAAACTGAAAGATCTGAGAAAAACCCAAATCACTTTGTAGGTGACTTAACTTCTACATAAGCCATTTGGTTAATAATTTCAGCCCTTCTCCATGGACTTGACAGTTAAAGAAAAATACATTTCTGTTGCTGTTTTGTTGTTAGTTCAAACAATAAAGCCTTAAATGATTGATCAGATATTGACACAGCACTGATACTGAAACCCTAACAGCAGAGACACTCTGATTGAATAACTTAATAAAATGCTTAAAAACAGTTTTAAAGCTGCCAATAAAACAAGATATAACAATAAAATAAATTGACCAATGTATCTTGATTAATCTTATAATTTTTCTATTGTGGAATTGAAATGAAGGAAGAAAACAGACTTCACAGCTACAACGGTAATTGTGCACAGCAGTCATAAAACAGGAATTATAAGGTTATGGATAATTTGAGAATAATATGAAATTACTTCAGGAGTTGTGCTAGGCTTGTTTTTTTCTGTTTTAAATCATGCTATTTAGAGGAGCTTCATACCAGATCCTGAGAATGGAGGCATGCATATTACCAATATAAAATTCATTCTCTACTCACTAGGACAGAGAAAAATGTTCTTATGTTGCCTGTATATTGAGTATTTGTTTTCCTTTTTATTTCAATTGTACAGCATATGAAACAATATGTCTAATACTTAAACAAAAGGGAAATAAAAAGACAAATCCTAGGAAAATTGCTGTGGTTGGTATGAACATCTGCTGGGTTCTAGATAGATGCTTAGTTTTACTGACACTTCCCACTATAGTTACTAAAAACTGACACATTAATTATTTAGGTTAAGATTTTCAACGTTTTGAATACATTTATCTTCCTCATTTGTGTTTACATATCTTACATGTCCTGACCAAAACAATTTGCTAAGTAAGTGATAATATTGGCTTCCAGAAAATAGATGTTCATGTGAGAATGTCTTTCATTGACTCTGAAGATTTTCAAAGGTTAAAGGATGATCATAAGTCCCTAGTATTTTTGAAATTAGCTGTTTATGCTCACAGTAATCACAATTAAAATCACACCAATATCTGCTACAAGTATTAATAAAAGGAGTTGCTCCTCTCTACCTTTGTGACAGTCACACTAGGTACACTGGGCAACCTGTAAAACTTTAGAAAAGAATTTCTGCCACACCAAGTCTCATTAGTTTAATCAGGATCAGAAGCACTCTTCCATTGGGAAATACATGCTCAGAAAACATTATTCCTTTCTTCTCCTTTTGTACCCATCAAGCCCATATATGAAATAGCCTTTCTATTTCAGCACAAAATCATTCCAACTGAACAGAACAACTTCTGAAAACCAAACATAACACAAATGAAGATCAAACCAGATCTGCTGCTACACTTCCTTTTTTTTTCAGCCGGTAACTTTCCCTCTTTCCAATTTGGCCTAAAGTATCATCCTTGATGAGAGGAAAATGTCTGGTTCTGCCAGCTTCACTATACCAATTCAGTTGAAGAAGACCAGCTTTTCATTTTTTTTCACCCATGAACAAATGTTTCAGTGATAAGCAAAGTTAGCAAATGCTACACTGTAAGCAGAGGTGCAATCTTCCATACAGCTCAGAAAACACACTTTATCCCACACTTGTGTTGTGATCACTTGCTCATACCTGCAGGTATAACAAAACTGATTTCCATAGATAGGCAAATAAAGAAAGGCTCTGATTCCATCAGCAAATAATTTCCACTAGTCAACAGAAACAGGGCTGTAATTCACATCTTTGCAATGGGAAAGCAACGTACTAACCATTTAAGAAGCTGAGCTACTATTCATGAATACTTGAAAAGTTGATTTCCCATCATTCCACACAGACACAATGTTTGCATTTCTATAACTTGAAATGGGTTCCTTGCTTATATATTTTTTACCTCTGTTAGTATTTTAAGTAAACATTTTAAAACATTTCATTCATCAGTTGAAATCTATTTCCTGACAGAAAACATCATATGACAAAATACAGCCCCTATTTGAAAAGTCACAGCACTTAAATTTACAGGGTTACTATATCTTTGATGTAACATTGAGGCACAGTGTTAAGATCTTCAAATTTACTGAGATAAAGATTTAGATCTCCCCAACAGCTTTTAAAGAAATTAAAAAAGCAGAAACCTAAGCATGTATGATGCTTTAGGATTCAAAAAGGTTGCTTCTTCTAGATCATCAGTTAAAAATGACCTAAGGTAAACATGTCCCAACTTATAATTATATTTCTACTTCAGTATTTTTATAAAATTATTTCCACTTCACATTAGTTATTTATTAATCTTCATTCTTATTGCTTAAATATGTCTTACAGCTCCCTTGTTACCTACAAGAAAAAGACAGAAGAATGAAAGCTGTAACTATAAAAACTTCAGCGACGTCTCAATTTACAAATATTCACATCTTCAATTTTACACTTCATTAATGTTCGAGGTGGTGTTAATAGGCATTTCTGATGGGTGCGCAGATACTGCATGGTTAACTTTATTCCCTAACCTACACATTTGCAACTGTGGCCTGAGAAACATCTAACAGATTAAGTACAAAAGAGCTTTTGTTCCCAGATCACAAGCATCAGTCATAAAAAAAAGGAGTCAGCTCTAATCCTCCCCAAGAAATCAGAGCTTTATGACAATTTTTTTGTAAGGATCTGCAGTATTTTCCCCACTTGGGCAGAGAATGAAGATTTTTATTTTCTCTCCTTAGAACAAAATAAAATGCAGTGGTGGCTGAGCCAGCTGTATGACACCTGAGAGATTGGCGTTAACCTGGGGAGTAGAAAAGCTCCAAGGAGATCAGTGGCTGGTGGGCAGGGATTCAGGGGAATGACAAAAGCCACTGAGCACAGGTCTCCCACATACCAGGTAAGTACCTCAACTACTCCCTGTGGGCTAGCTATGGTTCTTTCCCCTCTGCGGATTTTATTATGTTGCTAGACATTTAAGAGTTAAGCACTGCATTAAATCTTCATGCCAGTGATGCACTTCAGTAGTTTCAAAAAGCTTCAAAAATCTATCCAGAAATCAAACAAATTTAGCTAGAAATATGCTAAACTTTTGATTACTTGATTTATCCATTTTATGGGTATCAAATCCCAAAACTTCCTTTCTGTTCAGTTGCGATGTGTATAAATTCAGGTTGCATTGGCACTCGCTTGTTAAGTCTAACTGGATAATTAGGTAGATTGTTTGCAAATAAAGAAACTGAGGCAAAAGGTTTACCTATCAAAGATACACATAAGAGCTGTGAAAATTATTAACAAAATTCTTAAATACAAACATGTAATTCCTACAGATTTTCACCTCACAAGGTATACTTTCGTATAAGAAATGTATGTGAGATACCATAAGACTATTTCCTCTCTAGCAACAAATATAACATACCCTTTCTGCATCACGCATGAAGTACACCTGTCATTTTATTCAAATTAACACATCATCATCCAAATTGGATGAATCCATTTGTCACTAAAATTCAGGGGTATATTATCAACATCATAAGAAGTTATGCATGCAAATTCCTGCACATCAAAATGATTCAATACCCATAAGAATATTAAAACATTAAGAATTACAATTAACATGGCAGTCTTATGTACCTAACGTTCCACAGACTTCCCAGACATTTTGCTCAACACTTGCAAAGTAGGAAACAAGATACATTTGACAGAGCAGCCAAAGAAATGAAAAAAGTCACAAGGATGTTTTTTTCAGCGTGAAACTGTAACTGCTATTCCCATATCAAAAACTTCCTAAATCAAGTAATTAATATAAAGCGTAATAATGTTTATTTGCAGGTGCAAAATCATCTATTTTAACAGACCAAGCTCTTAACTGTAGACTAGTCTCTTAAAACACTTAAAACTTATACTTGGCAACCACCAAATTAAAAAAAACCAACCCTACCCTAAACTTTCATATGTTGAAATGTGTGTACTCATAGCTATTTTTACACCTGTATGTATCAGAACATTCATGGATATATTTTAAGCGTTGAACATATCATTTCATTCTAATAAAATAGCAAACATTTTTTGCAAGTACTGCATAGGGACCACATGAGCCGATGAGGTAGAAGAAAGAAGGCATAAAAACCCTCAGAGAAATGTATCTCCCCATAATGGTATTGATATACAGATAGAGAACTCGGGTGTAGATAAATTGAAGGAATACACCAGGACAATGTGGAATTTAAATGCATATAAAGATCTACACAGGAAAGATGATTTTTTTTTTCCCCCTGTAATGAAGAAGTAAATATATGAAATCATTGGTAAATATTTTCGAGCAGAGGGCAATAGAAGGCTTTTAACAGATGACTTAAGTACTACTGTCCAAAGAATACTTTTCTTTTTCTGTTTTTGATGATATCTGGTTGTCTGTGACAACAAGATGCAGGTCCTGGCTGCTAAAACACAAGTGTCTAACATCATTTTGGATGCTCTAGATTATATCTTCTGCCTCCCACTCCCTCCCCAGAGGGGCACAGCATCATCTGTGTCCTGTGTTGCATTTGCCAGCCCTCTGCAGGTAACCTGGATACCAAAGCCACCTAACAAGGTACTAGCCCTGAGATCTAAGCAAGTGATTCCTATCCTGGATGGGTGATTTATGGAAACCAGCCCATGCCATCAGGAGCATGTATCTAATTGCCAAATGGGAAACCATAGGTGGCAGAGCTGAGAGGGCAGCCTGACCCCAGCCTCGAGGAGTCCCAGGAAGCACAGCTTGGTATAAAGGCTGTCAGTTCTGCCACTCTGTTGCTTCATAGCTTGA
This sequence comes from Gallinago undulata, assembly GCA_026546715.1. Classification (NCBI taxonomy): domain Eukaryota; kingdom Metazoa; phylum Chordata; class Aves; order Charadriiformes; family Scolopacidae; genus Gallinago; species Gallinago undulata. Next base: position 11,615,983 of record JAOTQQ010000004.1, on the reverse strand, counting down.
TTTGTAACTGGTCACATGAAATAATACGTTTTGTTTAATTTTTTGTTTTAAAAAGACTCAATAAGTATTTTTCATTTAAAATTATTGAAAATAACAGCCTAGGAAACTTACTCAAATTGAATAGCCAAGGATGTCTAACATAGTGTCCAAGAATGACTTTCTGCGGGCTGTAATTCACAATCTGGATTAAAATTGGCATAAACCTCTCCATATTTCTGTGTGGTTATTCAGTTTTGAAATCAGGATGTTACAAATTTCAGGAAAATATGAATTGGTGAATAAGTGCAGGGGTACTTGTTTCTTCCTTGGCATGTCTTAGTCACTGACTCCTGAGGTTTCGAGTTTTAAGCTTTAGCACATTTAAGCATCAGTATGATGTGGCTTCTGGTTCCCTGCTGAAGTATATTCCCTGCTTCCCAGAAAATCAGTAGATGCCATTGTAGCTTACTCTATTATTGTAGGATTTTGCTGTCAACTGGGTAGAAAAAAAGGAAATGAAAAAGCTCAGACCTATCGTTTCTTTAATTTCCATCAGTTGATCCCTGGTACCAAATACTATTGACTGAATGAATCAGACATCTGCAGAGCAGGTACATTTTCAAAATTTAGGCCCAGGTTTTAATACTTGTAATGAAATGCATAACTTTTGCTCTGTTGCAATAAACACTTAATGAACAGTTACTTTCTAAGGCTCCTGTTGTTAGGGATGATTACAACATAAGGATTAAAGTATAAATGGTATGGACTGACAGACTAAGGGCTCAGGTTTTTTAAAACCTCTAATAGTCCCTCAGCAGGTCCCTGTCTCACATTGAAGGACAAATTCAAATAAAAAATAGGTGTAAAAGACATAACAGTATGGCTTTCTATAAATATACTGTCTATCTAGCCTGTTACCCTTTATGCCACACACATCAAAATCAAATCAAGCCACTGCTTTGATCACAAGCCCCAGCAGGTTTGTGACACAGCCTTCAAGTCCCCTAATGCTGATTCATTGCCAATATGCTCCATTTGCTGCCTGGATATATCTTTAAACAGAGAGTGCAAGATGAGATCACATGGACCTATCTTATTCTAGACTGTATTTTACTCTAAAAGTAATCCCACTGAAATCAGAGCAGTATGCATGAGATTAGGAGTGTCAGCTATGACAGATGGAAACTTGACAAGGAGAAGAGAAGGCACCAGCACTATCGGAGAGAGATCCACAGCGCACTAGTCCAGATTTAGTCCACATAGAGGTCCTATATAAAGTTCTGGAAGATGTTAGTATTCAATTAACAAGTTATTAAAAGGTTTTGCTGGCATTTTTAAAAGTGTAATAAGCAGATAAAAACAAAATTACCCAATGAGCAATAAAAACAAATAGCAGGGATATATAGGAAAATCTTTTAAAGCAAAGGTTAACAGCAAGGGTTCAATCACTACTTAGACTAGAATTGAAATGAAATAATTTAAAGTTAAGATTTAAAACTATTTCTGAGTACACAAATAAGAATGTCTGATATGTGGATTTTAGCAGCACTGAGAATTATGGTTTTGGTGTGCAAAGAAGGCAAAGAAGAGAATTTTGGAAAAGGGATGAAAGGTAGCCATGCACATCAAAGACTGCATGACCTGTGATTAAAGTATGCTTTAAAGCTAGCAGACAAATGTGACTGGTTAGGGTAATCACAAATCAAACTTTTCTTACACCTGCACTTTTATAAAGACTTTCTATAGCAATGTCATCTTAAAACACCATGTTTCATGTCCTGAACTCTCTGCTGTAAAGCCCTAAGAAGAGCTTGAATGATGAGAGGTCATCCAAAAGAAAGAGTAAAATACATACTTTACAGCCTCCATAAAGTCATTGTGCTATAGTTTTTCTCACTACAAGCTGGAAAATTTAAATATCAACCAAAATATACCAAAAAGTCAGTTGAAACATCCCTTCTCAGAGAGAAAGCCAAAGAGCACATCAATATAAGAGACTGTTAAAAAGATAAGAAATTGACATTATAAATGGCACACATTGTAGCAAATATAATCACCTTCCTGTTTCTTTGTCATCTCCTATCCCCTGACACACTGTGGTTTTCCAGACTATTCACGTCCATGAAGCAAGGAACCATCTGCTTTATATGTGTGCATGTAATGCTTCCTTCTATTTTTTCAATAACACATACAGGGTTTTGATCCACAGTCTGTATCACACGCACTTAACTATGAACTTCACAGAATCACCTAACAGTTATAGATCAGCAGGTATATCAGACTAATGGATTGTATCCATACTACTATTTCTATAACAACAGACTACAGTGACTTCTTCCCATGATGAGAAATTAGTCTGTGATTGTGTCATTTTGTTTTTAACAGAGCTCTCTGAATATTCATTGGAAGGGGCATTTTTTCAAAAAACTTTCAAATACACATTTTTTTAAACAAACACTGAGTTAGTATTACTTCATATATTACACATTTTTGTATGCACAACTGATCATGTGGATTTTATAACTGATTTTGTAGCATCAGTGTAAGACAGAGGCAATGCCTAATGATGTCATTAGTGAATTTAATCCCTCTGGAGAAAACGGTCATTGCAGTCTGCAAAGCATAAGGCCTAAATAAGGCCTTAAGCAGTGTAAGATATTTTTATTCTCCTCAGCGCATGAAATTTATCTGGTTCTAAACACAGACTCTAAATCACATACCTGAAGAATCAGAAAAGACCAGTGACAACCAGATGCACTGCTTTTACAGGCTGACAGAGGCCCCTTGATGTCAAGAGAGTTCAGCTTTTACATAATATGTTTCCGATATTTAGCCAAATGATTCTCTAAGCAAACCAACAAAGAAACTGTGAACAGGACTATCACCTCTGCAGTGCCTGTAGTTTGATCCTCTTTTGGCTTATCAGCCTACCAGAATGCCAAAGTGTCAGATAAGAGATTCTGGAGATCTCAGAAGTATTTTCTCCTTCTTTGTACAATAGCAAATGCCTTCCATTTGCAGCCAGAATTCACTCATTCTCATTTCATGCTACCCCATTATTCATAAAACACTTTCCACAAACAGTATATAGCATGGTGTGTGGACGTTTTTCCATTCTTTCTTTCAATTTATTGTAACAGTGACTAGTGATAAAAATTACAAGAAAAACGATAAACAATATGGGTCATGGTACCTTAAGAAAAAACATTAAAACATAGTTGTAAAGATTAAAAATGGTAAACATCTGGTGAAGTTATTTTACCAAGGGAGGTAAAATTTTCAAAGCTTCTTTTGTGCCCCTGGGTAAAGTCAGTACTTAGAAATTACATGTATGAAGATTAATTTTTTACAATTTTCCTTTCAATGTGTGATAGCATTAGCTTTTATAAGTAAGCCAACTGCTGCTTTTTCCTTCTGCTTATACTGTGACTTTTTTTTCCCTTCCCTTCCCTTCCCTTCCCTTCCCTTCCCGTACCCTCCCCTCCCTTCCCGTCCCCTCCCCTCCCTTCCCTTCCCTCAGTAAAATGCATTTCCATCCAATGAAAATGTTAAAAATCAAGTTTAGATTTGAGGCCCTTGACAGCAGGAAAAAATTTCCATCATAGTAAACCTTGTGATGTAGAGTAAGATAATAAAACTTGATTCATTCATTCTTATTCTCTCCAAATTTTATAAGTTAGGCTGAAGCATGACAGGAATTAAAGTGGAACAATTAAATCTTCCTATTTAAATCCCCAAATAACAGACACTAGCTCTATTGCAGTAACATCTGCAGATTGATAGTACAATAATATTTTCTACCAAAAAATTCCCATCTCTTAGTATCACAAGGAACAGCCATTTGCCAGCTTACTAGACCTGGACCTGTAATGCCATTTCACTACTGGCTGATGCTCAGTCATTTAGCATAGGAAGTTGAACAGACCTATTACAAGCCTCAAACCTGTCATACATCTTGTGTCTCATCAGCTGTACAATTTTATCCGTCAGCTCAAATTTAAAATCTGCAGACTGCTTTCAGAACAATACTCAAGAAACTAACGACAAAATATAAAAAGCATCATCTAACACCACTACTATTTTACAAGATCTAGTTGAGCTAAAACTCTACTTAGAGATCTGTCAATTTTCAAAATACATTGTTTAGAGATGGGGAAAAAATGATAGCAGAACTGGTAATAGTACTACAAGGCAGTGCTATCACTACTGCTTAGCTGCACGTCAAACCATCCACAGAAGCCAAGAAGAACAGAACTCTAGCTGACCTCATGATCTCCTCTATGCACAATTAGCATGGTTTTGAAAAACACGTTAACTTTTGTAAATCAACAGATTTTAGAATTTTACCAATTTGGCTAAACATTATACAAACAAGGTAGACTTACATTATAATATGTTGATAGGAGGTTAATCTCTACTGAGAAGTACATATTTAGCCATATACACCCATACACAATTACAGAATATGTAATTCAAGCACTAAATAAATTGCATACTGAATAGGGAGACTAATTGTCCCTCCACACCTGCTCCATATAATAAGAAATTTTCATTCTGTGATGGAGAAAAATATAAAGGGAAAAAACGAAGTCACAAAACACAATTCTACTGAAAACATTCAGTGAAAAAAAAATTTGTAGTTAAATTAGCTTTAGCAGGAGCCAACACCCATAAAACATTGCAGGACATTTTGGTATCTTTGTTACTCTATAATAAATAAATAAATGAAGCTAAAAACTGTAGAAATTGTGTATACATACCCTCCCAGCCTTTCAGTGCAGCCCTCCATAACTACCCTCGTAGACAAATATTACTTCCTGAAGAGCAGGCTGCCATCTCCCTTGCACCTGCTTTGCAAGAATGGAGCAAAGAGGATTCATTTGAAAAGACTGCCCTGCAGCTCTTGAGCACAAGAATCTATCCCCTACCTACTCTATTGCAGCCACAGTTACCGAAGACTTGTTCTTCTGCTCACTTTCATCCACTGTGAGAGAGAGGATGTATCTTAATCTCAATTGGAAATTCTCATCTATCCCTTACTGCAAAAGACAACCAAAAAGTGGGTGTTTTCATGAAAGTCCCCCAAAACTGCAACAGTAAAGACAGGAGTTGTGAGCAGGACATGGGCAGATGATAATTTGGTGCTAGGAACTTGGCAAGATTTATTACTTATTGGTAACTTCCCCCTTGCAGCTAATGTCTTTTTTTAGTCAGTACTGAGACACACAAAAAAAAGGACATTTGATATCTTAAATACTAAATGTCATCTACAGGTAGAGAGATGCATTCTGGCTAAAAATTAGTACTAGGCTACTTAATTCATAGTTAGTGATTGCTCTTAGCGTGCACACCTATGGAAAAATAGGCAGGCAGGCACAAAAAAAATCCTTCTTGACCCACTCCCTGATTCTCCCCACTTCTTTTTCATATTTTTCACCGGTTTTTCCTTTTCTCTCTAACTGTGCTTCTTCTTTCATGGCCCTTTCTGAGTGGAAGGTAAACTAAGTAATGTTTGAGTTATCTATTTGAATCCACTTTGTTAAATTTACTTGGAAATCAGGCAAAACAAGTTTGACCCACTTTAGCCACTGCTGTTGGACTGTTATTTCAGAGTGGACAAGCACAAGAGCAAAGAATATTTACTTAAAATGAAGTAGTCATTTTACAGTTTTCTCCTTCTGGCAACAGAGGGTATGTATCGCTGGGAAGGTCAATAACATTTTTAATGGAAAAACAAACATAAAAATGACTGTTCTATTCATTTCTGAGAAACAATATCTAGCAAGCTGCTACCAAGAATACTTGTCCTCCAAAAATTACCTACTTCCTTTCTGACATGAAGATCACATTCCCTCTGCTTTCAGTTGGAGTCAGCTTTCATTTCAGCCACAAGTCATGCACCCACCTGCAATTTAGGACTGCTCTCCCCTAGGAAGATGCTCATGCAGTTAACCCGCATTTTCACTTGTCATCCCTTCACAGGTGCCATGCACAAGCCATAGGTGCCATACAAGCCCCTTTACCACTCTGGGACATCCAGTAAAGTAAAGCCACTCAGGTGAGAATCTTAACATTAGGACACTTGACACATGGCATTAGTGGGAATAATTCAGTTACCAGCACTATGTAGGATGCCCAAAATTTTAACAGTGAACAAGCATGCAAATGACAGTAAGCAGGCATGGGAAGCCAGGTGTGGAGCTTTGACTGAACCCCCAAACAGTGGCAGGGAGGGCATTTAGGGTTCCTCCTCGGGTTAACTTTAGCCCCCCCCCAAAAAAAAACTGGGCCCCTGATGGCAAACTTAGCCCCCTGTGCCAGGCTGCTGTTCTCTGTCAGAGAAAAGATATTGAATCTACAGGTTAATAACTTGGGGTTCATTTAATTTTTCTGTAGTAGCTGGAATATATCAGGAAAAGTCTTGAAGTAGCACCCTCCCTGCTCTGCCAGCTCCCAGGATGACAGGCTGGAAGGATTACACTCAGTTACTTTAGGTCTTTGTTAGCCAGCAAATGGAAAGGATGGAAATTAAAGCTGCACTCCAATTAGATGTAAAAGTAATTCAGATTTATTAAATTATTGCAGACCACACACTACTACTTCTGCAGAGTGTGTCTTACTAAACCTCTTAAAATGTATTGACTTTGCCAGCTTTAGCCCACATGGCAGCTCTTCCATTCAGTAACCAAACTGTTTCATGTAGAGATTAACCCAGTGATCCCACACTTGAAAGGGAATGCTGCAGGACTTCATTCATATTCTAGCACCAACATTCTGTTGGGAAAGGCTAATTAGTCCACACTAATAGCAGAATGATGAAACCTGAAGGAAATACTGAAAGATGGCTCTGCTAAGGTGCTCAGCCAAAACAGTAAATTTTATATATCTACTATAAGTAAGTGTTATGTTATCTTATAGGATCAACAAAATTATGGGCAAAATATGACAAAATCATTAGCTGGATATTATATTCATCAGTGGCTGGTAAATGCGCAGCTTTTAGCATGGTGTTATTGATATAATGTTGATCTCTGTGTAAGACATCAGTCCACAACAGGTAGCAAAGATTTTTATATGGTAAATGAAAGTGATGAAGAATTTTTTCCCTTATGTTATTCTTGAAAGTCAAAAGATTCTTTTAAAAACCTTCTAACTACAGTCCTTATAGAAGCTTCTATTTTGGATTTACAAATTTACAAAGAATTATGTAAGTTCTGACTGAATATAATCATAAATTTGCTCTTTGAACTCGTGCAAAAATAAATAATTGTTGGAACTATTCATTTTATAGTGTTTGCGAAATACAATTCAAAATACATACACACATTCTTAAAATTGTTAACATCACAGACTTAAAGATAATTACAGAGGCACCTAATTTTGCATAAAAAAGAAACCTCAACAAATGAGAATTCCACCTGAAAAGTTAATTATTCTTAATTTGGGGACCTAAACCAACACAAAATGTCTACCTTATTAATCTTAATATTTTAGTAAATTGATTCTGACTTCTATTTGCCATTTTATTTGTCCTTGATAGTAATTTTAAGACTTAAATAATCTTTGCTAGCATGATGTCAAGGCTTTAATGAGACTCTCAGTGTTGAAATAAGAGCTTTCAGTTTTTCTGCCCTGCCAAACAGAACACATTGTAGTTGAGATTTTCCCTATACTACATTTCCCCTTTGCTAGCATAACTCAGAGAAGTTTAGACCCGAAAGTTATATTCAGATCATCTGCTTTAAACAACCAGTTTTCATGCACTTCAGACCAGTGTCAGGGAGCCCAATTTCCCAAAATACTACTATTTCTCCAGGATAGAGTTTGGCCAAGGGCCAGATATTTGAAGTGAGAGAGTGAGAGTACCCCTAGGTGGTAAATACTCAAGTAACTTGCTAACAAAGGTCTTACTAGACTCTGTTTCTCAAAGTCAGACTCCTAACTGCCCATAGTAGGAAGAAATTTTAGGATACTATACCCCACGCTCACGCACTCGAAAGGCATCTGTCCTGAACGGGGACTCCATTCTGGGCTGGTGGATAGGTAGGAAAACAACTCAAAATGTTCTCCTGCACTGAAAAAGACAATCTGCAATTTTATTCTGCAGTGGCTAATCAAATATTTGAGTATAGTTCATCAGAATTAAGCAATACCCTGTTTCTCTAAAATTGTCCACAGGGGAACCAGAAGAGACATGTTTACACCCTTTAGTTCTTGTCAGGATCTTCTGCATATAACTACACCAGAACCTGTGCCACAGAGCCAACTTGCAGGAAGCACCTGGGTAGGCAACTGGGTTTTTAAATTCCTATTAAATTACATGTAACTTTCCAATAAGTGAAAAGTATTTGTCAGAGAAATAAGCTACCTAAAACTCATCTCACCTTTCTTTCACATTTGCTTCCCTGTTCAGGACAGTTTTAGTTTAAGATCTTCAAGTTCAGTCTGAAAATGAAATTCTGCGTAAAAATCTGAGATGAGAATGAATGTGACTGAAGCCAGAAAGACTGTTTGCCAAATCAGTGATTTTCACACAGCTCTGAACAAGCACATGCAGCTTGTCCAGTGGCACATATAGTTGTCTTTACTTGAGCGGAAAACATTTGACTGTCTGAAATAACAGTACAAACCAGATGAAACAGCTTTCTGTGAATAATTTTGATTTAGGTATTCTTCCTTTTACCAGGTCAGACTGCAGAGATTGTTCCAACTCATTCTTGCATTTAAAAAGCTAGTATGAATGATTAGAAGCAGCACTTAAATTGTTGGACTGGAAGAGCTGTATGGGATTCAAAAATACAAAGGGATGATGAGTTAAGGAGTAGTAATATGAAACAGAAATTGGTATTCCAAGTACCAAAGAAAACAGCACTTGGGAAATGACACTGTGTACTAGTAATAAGCCTGACAAGATTTGACTTTACACTGGAAAATAATTAAGATTCTGGCATTTTTCTAGTCGAATAAAGCAAGGCTAGAAAGCTGAAGTTGCTGACAAGGTTGGAGAAAAAGAGCTCAACAAAATCTTGTCCTCTGTAGAATGCCTGGCCAAGTTCATAACATACAAGTTCATTGTATGGTGTTTAATAAGGTTAAGTACCAGGTCCTGCACTTGGGTCACAACAACCCCAGAAAATATTACAGGTTTGGGGAAGAATGGCTGGAAAATTGTCTGGCAGAAAAGGACCTGGGGATGCTGGCCAAGAGCCAACTGAACATGAGCCAGCAGTGTGCACAGGTGGCCAATAAGGCCAACAGCATCCTAGCTTGTATTAGAAATAGTGTGACCAGGGAGGATCATCCCCCTGTACTTGGCCCTATCTCAAGTACTGGGTTCAGTTTGGAGTCCCTCACTACAAGAATGACATTGAAGTACTGGAGCATGTCCAAAGAAGGGTAATGAAGATGGTGAAGGGTTTGGAGAGCAAGTCTTATGAGGAGCAGCTGAGGGAGCTGGGGTTGTTTAGTCTGGAGGCTGAGGGGAGACCTTATCGCTCTCTACAATTATCTGAAAAGATGTTGTAGTGAGGTGGGGGTCGGTCTCTTCTCCCAAGTAACAAGTGATGAGAGGAAACAGCCTCAAATTGTGCCACAAAAGGTTTAGATTGGATATTAGGGGAAAAAATCTTCACTAAAAAGCTTATCAAGCATAGGAAGAGGCTGCCCAGGGAAGCGGTTGAGTCACAATCCCTGAAGGTATTTAAAAGGTGTGTAAATGTGGCACTTAGGGAAATGGTTTAGTGGTAACATGGCAGTGCAAGGTTAAAGGTTGGACTTCATGACATTAAAGGTCTTTTCAAACATAAACAACACTATGATTCTATAAAAAAGTGAATAATAAATAAGTGCCTCAATAAATAAATAATTGCCCCTTTCCTGCTCTGAGATAGTGTGTGTAGCCCTCAGCTACATTGTCTTTAAAACAACATTTAAATAATCCTTCTAGAACCCCTGAAAATAAACAAATACTATTTATCTCTTCTCCAAAGCAGGAAATTGAAGTAATGAGATTAAATTTTTTTTCCAAAGCTACAATTCAAACCATTTGCAAATAGGATTAGGTCTCAAAATCCTAGACTAGCCTTCTGCCCACTAGACTATATGAACTCTTTGTTAAGCTTTGGGGAATATTTTCTTAAAATAAGAATAAAAAAAAAATCACTTTGACTAAATCTGTGTATTAGAACTTAAATGTAGTAGTAAGAACAATCAATACAGCTTACTGATTAGGAAGGGATTATATGTTGATAAAAAAATCTGATTAGATGGCAGTGTGCGTTGTGGACAAAATAAATGTTTCATGAAAATGAGGGTGCAGAGGCAGGTGCACAGATTATTCTCCATAGATTCAAATGCTGCGTTTGGTTTTACTGGCACAGGCTATGATTCTGTGGGTAACTTTGAAACAGTACAAAGATTTTTTCCCTTCCAGTTCTTCTTGATTTCTAGTTCTGATTCACTGCAATCCAGAAATTAATATTAGTTACAGGGAGAAAATGAGAGGAAGAGAGAGATGCTTATCGGGGTGTTCTGAGGCTTAATTAATATTTGCAAAGCTCTTTGAGCTTCTCTGATGAAAGAAACCATAGAGGGCAAACTGTTATTTTGTTATTATTATTATTAATTAGTTTTCCACTTAATTCATTGTGTTAATGTATGAATCGTTGAACCCACATGCTTTATCAATTGTTGTACCGTGTTTTTTACAAGTGCTTTTTACAGGCTGCATTGTGGTGATTGAGAATACAGAAGGAAATAAAACAGAGAACAAATAATTCTACTTACAAGTTATAGACACAAGTTTGAAACCAGCATTTTATCCACTGATCTGGAAAAAATTGTTGCCATAGCAATGATTACATTTTATTGTACTGAATATTTCCTTAGATACCGATATAACTGTCTCTTCTGTATGCTTGACCACAGTTTACAAAAAAAAAATAAAATGTTTCTTTTGGAAGTTTACTTATTATTACAATTTTCACCCTCTAGCTTCACCATAGTTAAGCATGATTAGGTCCTGCTTGTTGGGTGGTTCAGCAGCACAACTTCAAGCTCTGGTGAGAGGAATGCCAAAAGTGGCACTATAGGCAGTGTGGCCCAGCACTCCTTCCCATCCCTCTGCCCATTCACAGTGTGATTGCGAACCACTTATTGTCCTTGTCTGCAAAGTAGGTATCTGCCTTACCTTCATAAGGGGATCTATGAAAGTAATACAAATTTTTAGTACTAATCATCATCTAAACCCTCATGAGTAGAATGAATTTGAGAAGAAGATCCATAGCTAGAATTCATCTGCAATTCAGTCAGCTTTGACTTCACATTTAAATGCTAGGGTTACTTTTTCAGGTCCCCACATACTTCATTTTTAACATTTTGTCACACCTTTCCTCTTTTCTTTAAAGACAGAAATATTAATAAAAATTTTTAATTTAAAAAATTCTCCCAGGTTATTTCTCTTCTCCATGCAAAATATAAAGCAACCTCACCCCATCTAAGCTCATTTTAAAGTCTGTGGGAAATAAATACTTTTAACTCATTTATTTTCTGTACTTGCTTTTACTTCAAATAGGAAATTTAAAATTACTATGATTCTTTATCATTGCAGAGGAGCATCCAAGCTTTTTTGGACACATCTATTAGTGTTTTCTAATGCTGCAGAAGGTAAAGTGCAATTGTTACCTCACGTAAATCAACATAGTTCCAGCAAAAGTCCATCTTCCACCACCTAAGAATCAGGTTTACAAATTTTTCAACAATATATGAGCCACTAGCAAGAGAAAATTTCTACCTACCATGCAAAGGGATATTAAAAAGCTGAGTTCCCATTTAGAAAAAACATGGTTACGCATTTTAGGAAATGTGCATTGATTTATTTCTTCAGTCAAGGATACTGAAGAACATAGACTGTAAGGAAGAAAACTGATTTTTTCAAGGGTCACCACAGCAGCCTCTTTTCTGCCAATCATTCACTTCTATCAGTCACTACTCCTGCAGTCATTCCTTTATACAAGACAGTTATCCTGTTACACACTAAGCTTGCCTCCATTGCACAGATTTGTTTATAGCTCATACTCCCCCTCCCATATATGCTAGAAAGAAACTGCATTGTTTCTCTCTTTGTAGGGACATCATTTAGTTTTCATTCAGCCTTTAACAAGGTTATACTCCCATTAAGAATAAGTATGTTTTGCTGCCAACAGATTTGACCACTGAAACATATTCATTTTTTAATTTAATGCTGTTTTTTAAAAAAAAAAAGGAAGAGAGAGCTAAAATCATTATTATGAAAATTAGAGTAGCATTTGGAAGGAAAAGACAAGCTCTTTCACAGCAAACAAAGAGATTTGTAATAACATATCCCAGTAGTCAGCCAAGTGCTTTGATTTTTGTTAAGCAGTCATTCTCTGCTATTTATAAATTTTGGATTAAAAAGAAAGATAGCAATTGAGTAGGTTACATTTTAAAACAGAGCTGGCAAGAGGAATGGCAGTGAGTAGTGGAGGCTACTATGTGAAATGAATAAACACTGTGGAGAATATAGAGCATCTTTTATGCTTTGGAATTTTGTATAAAACTTGGAAACTAAGGAAATATTTGCAATTGCAGGCTGGAGAGGTGCATAGTGATCTCCATGCTAGTCTGTCCACAGAGCTCAGGTACAGAGTCCTGTATAGATACTCGTATACGTCCTGCAGTTATCTTTAACAAAATACAGCACCTGACTTAATGGCGTGTCTTTCAGTGAGCTGGTTAGCTTAGACACAGTGATACCCTGATACCAGCTCACGTATTCAAGAACACATTTACCTCAGAAATGCTGGCAAGCTCCTGCATTGCATTATAGACAAGTTTAGAGGCTTAAGGCTATTATGTGCCCTGTTCACGCTGATTTCGTAACTCACTTTGGCTTCCTTGATTTTCAAGGAAAATCCATTATACCAATCTCATTTGTTTCTTTCCACTGACTACCAAAGGTGCTAGATCATTCTATTAAATACTTCTCAGTTTTATAACATAGCATGTTTTATTACTGCAATAATTGAAAGATTTAGTTCTTTAATCTTCAACATGTCATCTCAATGAATCTACTCTATTATATACATTGAGGGACTAAACTGCTTTTGTATCAAAAAAATCTGAAAGGTATCTAAATAGACCTGAAATAGTAAATCTTACTGCATAATTTAAGATAACATAATAATAGCTACATCATTCAAGAGATAGCCCCTATTTGAATGTTTTCATTCTCTAAAAGAAAGATGAGAGCAAACACACATCTTAATCAACCTTCTGATCATGTCTTTAAAGGTCTTACTGCTCTGAAGCCCAACACTGGTATTTCTAACTATTGGAAACCTGGGAAAATAAGATTATTGAGACTATTGGTGCTTTTAACCCCTGAGAGAGGGATGATGCAATCCTCAAAGATCTTTATCAAATGGAAATGGAAGTAGTGTACTTCAAACTTAAAGAATATTTTTTCACCAAGGCGTGATTTCGAGCTCCTGTTCAAGTAATGTTCCTTCTCTTCAGCCTGTTTCTCAAATGCTGAGGCTCTTCTGAGCAACACTAATGATATCACCTGACCTTTTTCTCTATCCTCACTCTCTGAGTGTGTATTCATATTTGGAATTGAATATACTATTGAACTAGGTCTGATAATTAATTCTGAAATATTAACCTTAAAAGAAACAAATCTGCACTGGCTGCCCCAAAATGGATGACCATATCTCACTAGGGTGGCTTATGTACAAAAAGTACCAAAATCTGCTGAAAACACACAGCCAGGAGGTCAATTGCTCTAATTTAAGTAATATAATCTTATACTTCATGTCCTCGCTTTGTCAAAGACATTAAACACATGCCTAGTTTTATGTACAGGAATAATATTTAGTGTGATGGAATTTCATAGTGCTTAATTGTTTTACTGAAATTTTTGCAAACTTAGAGCTTGATATTCCCAATAATGCAACAAACCAACAGGAGTGGCCCCTCAGGATTAGGCCAGTTGCTTGCATAGTCTGTCCTGTCTTGGAAGGTGGTCAGTGAATTATGTCAGAGGAAAATATTAAGAACAGAGCAGACCTAGAGGTTACTTCCCTAGTGTGTTTCCCCAGTTTCCAAATTTGCATCTCAGAGACTGCCTCATGCAGAAATTATACCTCTACATTTAAGAACTAGGTGACTTTCTATATCTATTATAGCATACATTTTTGTGTCCTGTTGATGTTTGCTATAGTACTATTCAAATTAGTTAATCCAAATTAAGGTTTTCTTTCATACCGATATCTCCGATACTGCTATTTTTTGTAATTAGTCACAAAATACTCAGATGACATAAGTATAAATATTTCACTCTCCCCCACCAATTCCTGCATTTTTAAATGCCTTGAAACAAATCTGAGCTCAGTAATAAAAGCAAGCACAAAAGAAAATGAAATAACAACTTAATTGTGCAAACTTAAAGCACCCTGAAAGTTTTTGTTGTTGTTGTTGTTTTTTTACTTTCAAAGAAGCATTTATACCAATTCCAAATTTAGACACTCAGAAATCCCAGCTTACTTTCATTGCTGTGTGAATTTTTTTAAGTTATTCGTATTACACCAAATATTGGCTAGCTTGGCTAAATGGCATTTTTTTCACTGCCTTTGTTTAATTTGAGTAATTAAAATGCATGTTGTGTCGCCCCCTTCCCCCCCGACATGCTTTTTATCTAACTGAATAAGAGCTTTCCTGATATTCTATAGAAGAAATAACTTCATGGAAATGACATTCTCTAAAGTAGGTTTTATGTTGACAGATTTACTCTTCTTTCATTAGGTCTCTAAACACATTATTCCTTTAAAGATGCTAAGCATATCGTTTCATAGGCCATTTACCTTTATTGTTATCGACATTTTAGGACTACTGAAGTATTAAAAATACTAGATCTTAAGCTTTATTCCCTGTAAGTCTAAAGATAAAGAAATAAGCTGAATGAATGTGTGTATATACATCTACCTCTCTACATACTATATAAGGCATGTACGGCAGCATGAGGTGATATAAAGATTTTATCAGTGCAAATTTAGAACAACCTCATTAATTCTGCATGGTGAAGCCCAGAAATGAATTATATCTGTCACGCTATGAATATCTATACGATGTCAGTAAAGAATATTGTAGGAAAGTTTTGCAGAATTAGATAAACTTGATTCCTACAGTTTTCTTGATAACCATTTGCACTTGAAGCTCATGCCTTAGAAGTCACAAAAATAACAATAAATTTTATACATCCAGAAGACAGGCAGATATCCATCTACATTGCAAAGTGTGACTTCTACCCTTTTTTATTAACATTTTTATGCCTGAGTTAAATACTCGTTCTCTAACAATCTTACTAAAACAGGTAGGTATGTTTTATGTCTAGGTCAGCAAAATATCCCAGTACTGTTGCAAAGATGTATGAACCTTGCATAATTCTGTCTATATATTGTGCACCAAGGAAAACCCAAAAGACATATCAATACTGCAGGCACTTCTGTGTCTATAACTTAGCAGATATACCAGAGCTGCTAGTTGAGATGACACTGGCAAAGTATCCATGGTAGCAGAGGAGATGATCACATCACAGGGTATCTTTCATTAAATGTTCTTGTGACAACACAATTTGCTCTAAATAAGCAATTTTAAAGCCAACTTTGAAATATCTACACAAGTGCAGAGCATCTTTAGACTTGTCACTCTCAGTTGTCCAGATGATAACAGAAGCCAAAACTTTATAACCATGCAAAATTAGAACAATTTCTCTACCACATGATCTCTCACATGACAACTCCCTGACAGCAATCTACATTTCTGTCTTCACCAAGACACATTATATAGGAAATTCTACTTCCACAGAAGCTACAGGACACCTGGTAAAAATCACAGCACACCTGTATTACATTTTCTACATAGAGGAGTAAAAGAAAAATCCAACTGTAAGTTTATAGTAAGGTCAGCAATAAGCCTTCAAACTGGCATGGGTCAAACTATCTCACAATTTACTCTGTCATCCATTACGCTTTCTA
>JAOTQQ010000004.1:11520265-11599849 GCA_026546715.1 Gallinago undulata | reverse complement strand
GTTACCATCTAAAGTACTATGGTGAACATTCCCTCGAGAGGCATTCTCCAGAGCAGAGGGCAGACTGCTCTCCATCAAAGCCCATAGCTATGAAATATACTACTGTTGCAGAGCACATTAGGCCAAAGTCTTCACTGAAGTCCCTGAGTAAAATTAATCATTTTAAACAAAAATTCATCCATGAAATCAAAGCCTTATAGCCCAGCAAAGTTTTCTTATAGAAACAAATTAAATTAATCCTGTTTGAAGAGGCATTTTAAGATAAAAAAAAAGAGACAGAATGAAATTTACTATTTTACTTATGTCATTTTCAATATAGATAGAACTCACAGCAATATCTATAGTTAATATTACAAACCACTTCTCAACATAACTATCTTGCAGTTGCTCTCATTATAGTATGCTTTAAATATTTGAGATTAAATTCTCCCTCCAAATGTCATTTAAAAAATAGTTTTAGAAAAATAACTCATCCATTTTTGAGAAAGAGGTATTTTTCAAATCTGAAAAACAAATAAGTTATAAGAAGGTTTAACAATTTCAATGTTTGCAACAGGATTTAGAAAAAAATTGATAGAAACTTGATTTTTAGGATGCTGTGTTGGCTATAGGGTATGCTTTCTACCACCCAGACCTGACTGGACTGCAAGGTTTTGAATTATTATCTGTGCATGCTCTTAAAATGGGACATCAAAATCCCCTAAAAAATTAATCTATACTGAGCCAGCTCTTTCCTTTAATAAACTTACCTATCTATAATTTCTTCACCTTCTGTTTAGCACAAAAAAATTTACAATGCTAGTAAGCAGCTGCTATATAACAATACAGGAGAAATAAGGCTTTTAAATCTCTTACAGAGAGAACCTTACGTGAATAAGAAATGTAAAATATTTAGATCACATTTGTAGTCTAGCTTGTTAAAAACAGATCAGAAGTTTTCCCTGATTCAGAGCAAAGAAGGTAATAATAACACATACTGACACTTTTCACTTACCTAGCAATACAATTTACCTCTCCAAACCCTTCAAGCTATTTTCATTATTAACAAACTACCTCAATGTTACTGCAGCTGTACAGGTGCTGTATGAATTTTTTGTTGGTTTTTTTTTTTTTATATATTTGGCTTCAGGTGCAGAGCTGATATTAAAATATTGCTTATTTAAAAGATAGTAACAAAATACAGAAATTGTAGATGAATCTGAATTTCTCTCTATTCCCAGGTTTTACTACTGTTTTGATTTAAGTCAGCTACTAGTTTGTTATTAAAAAAAAGTATCCCACTACAACCACAAAATTAAACCTTTATTAATTATAACTTCTTTCTTCTGTATTTAGCTGAGAGCAACTCCACCCAGTGGCACAAAACACAGCTCTATTGTCCGTGGCAGGACGAATTTTAAGGGCACTTCTGAAAGTTATGAATATTTGTGTGGACTCTAAGTCCGGGTCATCTAGCCCAGAGAAGGACTTGTGTGGTGGACAGGGCCACCATCAAGCATAGCCCTAGTCATCCTTTCCCTCAAAGGGGATGTGAGGTAATCCTGATCTATTGCAATTCCTGGATTGCTCAGGTGCAGTGGGACAAAAGAGGATTCTCCTCTCTGTAATCATGTTATTTACTGCTCTGGGAAGAAGGTTTTCCCATTAGAAATTGATTTAAAAGTGTATCAGGAGATTTTTAAAGAGAGAGAGCTGCAAAGAACTCACGGCTCTTACAAGCTTTACTGTGAGCTATATTGCAGTGCTACAATTCAATAATAGTTTGAGATACTATGCTGGTTTGAGGCATAAATTTCCTGTAGTGGTCTCTTGTTCAGTGCTTAAGTCAGGATCATGAAGTCAGACATTCAATAAACACTTATTATAAAAGTATTAGCCTTCCTGGGTCCCCAAAAGAAGAGAAAAGCAAGTCAAAGCTATAAGTTATTTTCCTGGCTTAGTAAATCAAAGACAGGGTTTTGGTTTTAGTGAGCTGTAGCTCAGCAAGGTATTCCACATTTAATCTAATCCAGTCTTGTTATTACTGGTTCTTCTCTAAAAGTTGCAGCAGATACATTTGCTAGCACAGATACATGCAAAGCTATGCCATTTATCTTTAAACACAATAGCATTGATTTATCCCATCCAGAGTAGGCAGCATAGACTGAGGGAATTAGAATCTCACTTTGGGGAAAGTTTGATGACAATTTTCCCACTGTCACCTTCAAAATACCACCAGAGGGAAAGAAGTTCCTTGTAGAAGTCAGATCTATATTGGAAGGCCGCTTTTGGGGCACAGGGGTGACCTGCTGGTAGGGGTGCCTGATGCACCTGGTGTCCCACTTTCTGGTAGATGGGCAGGTCAGTCTCTGCTCTGTGGTTTATGTGGAACTTCCTCCTGTCTTGGTTCATGCTGTAGTCACTGGGCTGATACAAAGACAGCTCCTGGCACACTTTCATGAAGGACAGAAATCTGAAGCCAATGACAGTTATGGGCCTTCCTGCACCATTTGGGAAGCCAGAAGCAGAGTCACAGTAAAACTAAGAACCATTTAACTCTGTCATTGTGATTCTGCTCCCAAGTGTTTTCATACGTTCTCTCTGAGTGGCTACTCAGCACTTTCAGTTAAAACTGTGGGTGTCAGAGTCTGTGTATTAGGTGCTAGATGAGGACTAAGGAGCAACAGGTACATTTCTGGTTCAGCTGGTTAGCTCTATGACCTCAGCAAGAAAATTTACTTCCTTTTGCATCTATGTTTTTCTCTACGTTTTTCTCCATTTGGCCTCTTTAGACTATTAACTTTTGAAGCAGGGGCTCTGCCAGTAAGCTGAATGGTTTTGAACACGTGATAATATGCATAAAGGGCTTCCTAGAGGTTTGCTGAATTAATATATAATCAAGAAACTGATATAATTATATCATAATTACTAAAATATTTTAAGGTAGAAAATGGTTACATTTTAGAACTCAGTCTAATCTTTCATATTAGTTTCTCGCACTCAATAATAAAGAAATGTCCACAGCTCTTCAATGGCATCTTTTACTGCTTCTGAACAATGAGAATGGTTATTCTGTCCTTGAATACACTTAAAATCTACACAGAAGGGTAAATATTTAGTCCAGCGCATGGGGATTTAGCTGTGTGATTTCCATTTGCATTAATAAATACAAATATTTAGAGTATATTTCTACCAGAATGTTTATGCTGAGATTTGGTGAAACAAGAGAGTCATGGGGAATAATGTAACATAAAAAAGTACTCTTCCGTCAAGAATATTGTCCAATAATCTAATAATCTAAATAAATGCCCCACATGAAAGCCTAAGAATGCCTTACAGTGCTTTAAAATAAAAACATTTCTCAGCATTAAACCAGCAATATGAGAGGTAACATAAGGAGGAAAGTAGTTCTTGCTTCTTTGGAACCATACAACTACTCTTCTGTACACTGCAAGATCCTTATTCTATTCGCTTTCAGACTTGACCAAAATTCGCAGAAACCGCAATACAACTGACACAACTGAGATAGTTTTAAACTAGTTAGCTCAGGTACCAGTGACAATGTATCCATGACAACACAGAATTCATTAAGAATAAATTTGACCTGAACAATCTAATATCATACTGGTAGGATCCAGCTTTCTTAGCGGTTTCTGTAGTCACATACTTGACTGCACTGCAACACAAGTTAAATGACCTTAGCAGGAAATCTGAGCACATTCTAGGTGTCTATATCTCAAGAGTTGCCTTTTTATTGAGAAAGACAATAAATAACATTCGTAGAAAAATACGTATTTCTTAACTAACTGCACAAAAAGCTCAAATACTTCACAGTTCAGTTCAACATTTTAACACAGCCAACAGTGAAAATACTATCTGAGTTGTGTATGAGTACAGTGAGTGGTGGCTCTGGTGCTTCTTCACTGGTGGAGGTCTCAACAGCAGCAACACACCTGCTGTGGTGTTGGGTTTGGTGTCAGCACGTTTATTTTCAGTGCTGAGTCAGATAGGACTCAAATTTATGTAGAGTTACAAAGACCTTGTGAGGACAGACCCCCTGTCTCTGAGATGAGAACTGACCCTGATTATACTAGTCAGGCGAACTTGGTTAGTTAGCATCCCACCGTATACACTAACACCACAAGAAGTACTGTTTTGCTTTTCCCAACCACACCCTTTGAGGAGGTTCCCACTGCCGTCTCCCATCAGCAATCGACAAAGTCACTTTCCAAGTCACAATGACCTACTTAGATCTTACATGTATTTTCTTTTTAAAGACTTCCCATAACTGAGAGCCTTGAGGAATAATCTTTCCTTTATCCCAGTAGAATTAATCTATTCAACATAGCACTATAATTTCTAAGTTAGTTCCTTTTTCATTAAATTTTAAAGGTGGTGGGCTTATTTTCACTTGCAATCTGGACTAAAATGCTAACTGAACTAAGAACGTTTATGGCAGGATCTGAATCCAGTGCTAGGAAAATTAACTGTAAATTCAGAAATTCCCCAAATGACCCCAATTCCATCCACCAGCCAGAATGTCTGCTGCATGTTGCCTCTTCTGCATGCTGTCCTGACATCAGAGGCACTCAGTGGCCATTAAAACTGCATTTAAAATAAAATGCTCACTTCGCCAGCTGTGAACAACACTTGCTGTCCAGCATCTCTCCTAATCCAGCTTTCTCAACTCTCAATTCTCCACTAGGATCAAGGACAGTATAAAGCCAGCTGTACAGATAACACAGTTGTAGCCAGCATGAATTCCCACAAGTCTTAAAGCTAAATTTCCATTTAACAGTTTAATAGCAAAAATCTAGGATTACAAGGATAGAGCTAATAAGCAGCTCCAAAGCACTGTCTGGAAAAGAACCAATAAAAGATTAAAACTGAGCCC
Source organism: Gallinago undulata (assembly GCA_026546715.1). Taxonomy (NCBI): domain Eukaryota; kingdom Metazoa; phylum Chordata; class Aves; order Charadriiformes; family Scolopacidae; genus Gallinago; species Gallinago undulata. The sequence goes on along the minus strand of JAOTQQ010000004.1, from coordinate 11,594,976 downwards.
AGTGATTAAATAGAAATATATAGAATAAAACGAACACAGTCAAGCTATTGAACCATGAGCAGATAGGCAGAGCAGCTCTCCTCTGAATGGAAGAACAGACCTTTTTTCATTGGTCATCTATGTTTTGTTTCCCCTAAGGAGAAAACTGAACCCAAAAGCTACAACCTTAAACCAACAGATAATTCCCAGCTAAATGACATTTTAAAAATCAAACCCTTTAGGCGTCCATTCTACTGGGAAATGACACTCATAGGCAGACTGCGAATGGCTTAACAGTTTTTGTTTGCATCAATGTACGAACAAAAACAACTACAGTACTGACTTGGATGTCCTTGATTTTTTTCATTTGTCACCAATTTATACTTTATAGGAACTGAATTATCTCAACTTTTTTTCAAACTAATATCAGAAAATAATTTTTCAAGGTAAGTTTGATGCTGTACAGCTTTATCACCAACTTTTTTCTGAAAATTGTGCTCAATCATTCTGTGCCCATGCATTTCAGGAGATGTTTTAAATTCTAAGCTGGTCTTTCATTGTTGGGGGGGTCAATTCTCAAACAGTCTGGAATGGAAGACTGCAGTTAGTCTACAACATTTCTGTAGTTATTGTACAGATAACACTTTTATTCAAAAGCAGAAATAGTCCATTAGTTAACCCATACAGCTTGCTGTATAAAACAGATATTATGATACCCATTTTGCAGACTGGAGATTGAGATACAGAGAATTACTGTCTTGCATACTGAAAACTGAAACAACAGTAATGTAAGTATTTCCAAGCCCATTCCTTTAAACTGTATTATCCAAAAAGCAGGGAGACAGACCAAGTGCAATCCAGTTTGAAATCCTGGATATTTTTCAAATGGAAATGGATCGTGGAGCCACACATAAGGAGACCATGTAAAAATTATGTAAAGTAGGAATGGAATGAAAACAGAAATACAGATTTATCTTTTATCATTGTGTTGCCCCACTGCTATCTTCCAGCATCATCCCAACTTCTCACTGAGAAATAAAGGGCATTTCAGCACACACAAGTTAGAGAACAATTACATCACAGATTTTAAAACTGACCATTAGTAATGTGAAATTCTGAAGATGGAGTTGTCAGAACAATTAATCGATGATTAGCACTAACTGTTAAATATTAAGATTTGAAATCTTTACTCCAGAATAGGTTATTTAAAAAAAAAGAAACATATTTCAGCCACAGGGCTTCCCTGGAATTGCCTTTTCATAGCAGCAGTATTGCCACCTCCAGTGTGGTTATAGACCAGCCTTGGAGCTGAACAGGTAGTGGGGTGTACTGTTTGGTCTCTGTGGTCCCTGAAGTCCTAGAAAATACTTCATCAAGAAGTTACTGTACATGCATGGACTCAAATTGGCAAATGAGAACAAGGACATGTGAAAAAAACAGGATTTAAAGCCTCTAAATTAAGTCTTATCCTTTCTTTCCTAGCCATTAATTTTCTTTCTTCCTACTGTTTTCTTGCTGCGTACCCCCAAACAGAGGGTACAGTCCCATCTTGCTACATATATAATAATAACAATAAACAGCTTTTTCAACCAATCAAGTTCGCAGTACTAGAGATAGGAAAATTAATATTTTCCTCCTAGTCAAGTAAAACAGCCATAGGGAGTGTCAGCAATTTGCCTGCAATCAATCACCGGGAAATTCTGAAATTATTTAGGTGTCTTCTATGTCCCAAGAACAAAAGATCACCCTTTATTTTTTTCTTTCAATTTGAGCACACAGTGCACAACGATTCTCACATTTGTTCAACATCTCTGATTTTTTCAGTGTATCCAATTAAATGTGTCTGCAATAAACATAAATAGACCTTCCACAGTAGTGTACCCTTTTAGCCAACAATCTCACAGCGCACCAGGTTTCCTATCATCACAAAACACCTAGAAAACTGTAATGTTTACAGCTGTTTCTGTACTTCAAACCTTGACTTTTTTGCACCTCCAACGCATAACACACTTTTTGTGATTTTTCACATGAGGTGAAAGTGCCTGATTGCTCAACACTTGCCATACAGCACTGGACATAATCCCTTAACAGATCATGGGACTGACACATGGGTTAATTAACCTAGAATGACAGCAACCAAGCCAATAAAACAGATATTTCACTTTTGTTTTCAGACAGAACTCTACAAAAGAAAAAATATTTTTTTTCCAGAGTATCACGGAGTCTCAGTCCCAGTACTAAAATCCCCAAACTGCCTATCTTGAGCTTTACTGTTAAAAATGTTTGCCAACTGGATTGATTATTCTCTTCAATTGGGTTTACTGATCATTTAGAGTGCAAGTCCATGCTAAGCTATACTTTGTTAGCAATGAAGACATCCTGTATTGGTATGGATTGCCCACACAAATTTAAACCAAGAAAAAAAAAATTAAACAGAGAAAGAAGAAAAGGTGCATATCTTGCAGTGTGTAAGGATGGATAAAAATCGTCAAGTGCAATAGATCCTCCCAGGTCTAATAGTGAAACTAAGTGTTACATAGTGATTCACTATGAACATTTCAGTTAATTTGTAATAATGAATAAAGGTCCAAATTCTATGCATATACCTAGTGCAACCCCATTGATTGCAGAAGTACCAGAATTGTACTTCTGGTACAAAGTATATAGGCAGAATTCCGTTATAAGTGCTTATGATTATTTTGTGTGTGTTTTGCTGATAGCCTATTACTCTAACCCAAGAGCAGATTGCTGACAAGTGACATCCCTGAAAATCAGCAAGCATTTTGTATTTGGCAGTCAAGGCCAGGGAGGCAGATTGATGAATAGTGTAGAACACTGTAATAAAAGAGCTTGATTCATATCAGGAGAGCGTATTTGATGGGAAGTGTCGTGTTTATGTCACAGTAACAAGTATGCAGATTGAGTAGATAGCGTTAGCATCTTCATCATTCAGTCTTATCCACTCCAGTAAACAATGCTGTTTTGTGGTCGACAGGATTCTTTTATTGCAGTATCTCAAATGAGTATGTAAACATTTATACATATAGCCACACTGCTTTCCTTTGTAAGAGGAAATTAAGTTAAATCCCATCATTTATTTGCCATGAACTTGCCCAAGGTCACTAAAAAGGCCTTTGGGACATCCTGGAAAAGAGCCCAGGTTTATTGCACGTAAATCACCAAAACATTTAACCCTCAAAAACTGCTGAGTAGAGCAATAAAAAGCATAAATAACTTTTAAAGATTTTCCCCAACAAGCTGATAAAACCCGAGGCTGGCTTTGTCTTAGACTCTTAGACTTGGTCCTTTTTTAAATATTATCATTTAAAGAGCTAAATCTTTCCTTCTAATAAATAATTAATATGAGTTGAGGGTTTTCTACCGTATTTGGGCAGTATACATTATCTATGACCAGATAAAAGAAACACAAAAAAATTACATTAGAATTATAAAAAAAGGCTAAGTGACACAGGAACTCAGTTTCATTGGAAATGCAAGTGTAGTCTGGTGCCTGACTGTATTAGGCCCTACTGAAAAAATCTCAGACAAATACCAAAATAGCTTTCCTCTTTAGTTATGTGTCTACCTTAAAACAAAGGTGATGGTTCTGCTGTACTTCTCTGGAGTTCCAGACAGGGTATATCTGGCAGATCTGAAGGTAGCCCTCAATTTGCATAATTTTTGGAATATCTTTTCCCCTTAACCCTAGTGCAAATAAAACTATTGATGCCTATAAGTACTGAAGGTTAACGGAAAGAAACAATTTGTGTCAAAAGTAAACATGCAAAAGTAAGCACTGCTAAGGTTTGAAATTTCATTTTACAAAGTTTGGGGACCTTCTGTCCACACCTTCATTTGAAGAGTCATGTCTATAAGCTGAAGATACAAAGCAAGACTGAACTCAGAAAAACTCAGCAAAAATCAGGTAAACTTGCAATGTTTAAAATGGTCCTACTTATTTGTGAGGAATAAAGAAACCCAAAAGATTCCCTGAAGAGAATCAGACAGCAGACACTGGGAGCAGAAGAGCTGTTAATAATGGAAGGGTTAAATAGAAGTTTCAGAGGGGTTAATATAAATCACTTTTAGAGAAATCAAAAGACATGCTGCTGGCATCCATAGGTGTCAGCTCTCCAATAGGATTAATGTATCTCTGCAAGAGAATTTTTTTATGCCTCTATTTTATGGTGGAGAACCAAACAGGCCAGCTGAGATCTGCAGTAGAGTGAGACAGAGAAGGGCTCATAGAGGCTTAAGCTTGTGCTTTGTCAACAAAGCTAGTGGTGCTGTGCCAAAGAGATGTCCTTAAATCACATAAGATTTGGGTAATCAATTAGATTGGACCAGGGTGTGAAAGAAGGCCTGCAGAGCTGACACTGGTCATGGTGACAACTGCGGTCCGAGAGGTGTCTCCAGCCCCTACTATACAACAGGCACAAACACTTCATTTGTTGGAAAAGTGAAATGTCATGAAATTTGCCTGGCCAAAGCCCACATCTCAGTCTCCCACATTCAGAGAAGAGTCTAATCTGGACAGAATCCTAAATCACATCTCCACTGCAAATGATTATTTTATTGATAATTTTGGATAAACAAGGAAAGAGTATACCAAGTTTTGCATGCAAATAATGATTCATATCTTATTGCACAAAAGTTCCTTTTGGTGCTCTTGGTCTTTAGCTGCTGTCTAGACACTACGAGCTGTATTTGAGTCTCAGCTGCTGTCATTCACAGGACGGTATTTAGCCACCAGACTGGGGGCTTTGTTAATTGTTTATCTGCTCTAGAGCCTACCATTTGGCAGACCTAAAGGCAGCACATTGCACAGTTCATGTTTGATATTGTCCTATAAAATAGTATATTCATATGGACATTCATAGCTCCAAGCAAACTGATGTGTTGTACTAAGAATAGAAAGAAAACATGAACTGCTCCAGAGAAGCTAAAATCTCAATGACTTTTGCAAAAGAGAAAATAAATATATTTATTAGCCCCACATAGCAAGTTTCTAGTTCATGCTAAAAAAAAAAAAAAAAAAAGACAAACAAAATACATATAAACCACCAAAATATTAATAGCTTTGCCAAATAATCTACAGGAGCAATAATTTTTCAAACAAGTTAATTACATGCTGACTCCCTCAAACTGCAATCAGGGATAGAAAATGGTCATTACACAAATTATTTTAAGCATACCTCCTCCTAAGGCACACTGGCTGACTGCCCTGTGGCACCCAGAGCAAAATATTCCACACTGTTAACAGATAGTGTCTTAGGAAAGGAACCAAGAGGAGCGCATAAGGGAGTCATTCTACATTGCATCTTCATTTGCTGTTTAATTACATAGAACTTTTCCCCTACTGTATTTTTCATGTTGTTGAAACAGAGCAGGAAGTTCTTTCACCAACCTAAGTACAAGTTGCTTTTTTAAGCTAAATGTTGCTCTAATAAAAATGGCCAAAAAAAAAAAATAGAAGAGTATCATTTTGTAGGAAAAATGAACAGTTCAATGCAGAAAATGAGGATTGGCAGCAATATATTGAAACTCTAGGCCAATGTTTTTTCACATATAAGATAAAAGATAACAAACAAATCAATTTTCCTAAATATATAAAGTGTTAAACTTACCCTGTCTTAAGCAGTTTGCAACAGTCTCAGAAACCAGAAGATAAAACCTCAGAAGATCTGCAAAGGATTGTAAAAGAGTAATGTGTATCAAAACCAACATTACTATAAAATATGTCATGATAGGAAAAAGCAATATGATATTACAGTTGTATGATACTATAACTGTGTATGTGACAGCCTAAAAGACTAACAGAATATTGCCCATTTAGAAATGTCCTAGAGGTCATACCGAGAGAATGAATGTTCCGTTAATAATGAGAGATTCAAATATGATTCTTAATTTAACATGGCCCACAGCAGTAGAATTAACAAGAGCAGTGGAAAAAGCAGAGAAAAGAATTACCAGATATGCTCTTAGAATGCAGATAGTCAAACTAATTCAAACAAAATTAGAAGCTAGGTGGAAGGGGTCTAAACAGTTCATTTTCTTTAACGTTATGCATTAAAAATGGTCGGAGATTTAAATATCTCAAGATCTGTTGTTTAGCAAAGAAACTGCAAAGACTAAAAGAGCAGTCACTAGCCTTGAAAAAGCAGAGTCTCCAAAAGAATAGAGGAAAGGAGAGAAATTGCCTCGTGGTTAAAGAATAATAATAACTATATTGCATCAAAAATGGAAGAAAATGAGACTTTTCCCATATTAAGCAACAAGAAGGCACAATAGTATACTGGTGTTTCAGTTTCCCTTACCAACTAATGTATGTTGGACAAAACCAAAATTATAATATTCAAACTTTTCTTCCCTACTTTTAATATATTGGGGCCAAAGAAAAAGATATCGGATATAAGAATAAATCTTCATCCTAGCTGAATTATGTTGTGGCTAATATGAACTAGTTATGATCATAGCTATATTTCTCAGTTAAGATCTAGCAACTGGCAATCATTCTGAAGTACCCATCACTTTGCACTCACCCTTATTTAAAGAAAGCTTGGATAACTCAAAGGAGATAACAACTAGTGTTTACAACCAAGATCAGAAGCAGAAGTGAGTTCTTATACCCCAGGAGATAAGGCACCCGTCGGGTGACAGCAGGTGAACATAATTTCACTATTTTAGGAACACCACATACTAATGCTAAGGATGTCTGCAGAAATTGTAAGCCATGGTGAAACAGGTCCCCAAGTTAGAACTTAACACGACAATATTAGGTGAACTTTAACGTGACAGTAAGCTAGACAACTTACAATGCCAGAAAACAGAGAAAAAGAAACACACACACAAACAAACTATAAAAAACTTGCTGCTATAATCATTTGCAAGGGGTCTGTGTCAGCGTATTAGGCTGCCATATGGAATATTGCCTTGAGTTTTTCCAAAGACATTGAAAATTTATTAAAAGATACACTACATCTTTGAGTCAGAATTGACAACTCTTTTATTTAGTATGATAGGTCAAAGTGATATCTGTCAATGCAATTAATGCATTTAGAAAACTGGAGGTAGTAGGACTTTAATACAAAATGCATACTTTCATTACTACTGGAAAAAAACAAAGCTGAGCTAAATAACAGCAATGGAGCATAGAACTCGTTCAAACCACAGGCACATTAGGCACACTAGTTATGCTATTAGCCCAGGAGTTTTCTCAAGAGTGCCAGGTCTTGGAAGATGATAACTTGGAAGATGATCAGTTTCTGGTGGCATTCAGTGGTCACCCCTGAGTTGGACACTATATAATGTCTATAGAACCAACTGGATACAAGGACAGAATACACCCTGAACAATTTCAGGGATGACACCCTGAGAGTGCCTCAGCATGGCAGAGGGTAGGCAGGGCTGACATTCACAGGGACCTCAATAGACTGGAGAGACAGGCTGACAGGACCCTTATGAAGTTCATCAAAAGTAAATGCAAAGTCCTGCACTAAAGTCTAAATAATCCCATGCAACAGGATAGACTGGAGAATGCAGGCATTCTTCACAAAAGGACAACAAATTGAACATGAGCTGGCAGCATGCCACTGCGGCAAAGGCGGCCTACCATATATTCTACAACCAAGGCTTTGGCCAGATGGTAAGGGGAAGTGACTATTTCCTTCTATTTAGCACACATGAAACTGCATCTGGAGAACTGTGTTCAGTTTTGACCTTCCTACTACAGCAGCAAGCCCAGTGGCAGGTCATCAAGATGATTAGGGGATGGAACATGTGATATTCAAAGAGAGGGTGGGACTGATGGGTTTGGGCAGTCTTAAGAGGTTACAGGGAGATCTCATTTCCTTCTTCAACTAACCAGTGAGAGGTATAGAAAAGATGATTCCAGACGCATCACAGAAGTGCACTTCACTAGGATGAGAGATAATGGACATAAATTACAACATAAGAAATTTTGAATTATGTTATGAGAAAACATTTTCACAATGAGGATGGTCAAATAGGAACACATTGCTTAGAAAGGCAGTGCAGGTTCCAGGAGGCGCCCAAATCCTGGCTCGACAAAACCTGGTCCTGCTTTGAGCAGGAGTTTGGACTAGATGTGTCTGAAGGTCCTTTCCCACCTGCACTGTTCTGTGGAAATGGAGAGAGCTTTTCAGGAGTGTGAAAATCCACTGCAGTTCTCAACACTTCTTTCCTCATTTTTGATACAAGAGAAAATTAATAAATCAGGAGAACAGATCAGCAGCAGTGTCTCCAGATTAACGTGGCTGAGAATACATACATTGACCCAGAGTTATAGGCAGAATGACAATTACATTTGGAATAAAATTCTCTTTCTACCTTTCTAAAAGCCTTTTACCACTGTGATAGGATGCAAATTACTCACAGAACTCTTCAAAACAAATGCACACTGACCAGAGCAGATGTCTGGCTGCAGTGCTGAGCCTAGTGATGCTTCAACATATAATAGTCTAAAAAGCAGGCCCTTCAGCAGATTTCTCAGTCAATTGTCCCATCTTGAATCTGCCTCTGTGCTCTGTGGAGTGCCCAAGGGAGCTTTGTGCTACTCATGAAACAAACACATCAACCAGGTACAAAAGCACCCTTCTCAAAAAGGGCTGCAGAAGATCTTTTCCATTCCTGTATACAGCAGCAAATATCCCAGAGCTGAACTAAAGATTAGAAATGGTAAGCAGTATTTTCAGAACAGTCTGATTTTATCAAAATGAGCAGACACTCTGTTAAAGATAATGGAAATTCCTTGACAGTTCAGTGCAGAGGAAAACAAAGTACAGTGTAGTAGCTATTTGTTTTACTGAGGTTTCCACTAGTTTGGGTTGATACCTCTCCTGCACATGTATGAGAATTTCCCTGTTTGAGTATGGCTTTTGGAGCCTATTTTGACCTCATAATTTCCAAGTTCTCTTTAAAGGGAAAGAAAGGATTCCACAACACTAAATTTGATGAGATGAAAGTATAGTAACCAACAATTCAGATTATTCTGGAGTCTGTTGCCAGAGACTCTAGGATGTGGGACACTCATCATTCATCCATACAGAACAGGGTATTTCTTGAAGCACTGATGCTAGAAATCTTAGGTCACAAAGGGATTAAAGCATGAGGAGAGGTAAATTTTTTAATTACACTTTAATCTGTATGGCTTAGGTTTCAGGAACAAATGAAGGCTTGTTACAGTCCAGCCACATACAGCCATATCTGGGCAGCTACCCAGAAGTACAGACTGAAATTTGATTCTGAAAGGCAAATCTTAAATTCTTATGTTACGTGTAGGTTTTTTCAAGTCAGTTTCCTATGATTTGCCTGATTCATAAACTAGATAATCATTTCTAGATTATGCATTTGCATTAAGGAGACACTTTGTAACTGCCCCCCTTAAACTGACTTAGGAAAAAACAAGATGTAAAGTAAGAATTCACTTGCTAAATGTGATGACCTTGCTCCAGGCACTCAGAAGAGCACCTTACACCTATGCATCTGCCAGCAGTTGTCTTTCCTAAAGTCCTCACTATTGATCTTAAATCTGTGGAAAGTAAGCTCTTTATCAATCCTATCCTACAGTTCTTAATGCATTCCAAGGAGATTGATGTTTTCTGAGTGTTCAGGTCTGGACATGTTGCAAGAAAAAAAAAATCAACATTCAGCCATGTACTATTTTGATAACATTGTTTGGCTTAAATATTTTTCATTTATTTTTTTATTGTTGCTATCCATCATGCATAGCCATGTGTGATAAACAATTACAAAAGATCTTTTATGAAATTGCATTATGTTGTGTTATGCTTTGTGTTATATGTAACCCAAGGCATTTGTCTCCAAAAATTCAAATAAATTAAAATATGTGAAGTTTGGAGGATAATAAGACCTAGTCACATAACTATTTGACGTTTAAACTGTTAGACCCGATTTTCAAGGTAATATGAAATGCAATAGATTTCTTGCCTGCTGTTTTTGGTTTTTGGGGTTTTTTTTTTCAGGTCAAAACCCTAGAAAATCAGTTGTGGAAAATATGACAGTGGTGTTAATTACATTAATCTAAATTTAGTCTAGAATCACATATCAGTTATGCAGCAAATCTATGAGGTTTCCTTGAAGTGTGCCCCAATTAAACATATTTGATCAATTTCTTGTTTATTAAATTAACGATTGCTGCTAGCACAATGTATCACGCTGAATTTTATAACCTGACAGTGTGAAGTCAAAGCAGGGAGATGGGAGGTCAAAAAGAATTGACTTAAATAAAATCGACATTTCCATTCTTGAAATCAAAGTACTACTAAAAATCCCACTATTTTGCCTGAAAAATTATATAACTTTTCACATTATCCCAGTCATTTGGAAACTATGAATTCTAAGTAAAGTCTAGAGTTCTAGAATTCAGGTAAGATAAACATCAAATGGCTTTAAGGAATATTTGAATACTTTCGGATATTTTCACAAGTCTGCTAGGACTGATGCATTTCTATAATGCCTTCCTGCCATAGCAAGAGAGAAATCAGCAGCTGGTCCATTTGCTTATATTTTTTTTTAGATGACACACCCTACTCCTCCTTGGTAAATTTTTACCAGGAATACCATAACCTTTTATGCAATGAAATACATAAAATACCTTTGCAATAAGTAAGAAACCTATGAAAGCATTCATTCACAAATATTTAAGGTCCAGTGTGCTTATTCCCACAAGGCTCACAAATATTACTTAGAGAATTTTTCCTAAGTAAACCTTTTCTTTGCTCTGCCATTTAGTTTGAAAGCCCTAGCTTACAAATTATGTTTCAAGAGTCTCAGCTGCCCTCCGCCTTCAAAACATTTTGTGCAATTCTCTTTTTCATCCTTAAAACTGCAAGATGTTCCTTCACCATCCTTCCATGTAGGCAGAGTAACGTCATAATTCATTCAACTTCAATACTTAAGTGCCACTGTTTCAGAGGGCTGGGAAATAATGAATACAGTGTTCTAGATTTTAAACACTACACAAATAACCCATAGAATTATGAAATTATATGTGACATACAAGATGTCAATATGACATATGAAAGTTCTACATATAAGCCTAGCAAACATTTATATGACTAATTAAGAGAAAAAAAATGATCTTACATATCACAATTAATTAAGGTGCAACTGGTAAAATAGTTTAGATAAGCTTAGATTTCTTCAGGCATGAAACAAAACACAAAAGAGAACCGGGTGATTTTCCAGACTTAGCCTCTAGAAATCATGTGAAAGATTCACAGGTTTATCAAAAAGCTAGTTTTCATTTACAAAGAAAAACACATTCTCTTTACAAAAATAAGGGAGCAGCACAAGTGGTGATTTAAACTGCTTGCAAATATTTTTCTACTCCAGACCCAAAACAGGCCAATGAAAACACTTTCAAACAGCACATCCTCACAACAACTGAATATGTGTAGTGCAGTGATGTTGAAGACCTATTTTTTTTCAAAGGGCTAATTGTTTATCACTTTGAAGTGGTTGGTCTCTCTAAGATCCCTTAGAAATCTCTCTGCAATTTACTGTGGATATGGGAGAGAAAGGAGGAGTGAATTACCAGTATTGGAATATTGCTTGCCAGACACACTGTAAGATGGAGTGTTCAGTGTCAGGCAGCCCAGCAGCCACGCTCTACCATATGGCAGCATAAGATGCAGGTCCATAAGGGACCTGTCAGCTCAGCTTGCAGCTGGGACAGCCAAACTGGGTGACTTGGGAGAGTAGAACTTGCAACATCCAGTCTCCCAAAGCAAAGGTTCATAGGATCAAAACAGCCTGAAAAGTCTGGGAAGAGCTACACGGCAGCTCACTAACCTGGCACTGTCACAGCCAAAAAAGCTGGCGAGAAACTATGCAATCTGGCCAGCATTTCTGCCAGACCTGGTTTCTACCAAATGTTTTGATGTAATCTCAGTAATCTCGAGAAATGTTTTGATATCATAGACTCATTTTCCAGGGAAAGGCCACACAATAGAAGTGAAAACTGCAAGTCCAGAAATGCAGAATAAGAGAGAGAAAAATTTAAATCCATTTTACACCAATTAGAATTCTCAAGTCACAAAAATCAACATGAGAAAGGGACACAAATATCACCATGGACAGTTCAGGGAAAGCTTCTTTCCAATGTGTAAAGAAATCATAAAACAAAGAAATGTTAGGATGACCAAAGAATAGGATAAGATAGAATATAATATCAATATTTTTTTTTTCATATCTTTCAATACATCAGTGATTTTGTTAGTGCCTCAAATACTTTTCTGGTCACCTTATCTAAGAAAGGTTAATGCAAAACTGAAGGGGTTCAGAGAATAACCAAGGGTTTGAAAAGACATTCACATAGTCTGACATTAAGTATTTGAAATTATTTCATATAAAAAGCAGAGGGAGCAGAAGGAGCAATAAGTCAATGCAGGTACAATACTGAGTTTCATAGAGAATACAGATGACTTCTGTCTTCCAGGCCTTACCAAAACCACTCATTAAATGAAATTAAACAGTGGTAAATTCTGGTAAAAGCTGGTAAGTGACATATGAGGGAAGAGCAGTTTAAGCAAATTCCACCAGAAGTTTGAATGGTTTTGTACTTCCACCCTCTTCAGACTGAAAGTTTTGGGGCTGCTATGAGAGAAATCATTTGAATCTAGGCCTCTAATCTAAAATTAAATCTAATCTTATACAAACAAGCAAATAAGCAAGCAAAAATCACCACCAACAGCAGCCAGATAGAAGCATTTGGGAGTTAAAACTAAATTTTCCAAAATCTCTAATGCTGCTGCTTATTTGATTTATACCATCCTTTCATCTTTACATGAGTTGTAGTTTCCAAAAGCTGGATTCAATGAAAAATCCCTAACAACTGGACAGGAAACAAAAATTGCATGGTTTCTTAAATGCAAGGTGAAATGGAAAAATTCACATGTAATCTTAAGTACTCATCCAAATCCAATAAGGTATAAAAATAGAAAAGCTGATAAGAAATTAAACTGGCATTGGCCAGCTAGAGGAAGCCAAGATTGAATACTGGCATTCACTACTACTGAAAATGATAGTAAAAGCAGTCTATTCAAATTTCAGTCTTGAAGTTCCTATTTCACTGCCTATGGATTATAAAGGATGCTCCAAAGAACATTTAAACCATATTTTCAGAAGAACTCAGCGTGTATGAAAGCAGTAAAATAAGTAGTAAGATTTGCAAAATAACTCTGTGGTAGAGGACGAAGCCTGTCTTGAAATTTGACCTTCCATTTATATAGTGGAATTATGGGTCATTGCTTCTCAAAATTTGTTCCTATTCATTTTGCTGAACATTTAAAACTTTGAATTTGATATAGTTTGCCGTTCTTAAGTTTTTCACATTGACATCAATACCAAATCTTCTAATGTAACTGTAGTCTGTACATTGAATATTCTATTTCATTAAAAATATTAAAAATATATTATGAATTCTCTTCCACTTTTTTATGCTTGCACACATGTCTCTGGTAGCTGATGGTACTCCAAAAGGACTAACAGGTTAGTAGCAGAGAACTGTAATACCTTACACGTCTGGGTAGTGATCCTCAGCACCTGGGTGATGTTCAGTTAGAGCTGTGGACAGGTGACAGGGTTACTGCCCACACCCTAGCCTGAGGCACACTTGACTGAGCATAAAGTGAGAAGACACTGGACATGCCATGAGAAATTACTAGACAGGGCAGATAACAGGATAAGAAGCTGACAAAATTTAAAGGTAACACCATGGGGATGGCAGTATTTCACTGGTGGTTTGGATGGAGTTATGTATTAGATGACCAAACAGGTAACTGAAAGGGAGCACTGCTCCCCTTTAGGGAGCAAACACTTGCATGGCAAAAAGCACCTGCTTAATTATGTCAGTAATACTGCATGAGGCCAAGATTACCTAGGTAATAGTATAAAAAACACAAAACTTGGGTACAGATGTAACAAACCAGGACTAACAGTGAAGAAATTATTAGAGGCAGGTTGCTCATGTGTGAGTAGATCAGGGGAGAGAAAGGGAGGGACCAGGTTGCTGAAAAAAGTGTCAAGAAATAAGGAAAAGGATAGCAAAGTACATCAATGACACAATCAGCACAGCCCAGGAGCACCTGTTGAACCAGGATAATAATCCCAAACATGTTGTTGTGACCTTACCTCACGGCCAAACCTGCTTCTGTGACCAGAAGGATGAGGAATGGAGGCATTTTTCACTTGTGGGCAGGGTTACAGCTGGGATGGGGAAGCTGAGCAATCAGATATCAATGTGGCAGCACCCATTCCAGACCTGCATGATCTTTCTAGTCGTATCCCAGCATACTCAGCTTGCTGGAATTTCTTGTAGAGGACCAATGGTTTTCACCAAAAAGATGAAATACATGTAAAGTGAGAAAAACTGAATTACACCCAAAATATTCCGACTCAGGAAAAAAAATTATTAAAAAAAAAAAATCTGCTGTTGAATCTTGTAATCTGTGTGACTCTTATTTTCCTTAGACAAGAACTTTCCTCTGAGGAGCAGTAACTAAGTTACATGAAGGACAACACCTCAGGGGAAATGCTCCTCAGCCAGTGAACTCAATCTACAGGTGAAAACAGAGACAGGAAGCCTAAATTGTCCCACAGAACACAGCAGTGACATTTCCCCAATTTTTTTCTTTCTATTTCCTAATAGATAGTGTTTGGGGGAAAGGGGAGGCAAAGAGGAGAAAAAGCCCCATACCTAACAGTGGAAACAAATCCAATTTGTATGAAGACCACTGAACCAGACAAAAGCGTGAAGCAATAAAGCAGCTGCCAGTGCTATTTGGTAAGTCCTTGTGCTTATACATAGATCTTGGTAAAGAATTTGAGAAAATGAACTGTCTAATAGCAGTACTGGTATTAGCAGAGGTAGCCACAATGTACAGTGTGGTGGGCTGACCTTCACCAACTGCCAGATGACCACCCAGTCACTCTCTCACTCCTCCTCCTCCTCAATATAACAGGAAGAAAATAAGATGAAAAACCTTGTGGGTCAAGATAAAGACAGGGAGACCACTTGTCAATTACTGTCATGGGCAACACAGACTCGATGTGGGGAAAATTAATTTAATTTAATGCCAAATGAAATATATTTGAATTCTAATAATCAAAAACCAAAATTAAAACAATACCTCCCCACCCTGTTTCTCAGCATAGGGAAACATTCATTCCTTGCTAACTGCTCTATCACCTCCCCTCTTCCCCAAGTGGTGCAGAGGGATGAGGAATGGGGGGTTATGGCCAATTCATAACAGCTCCTCTCTTCTTCCTTACACTTTCTCCCTGCTCCAGTGTGGGTCTTCTACATGCTACAGTTCCTGCCAGGAGACGCTGTTCCTGTGTGGGCTCTCCACAGGCCGCAGGGGAATCTCCTCCTCACCCTCCTTCTCTGACCTTGGTGTTTTTGCAGGGCTCTTTTATCCCTCACTGCTCATATGGTATTTTGCCCTTTCTTAAATACACTCTCACTGAGGCACCACCAGTTTTCACTGATGGCCTCAGCTGTGCCTTGTTATGGGGCCATTGTGGAACCTGCCTTGCCTCACAGAGGCTGCCCCTGCAGGCCCCGGCTGCCAACACCTGGCCACTAACAAGCAGTATATACAGCTATTTTCCTTCACAAACACTGTGTGTGCTATTTGGATAATAAGGTGAAGTCTCGGTGCTCAAAGAGCAATTAAGACTGGCTTTGCTATCTCTAACATCACCAAAACATCACTAAACCATGTCACTAGGCACTATGTCAACCCGTCTTTTAAATACCTCCAGGGCTGGTGCCTCAACCACTTCCCTGGGCAGCCCATTCCAATGTCTGATAACCCTTTCAGTGAAAATTTTTTCCTTATATCCAATCTGAATCTTCCCTGGCGCAACTTGAGGCCGTTTCCTCTTGTCCTATCGCCTGTGACTTGGGAGAAGAGACCGACCCCCACCTCTCTACAACCTCCTTCCAGGTAATTGTAGAGAGCGATAAGGTCTCCCCTCAGCCTCCTTTTCTCTAGGCTGAACAACCCCAGCTCCCTCAGCCTCCCCTCATAAGACTTACTCTCCAGACCCCTCACTAGCTTTGTTGCCCTTCTCTGGACCTGTTCCAGCACCTCAATGGCTTTTTTGTGGTAAGGGGCCCAAAACTGGACACAGTACTTGAGGTGGGGCCTCAGCAGTGTCGAGTACAGGGGGATGATCAGCTCCTGAGTCCTACTCACCACACTGTTCCTGATACAGGCCAGGATGCTGTTGGCCTTTTTGGCCACTTGAGCACACTGCTGACTCACATTCAGCTGACAGTCGACCAACACCCCCAGGTCCTTTTCTGCCAGGCAGCTCTCCAGCCACTCTGCCCCCAGCCTGTAGCACTGCATGGGGTTGGTGTGACACAAGTGCAGGATCCAGCATTTGGCCTTGTTGAACCTCATCCCACAGGTCTCGGCCCATCAATCCAGCCTGTCCAGATCCCTCAGCAAAGTCTTTCTACCCTCCAGCAGGTCGGCACTCCCATATAACTTACTGACAGTGCACTCGCTCTCCTCATCCAGATCATTGATAAAGATGTTAAAGAGAACAGGTCCCAGTACTGAGCCCTGGGGGACACCACTCATGATCAGCTGCCAATTGGATTTAACTCCATTCACCACCACTCTTTGGGCCTGGCCCTCCAGCCAGTTTTTAACCCAGTGGAGAGTACTCCCATCCACGGGCCACCAGTTTTTCCAGGAGGATACTGTGGGAGATTATATCAAGGGCCTTACTAATGTCCAGACAAACAACATCCACAGCCTTTCCCTCATCCACCAAGCGGGTCTTTTTTTCATAGAAGGAGATCAGGCTTATCAAGCATGATCTGCTTTTCATGAACCTGTGTTGGCTGAAAAACTACAAAACTATCAAAACTACAGTCCTTTTAATATGACACTGTGCCACGAATATAATGATCTATACAGGAAGAATAAAAGGTTTAGTTATAAGGAATGTGGGAAAGTCCCCTGGACGTGTGATGGTGGGAGTAGTCCATTTGGTCTAATGCAGAGGGCCACCAGAAGATCAAGAGTGAAACATTGTTACAGGGTTAAGAGAAGCTCTATTAGCATAAAACCTCCTTACCTGGAAAACTGTCACACATTATACTGTTTGCTTTTGAACTGCTCAGTAGTTACTGCCTTTAAGATTAAGAATTTCTGATTTTGTTTCTAAGTAATGAAGAACCAACTGCTTCCATCATCCTGTCAGTCTCTTTACATAACTGTGACTGCCCTTCTTGACACCATTCAATTAACCCATCATCAAAGTATGCAATAAGAGCAGACACACAGCAATACACATTATAAATGACTCTCATGTATGCTCACTCAACTGTTGTAGAAGTAATAGGCAGACCTCACGTAGTAAGGGCTCAGATAAGGCCTCTATTTTTTATTCTTTTCTCTGTGCTTAAACCCCTCTCTATAATAATATTCATTATGCCCTCTCAGCTCTGGCAATTCCTCTTCAATCAAAACAAGTGACCATAAGAAACCATATTAGAGTTTTACACAACAGATAGCAGACATGCTTGTTGCTATTGCTTCAAGGAAACCCCTGGAAATTATCCTTCCATTAACATGAATACAAATTATTTACGTGCCTCTTTCTTCCCATAAGAATAATTTTGGCTCACCACTTTCTTCATATAGCATCATGCAATTTACACATATATTTCTAAATTTTAATGAAATTGGATTTACACACTGAGAGGGTACAATTTCCAGTAATAAAGCATTTGAACATAATAATGATTTTATTCATTAATCAGTATCTTTCTGATCTTATCAGAATCTGATACATCAGATCAGAGGCATTCAGTATCTTTCTATCTTGTAACTGTGAAAGGAAAAACTTTGTTCACGTTAGATTTTAGGACTGTCAACCCTGCCAGATATCAAAATTATTTGCCAGATACAGACAGTTCAAAGAAGAATGACGGCACAGTCCTGGCTGTGTTCAGGGATGTTTGTGGGTCCATCTTCCTTGCTACCCAAGAGTGATATGAGAGATGGTTCCACTCAGACACAATGCCCTGTAAGTATTTGGAGCAAACAAAACCATTCATTAAGAGACCATTAATAATATAATTGCAGAAAACATCTACAACCTGAATTTGGAGAAACATGAATAAATTTATCTTATTAAAAAGGCCATACCTTTTATTTCTCCCAAATACAACACCCACCTCCATGGGACAGTAAATATACTAGTATTTAGAAAGCTCCACTGATATCCAGGCAATACAGAAAACAATGAATTATGTTACTAAGATTTCTTGAGCATATTATGAATATATTCCCAAGCAATAAGCTAAGATAACTGTCCCTGCCACGAGCCTCCTCACTTTTCTATACTACCCACTCAAAAATACTAAGTTGATAATTCCTTCCCTTTAGAAAGTGTTTAGGCAGAACAACAGAGAGGACAAAAAAAAAGTAAATTATAATGAATTCTGGGTGCACTAATCTCAAATGCCACCAGTTTTCTATTTTGATGATGCTGATATTTGACCCTGTAAAGCTATATTCACTACTTTTTTCTAAAGATATCCTCTATATTAGATTTCTGAAATAACACCACATAACAATTTTTTGTCCTTAATAGAACACTGTACGTCTTAATTTAAGGAGTTATAGTTAGTTTTTCTTACACCAATCTTCTATGAAACAAATTGCTGTTCCCACTTGGATTTTACAGGAAGGGAAGCAAAGCAGAGAGGAAGAGAGAGGAGGTTCATGCAAGTGGGATTGCATGGCTAATGGGAACCTAGCCTAGCAACTAATATCTGAGATGATATTATAGTCAAAGCAAATTTGTACAATTGCCCTTGAAGTTGATATTCTGTGATTGGGGTCCAAATCCTTCTAAAAGGTTCACAGGAGGCTTGGTTATCACAAAAGAAAGCTCTGAAAGTCACTGCCTCTCCTCATGCTTGTCCTCTTTATTTCACAAGGCTAAACACAAACAATGCTGAAAACTCTGTTCCCAAAGTGCATCATGAGTTTTGCAAAAGCCAGGAGCTTGCAGCCAAAAGCTGCTGAAATGATTTAGCCAAAACAGTCTTGCAAGAACATTCCCCAAAAGTGTTTTCCCAAAGGAGGTATGCTAAACAAGAAAGTTAAAAACTGTAGTTTCCTATGCATTCAACTGAGATTCCACTAATTAAAGCCAGTCTTCCAGTGGTCTGTAGGAGCCATTGAAAACAGGCAGAAATGTGAGGCAGGGTTTCAGTAGCACATCCCATCAATGTCTTAACATGTATCCCCTGTCCAGACTTAGGAGCAGAGTAAACACAGAAATCAGAAACCTAAATTAGACATACCCTCCTCCCCCCTCCCCCCAGTTAGTTTATGGAGATTAAATTGATACAGTGCAACAATAAATCATGATTCCCTGTTTTCCCCTTCTATTTTCATGACTATTATATCACTTATTTAGGGTAACTTTTATTACAATCGCTTACATGCATTTATGGTCCAATAAGATTGGTATAACAATATACATTTTAAATTTACATATTGTATTCAAAAGGGAGAATTCTTGAATTATTAACACAGTGAATCATAAAATTTTTAAAATAAGCTAGACTATTTTCAAAATATGTTAAAATTCTAAGATTCTAAAGAATTTATAATTTATAGTTCCTTATAATATGTTGCTATGTCGAGCCTACTGTCATTTCAGCCAGTAACATCTGTAGACTACAAATGGTGACGTACTGTTTCTTCTCTGTGACAGTAAATAGATAATATATTGTTTCTCACTCACATTGGTAGAGCTTAACTGTGAGATTTTATTGTAGTAGTTCATGATTTTCAATTCTGAGTTGGGGAAAAGTTGTTTCTATTAGATGATCACAGAAGAAGTTCATAGATAGGAGCAGAAAGAATATATGTTAAATCTCAAAGACATTCAAGGATACAGAACACTAAATCAGGCAGGAGAGATCATTCATTAATGAAGAAGAAAAATAAACCCCACACCCTGAACTTTTTTTTTCCTTCTTCCAATCACCACATGAAAAGAATAATCTGTAACAAAAGCAGACACCCAAGGGCAAAGAGACTAACAGAGCTGCACATACCTATGAAGATTTTTATAATTACCAAGAAAGAGCTATGAGTGTTACCTCACTCCAGGGCTATCAAGAGACATGGTTTTAGTAGCAATAATCAAGACATATAATGATCAGAACTAATGTGATTCTCTGAATTTTTTTAAAAAGTAAAATCTTGGTGAATTCTTTCTACAAATCTATCATTTTTCTCTGAAATATTTTAATTCTGTCTACTCAACACTTTTTTGACAGAGAACGATCCTGTCTATTAGAAGTTCCTGATGCCATTATGTTCCTCCTGAATGCAATACAACATAGTTGTGTAAATTATGTCAGTGTATTTATAATCATGCCTCATGAATGTCTTCTGCTACCTGATTAGACTACAACCATTCTCCCAGCAGTGGCAAACAGGAAACACTTTCACTATATTATTCCATTTGATGCAAAGAGGCAGGGAAAAGTCACATTTAGAGTTTTTTAAAAATGCTTCAGATCTGTTATTAGTGGTGATTGCTAAAATATTACAATTCAACAGATTCATAATTTTGACTTACTTAAGTTCACACAATATTAGGAAGCTGACATCGTTAAATATAGACTAAAAATTGAAGCCCTATAAAAATCTGGGGTTTTTATACCAAAAGATTATGCAAATGCATAAATGTAGGTGGAAAACACATTAGTTTTACAGGAGAGGTTTCAAGGAGAACGTCAGGATGATAACATTATTAATGTGGTAAGATGGATGCAGAAGTAAAGTATTGATATCACCATGATGATGAGAAGGTCATTCTGATTGACCCTGCAGGCAAAAATGAACAAGACTACCAAAATGACCTGACACTATAGCCACAGCAGTTCAAATGAAGTTTGCTAAAAAACCCATAAATGTCAAATATATTTAAGTTATTCACCTAGTTCAGAAAATACTCAAATTCACTAATAAGTTTTATCAGAAAAAGGGAAATTTTTTTAAAAGTCTACTTGCAAAATATATAATTTAAAAAAACATCCTTTAGATAAAAATTCTGGTGATTTTATTTTTAAATATGAAAATGAGAAAACAGTTCCCTACTCCAGAAATTAAACAACTTTATTTCATGGCTAAACCATTAAATCGAAACAATAATTACTCATACAAGAATTATTCTATTATTTAATAGGAGAAAGAAAAAATTATGGCAAGAAAATAGGATTGAATTCCATGCAACAAAACCAGAGAGACACCCTAAAGTAATTCCATCCAATCTATTCTTTGAGGCCTACTAAAAACAGTATGTCTTATATCATGGACTGTAGTTGAAACAACTTTGCACTTGGTCCATAATGTTTCCGAATCAAATCAGTATCAGAAAAACATTTGATCATAGAATGGTTTGTATTGGAAAGGACGTTAAAGATCATGTTGTTCCAAAGGCCCCTGCCATGGGCAGGGACACCTCCCACTAGACCAGGTTGTTCTCTGGGCAACCTGTTCCAGTGCCTCACCACCTTCACAGTAAAAAATTTCTTCCTAATATCTAATGTAAATCTCTTTTAGTTTAAAACTTACTCCTCATCACTACATTCTCTGATTAAGAGTCTCTCCCCATCTTTCCCATAAGGCCCCTTTAAAGTCCCATAAGGCTGTTATAAGGTATCCCCAGAGCCTTCTCTTCTCCACAGGCTGAACAACCCGAACTCTCTCAGCCTGTCCTCCAAGAGAGGTGCTCTAGCCCTCTGATCATCTTCATGGCCCTCCTCTGGACATATTCCAGCAGGTCCATATTCTTATGCTGGGAGCCCTAGAGCCAGACACTGTACTCCAGGTGGGGTCTCATGAGAGTGGACTAGAGGGGCAGAATCACCTTGTTTGACCTGCTGGCCATACTTCTTTTGGTGCAGCTCCAGATGCTGTTGGCTTTCTGGGCTGCCAGAGCAGATTGCCAGTTCATGTTGAGCTTCTATTAACCAACACTCCCAAGTCCTTCTCTTCAGGGCTGGTCTCAATCTGCTGACAAAACACATAGCAGCACTACAACTTTGCATTTCAGATGCACAACAACATTGTAAATGTGTCATGTTTACCCTGAAATCCATGAAAATTCTACTTTGGTCCTTGCAACAAGTGACTAACATAAGGAAACAAGGTAGCGAAAATGACACCAATTAATTCTGTCTATAGTGAAGAATGATCATTAATCTCAGCTGACACTAGCCATAAATTCACCAAAAGTGCAACAAATCCCGAGGCATAGTAGGGAACATATAGGCATTGCTGGAATTTTTAACTTCAAGCGTTTTATTTAGAAAGTAGTGCCTTTAGCATAAATATATAGAAACATTGCACCAGAAATTGCTTCCTGCTTAAAAATAAGCACATTTTAGTTACTAGCACTCATCCTTAAAATTTAACTGCCTTCATTTGACTTTCATTTCTCTAATCCAAGCCCTTTAGTTTTGCATTCAAATTCTCAAATATATAGGAAAAAGGTAAAGTTAACTACAGCTGAAGTTAAGATTTTAAATCAAATTCCAAGTTGTTCCCAGGAAAAATCTTCCGATGGTTTTCCTTTGAACTGCATTTGGCTCCTCAGCCTCATGTACTAAAACTACATTAACTAAGAGTAGTACATAATTTGTTCCTCCTTCTTTTCTACAGCCTGAATAGATGTAGATGTAATAAAATACTACCAAATCATTGTAAAAAGAGATCGATTTATTTTTTACAGCTTCAATGTACACATGCACTTATAACCCATTACAGCACTAAAGATAAAAAAAAAATCTATATATATATAACTACCAATATCACAAGTGCAAATTCAATCCATAAAACACATTTTTATCTTTACATGGCATTTTATTTTCTATTCTTTAAGTATTTTCACAGTGACTGCAGATCATTGGAAAAAATGAACATCAATTCACAGCCTCCAGGCTCCAAATGAAAGAACGTCTCTTGCTATTTCCCTAGATGATTAATAATTTTTTTCTATAGGTCTGACAAGGTTTAGGAAGAAACATTAAATTGTGTATTGTTACAAGTTTGTAGACATGTAAAATTTATCCATCACAGTTGACATGAGGGATTGGCCTGCTCTGAAAAAAAATCTGCTTTTTAAAAATTACTAAAGGATAATGGTTGTCAGAAAGTTTTAGACAACCAACCCTGAGCCATCAAAAAAGTTCAAGATAAAGACTTGGACTGCGAACAGTAAGTTGTAAAAAGACTGAGCTCATAGGCACTGCTAAACGTTTTATGAAGCATCACTAGCAACAGCGTGGCCAGAAAACTGCTTTCAGAAAGCTGCAATTTTGGATTTCATCAGTCCTGTAGTTTTCATGCCTAGCAAGAGCTGTGATTATGACCCACTTAAGGCATAATCCTCTTCCCCCATATACACACACTAGAATACCTGGCATGTGTATCTAATCCTCTGGTGAATAAAAATAAAAGCATCTTAGATCAGAATTATTTTTTTATTAGACTGACAACCCAATGAATAAATGGATGCTTGTTATTCTCTGAAATCTGTTCTAAAGCGATAACCTTATAGATGGGATACTGTTGATATTATAGGTGATATGAAGATTAGGAGACATGGACATGCCATTCCTTTTCTTTTTCTAGACTCCTAAGTTTTAGGTGGAAAGAGGTACGATTATGCTGTTTTAATTTTTATGTGATACAATTTCTCTTTATTAATAACATTTTATCTTCCAAGAAAGAGTTATTGAAGTATATTGTCTGATCACATCTTTAGATCAATTCTGAAATTTTAAGACTGGGATTACCCTAATAAGTGCCCTTTGAAATACATTTCTTCTATGGCAGATTTTACGCCAAAACAACTACAAGATCTAAAAATGCCTAAAAATACTTAGCAAGATGTTGCTTAAGGCTAAGTTAAAACAGAATCCATCTGGAAACTGCCAAATTCTAATGCTTGAAATATGCCAATGCATTAAACATCTTGCAGGGAAAATGTACTATATTTTCATTAAATATATAGTTTTATTAAACATGTACTTCTATTTTATCTGAAAAAAATAATAATAAAAGATTTCAAAAGATTTTTTCTAAATGAAGTATTCTACAAGATATTTAAGAAATACAGAATTTGTAATAGGGCAGATAGTGCAATATATATGTAAATAACCAACCCAAATGCAATCATCATTTGAAATAAAGAAAAGGACAAAGACATGGGAGTGCTCCCTCCACTAACAGCGCCTAGGTCCCAAGGAACTACTACTCCTGCTCATGGCTGGGAGACTGAGAATGCCCAAGGCAACAGATCATGCTCTTTGCTTTCCTTGCTCTATGATCTGAACGCCTGTGCACATATAACATGACCACCAGAAATATACTCCATTTTGATATAACCAATAGCAGTAATATTTTTTGCTCTACATCATCACAGGGATTGGGAGGATTTTTGCATAAACCTCCCACTCTTACAGAGAGCAAAGAGGATCGTTCCTGCCACAGTAAGAGGGGGGAAGTCTAAGGCAGATTAAAAAAAGGGAGAATAAAAGAATGTGAGTACACTCTTGGTCCTAGTTGTCAGGACCACAAGGAGTCTTTTGAACACAGCCTTTAGACTGAAGCTGTGGGAAGTTTTGTGTAGCGGTGCAGAACGGACACCACAGCTGCAGCCACCAGTAAATGATTTCCTTTGTGCAGCCTCAACATTGGGATTATTAGCATGAGGCCATCTAGTACAGCTCTGTAGTTAGAAAAACCTGTTTTCTGGGGACCTTTCTTTTTGGCCCTGTTTTGCTGCACTTTATGATTTTGTGGTAGGGTTTTTTTTGGTTTGTTTTTGGTTTTTTACATATTTACAGTAACACCTCTAAACATCATTTGCAATTTGAGATTGCTTTGCCACCAGTATGTATCTTTCTTTTTCTTACGTGTAATATAGTCACACAATCATGAGTGAGCTACAGTCATTTTCAGGACTCGCAAACTAATGCCATGGTGTATCGGCGGGACCCAAAGGAGCATCTGAGGACATAAAACTTTAGTGAGAGTATAATGACCATTATGCACAACATAAAATTAAATCTTCACAAGCACAGAATCTCAGAATTATGTTAAGAGCCAGATTTTAAGTCAGAATATTGGCCTTTTGCACTATGCAGGTTACAATATGCCTTTACCCAAGTCACCTGTATGAAAATTCCCTGTGACGTAGAATAACTTCTTATTGCATGCATTTTTGCAAAATGCAAAAATAGCATTTTGTTTGAACCAGGGACCTTGCCCTTCTCCCCATCCAACAGGATTGACACGCATTGCATTCAGGGGATTATAAAGGTCATGGTGATGCTTTACTGTAGTGCAGCTGATATACCTGTGTTAGATCAGCTAAACTATGGGCACAAATAAGAAACTCTAGTAAGGCTGGAGACAAACTTAATAAGCAGGGAACCAAAACCCGTGCTGTAGGAACTCTCTTCCTGCATCAGGGAAGAGTTAAGATTCTGATATTTTATTTGGTCTCTCAAGGAATAGAATTGCTAAGCAAATTGCAAAGTTGCATATAAAGTTTTCAACCTAATGAGACAGGTATAACTCAGAAGGAATTCAATGCAGTAGGAGGAGCATACAGTATTACTTTAAAACTGCCCATAGACTCCTGCTAGTCATGCCAGACTACTGCTCATAATTTAAATTATTCATTGGGGAAGGATAAAAGTTTAATCAATAAAACTAGGGTCAATTCACCTATACTAGAGGTTCAGAAAAAGAAGCTGCCTTTAAACTCAGCTGTAAAATATTATGCGTTTTGAATGAAACCTTAATATCTTCTCTTGTTCCTATATTCATTAATAATAATAAATCATAACCTCACCTGACCTTTGCCTTCACAGATTTGAAAGACAGTTCATGAAAATCCTTAGCATTACTAGATTTCTTTACCACTACTTCAGTACTTAAGGTACCTTCAAGAATACTTAATATTATAATGACAGCTCTTGATCTTCCTGCAAAGCTATTTGTAAAACAGCTTCAAAAGAGAGTAAGGTATGCATAAAGCTGATCACCATTATTTACTTTTAATCTTCTGCATTGATACTTTAATGGTACAGCACCATATTTCAATATGCATTGATATTACATCCTTGCATAATTGACAGGGCCATAGGCAAGTGTTAAGTTATTCTATATTTCTGTAATTATAGTGCAGACCGATCATTCTCCAAGTCTGCAGGAAAAGCTGGCAGTTAAAGTCACTGCATACAGCAATCATAACAGCACTGACAGGCTGCTGTCAAGAAGGCAGGGGCATTCTGGAGATAGATAGCAGAAATGCCAAATCTAAGACAAATGCTCTTTGAATATGTAATAAATCATATTAGCTGACTGATGCTTTTCCTTGGTGTATCGATCGTGATTAAAATAAACTAATTAGAATTGTAATCATGATGTGCTGAGACAGGAAACAGAGATGTGAGCCGTGCAACTTGACGTGTTTTTTAGCAGTCAAGTCAGACCATGTCCTGGCTTCTCCACCTATTAACCAATTAAGGGAGCTGGTACATTCTGCATTAGGTTATGAAGTGTCAAACAGAAGCATGGATATATAGCCCTCATCTGAGGGGTTTTACATAGATGCTGTATTAAGATCTCCATTTGGGTTGCAGATCCAGGGAGTTACAGCAGCCATTTTAAGTTGAAGCCGAGAAAGCAGATTCCACTTGCAGCCCTGCCACAGCACAGGCAGGAGACGTATACAATTATGGCCTCCCAGTGTCCCACAGGCCAGGAGCCAGAGATGAGGATGACCTACAACCAGTTGCACATGCAGGGAAGGCACAGAGGAGTCCTCTGCAGCAGGAGGAACCTGCAGGAAGTCAGTGCCTTGCAACAGAGGTTTTACTTCTCTGGCTTGACCAAATATACATCTAAAACCATCTCTAGCTAACCGGCTAAAAAAACACTGATTGTGCAGTTGGATGTGCAGGAGCTTGTCCTTTCTTACCTTAAAAATCTATTAGTTCATATCTTACTACATTGAGATGCATTTCCCAGTTTTGTTATTTCCTACACCTATCTGCCACAACTTGAGAGATTTAAAAGTCTCCCATGCTGGGTCATGCAGAGGACAACATAGCATAGTCATATTAAATCACCATGTATAGTTGGCTAACTAAATATACTAAGAATACCATAATAAGTTTAGACACCCTTTCTGAACTCCTGAGATAACTCTTAAGTACTGCTAACCCTTTTGAACTTCTGGCACTCAAATACTTTCAGTCCCCTGGCATGAATATTCAGGATACACAAAATACAAAGAGGTCCCAATGGTTGGTTTGAACAGAACCAGAGGAATAACTGGCATCTGGAAGCAGGTGCCATGCAACAGCCATAAGAGTTTTTGCATTTGGCAGAGTTTGTATTTTTCTCTGAACCAGTGACTCAATATTACATCTTCATCTTCTTTTCATGCCAATTTTACACTGACATAACTCTATTAACACACCCCTTACCTTTAAATGGCTTACTTTGGATTCACGTTAAAGTAGATGAGACAGAATCAGTCTGGTTCTTAATACATTGTTGATGCTGTCATCAACAGCTTAGAATAAATATTTTATAATTTTATTTAACCTTACACTTTGTTTTGTCTACTAAAAGTAGAATATAATAAAATCCAAATTAACATGCAGATTTTCAAAATAATTTTAGAAGATCTATAATAACTTTAATCTGTGCTAAATGGGCATGCAGGGGAATGGTATTATCAATGTTAATCCATTAATGCAGTTTCAGTTATGCAATTGTACAAAAATTTCATGTGTGCTAATTTTATAGGAACTGTAATTGTCTGTTTCTAAAAGGTCACAGAATTCCATGTCCCATCTCTCTTAACCAACTTTCTTAACATCACTGAACCACCAATAAAGACAACATGACTTTGGAATTTTGAGTGCTTGGCCAAAATACACTAACTCATCTGCCTTCAAGAAGGAAGATTCTGTCTGCCATCTGTATTCAGACACCCTGAAAAGATGCTGATTAATTAAGTGATTAATGTTAATACTCACTTCCCTACATAGCTAAATTGGATGCAAGTGACTAAGTGATGACACCTGTATTTGAACTGACTGGGCCCAAATCTAACTACAAAGTAATTGACAATGGAGTGGAAGATAGCTGCAACTAAAGGAACTGGTATGCAGCAAAGTTAAGATAGTAGTAGTATTTCAAATACTCCTCTTCACATTTTTTGCAGATAAAACTGAACCTTAAGGAATCCTGAGATTGTATAACACTAGGCAAGAATACGAGTAATCACACCTGATTAGAGGCACAGAAAGAGCCTGACAACTCTGAAAAAGATGCCCTTCACTATACTTTCTATCCGCTATGGATCATAGCCTTCCTGGAATACAGCCTGGCAGGCTCATGGCTTCATCCTCACCCCTGTCTCTCTCACGAAGTCCTTGTAGTGTTTACGTTCTCCATGCTGAAAGGCTAGATGCCTTCATGTGTCAGAGGGAGAACAAAGGAGTTTCCTATGTAAATATAATTTAGCCCTAAGAATAACTGTACTGATGCTAATCTTTATATTTGTAGTGATTAGAGACCAACTGACATAAGGAAAATGTGTGGCAAGGGTAATGAAGTTGATTAACTCAGAGGAAAATGAGTTTATATGAGATAAACATGGTTTTATCTATATTGCAGTTTGCTCATTTAGTATCAAGATCATAAAACGATCTGTTCTGCGTGTCATAGGAAGCAGCACCCTAGAAGTACTCTCCATGATTTTATAATGGCATAGCCAAACACAAAAGTCAGTTCAGTATGGATAACTTATTAAAATCATGTAAAAAAAAATTAACAACCTACACTGATTTTCATCAGTTGTATGGCAAATAAAGGAAACCAGAAAGAAAAGAAGAAATAAAATTTAACTTCTAAATAAGCAGATATACATTTAAAGGCATACTTGTTACTGGCATGCTTTCCTTTTGCGATTGCAAACTTTGTCTTTAGTAGCAGATTCATAGGTGGCAAAGTTGATGTCAGTAAAGCTATACCAGTTTTTACCTACCAAGTTGGCCAAGATGACTACAAAGGAAGAACTATACAAACAACTAAAATTGAACTTAAACCAATTAACATGGAACTTAAACTTTGAACCCTCAAGGATATAGGTTGCATTGTTTGTTTGTTAGCCCCCTTGCTCTCCTGAACGTATGAAGGGCCAGCATTCAACTAACCAATTTCAATGTTGTGTTCCAAAGATATTTTCGTTAGTATAATTAACATTAGTTTTGTTTTTCTTAAAGTCACATTATTTCATAGAAATGAAAAGCTGAGAAACTTGCTATCTTTTTTCCTTTCCTCTCTTTGCTTTATATGGGCATAACCTTTTTTCACAGTAATGGGAATGCCAACATTATGTGTTTCTAATAAAAGAAAGAACCTTTTTCAGATTGTACACCAGCTGCTGAGCAATTCTACAAAGTTTCGTTTGAGAATGAATGCGCTTTCTTGAACATGTTCTCTATCTTTTTTTTTTTTGCATGAGTTCTTTTAACATGACAAAACAGCAATTTCAAAGAGTCATCAGGAAGATCCCTACAAATTTTGCTAAGGCTTCTCCAATTATATATTGAGTGAACTAGAATTCCTCTTGTGGTGGGGAGAACACTCCTCACTTGTGGTGAGGATGACAATATTGCTTTGGAAAATCTCCTGTCAGTGAAAGCTCAGGCATTTTGTATGAAGGCTGAAACTGGTCTCTACAAGAAGCAGAATTATTATGCAAAAAAAAAAAACCCTCCAAAATATGCTAAAAGCACAAGTGCCATACAAGTTAACTAGCTTTAAAAAGAGGTCTTAGTAGATGGTTTATTTGGGAGTATAGAACCAACATGTCAGGTGTCAGAAATCAACTGCAAATTAATACATACAGCCAAAATATTGTTTTAATTTCTCACTTCCTTATGACTTTTATTTCTGTTTGTTGAATTGTAAACCTAGCGTTTAATTTTCTGTTTCATTTTGTGGAGTGTATTAAGCACTAATATTACAAGTCAGGGCGGAGAATGGATTTCCTTTTAACTAGATCAATTGTTTTATCTTGCTCTTTTTTCCTCTTTTAATGCTTCCCTTCACATTTCCTTCCTCAGCCTTTAGTATTCTATTAATACAGAATCACAGAATTATATGGGGTTGGAAGGAACCTCTGGAGATCATCTAGTCCAACCCCACTGCCCACTGCAGGTCCACCTAGAGCAGGTTGCACAGGAATGTGTCCAGGCAGGTTTTAAATGTCTCCAGAGATGGAGACTCCACCACCTCTTTGGGCAGCCTGATCTAGGGCTAATACAAAGTTTCAAAGAAGCCAGTGATGGTACCCTCACCATTTCTTTCTTTTTCCTCTTGTCATCTAGAAAATGGATGTGTTAAAAATAAGTTATGCCCATCAGTGCATGAGGAAAATGCACCAGCTGGCAACAGTCATGCTCTAAAATGGCTCTTCAGACTCAAAAGTCTTGATTGCCAGATACATATTCCAAATAAATGCAGGTACCTTCAGCTGCAAAATCACCATGAACTGTATCAGCTGACCACTGAGACACTCTACTTCAAAGACTGGAGGTGGGGGAGGAGGAGAAGCAAGCATTAAAAAAAAAAAAAGTAATGACACTAACAGCAGCAAGGAAATATAAAATTTTCACTTCAAGGATCCTAGCAGAGTATGTTTCAAAATATTTGAACTAAAAATCTGTGATGTACATGAGCTCTCAGATCACATGTTCCAACTGCATACACAGCACCAAATCAGATGTATTTAAGCATCAGCATTTTCAGTCGAAACAAATATGTAGCCATTGTGAGAAGACTGTCCTCACTATAATTGTTTATTTCTGAAGGATTATATAATGACAATTTAACAAAAGAATCCTGGATTACATGTAAAGATTTTCTTCACCTCTCTCTCAACAATTATGAGAGTTTCAGGCAGAGAAATTGAATCAATGATGACATAGTGGATGGGCAAAAATATATCCCTACCCCTGACTCAGCCTCTGTCTCCCTACAAAACATTCATACAATGGGGAAAGCTCAGATGTGTACAACCACAACTGCTACATTTGGAGGGTTTTTGTCTACAGTTTTTCTCCTATATGTTAGTGTGCTAGTGATTATTGTTAATTTTTTTTCCAAAGGAAAACCGAGGAATTACAAGAATATTTGTCAATAGAATATAGTAAGATCCAGGTAAATGTTAGTGGAAATAAAATCTATATGGGAAAACACTATGGGATTGTTATGGGAAAAACAATCTATATGGGAAACCATTTTTGCCCATTAGTGGACTAATTGCATGGTTAAAGTAGTAAATTGTGCAGGCTTGTTTTCAATAAAATATTAATATATTTTCATAAAAGTCCATTCACAGCTGAAATAAAATGCAATAAAATATTTCTCTTTCATCAGTGTAGATTTTTACCCATTTTTTCCTTTAAAACATTTTAATAACCTTTCAAATAGAAAAATTATGGGACAGAACATAGTTTGCATGTAGAAAATGGGAGAAGCTGGTCATGTTCTTCAGCCAATTTCCAACAAGGCTTCACAATAATGACAATTTACAAGTATAGATAATTACAGATGTAAATTTGCACCGGCAATGATACCTATGCATGATTTATGGCATTTAAGTGTCATGCATTTTATTCGGAAATGACATATATTGTGTTCAAAATAGGTACAGATGCAAAATGACGAAAATGACAAGCTCCTGATAGCTAAGCTCATATTTGTGAAGAAATGGCACTTCCCAGCAGGAATACCTTTTTGAAAAACTTGCTCTGCATAGCGGTATTGAGTAAACTTAATCAACTACAGTGACTATATATTTATTTCCAAATATTCAATTTGGAGCATATAACAAATCAGCTTCAAAGACAAAGCATTTCAGAATGATCGAGATTTGCAGATTACCACACCATTCCCTTTAATTCAATAGCACTCTTCTGCATAGTTATATTAATATCTACCTTAATGTTTTTAGAGACAATATTTGTATAAAAAGGAAGAGAGCAGAAAAAGAGAGAGATAGAACCCAGTCTGAGCCTTGGCTGGGATTTTCAAAGCCAGGTGACCAAGTTTCTTCAATTTTCCTTGGCAGTAGAGTATCCAGCTACACTTTGTGCCTCAAAATGCGAGAGGAAGAAAAAATTGCTTTACCAAGAACATAAGTATTTTTTTTTTAGTAAATGTCTATCAGAAGAAAATCCTTGAAGATTAAAATAAATTTGTAAATTGATAAACACAGGCTTTTGCCTTTTGCTGACTAATTTGCATGTTCACAGCATAGGTAATACTATTAAAAAAGCACATCTGAAAAACCTGTGGTAGAACCAAACATCTGATACTTTTGTTTGCTATCTTTTAAATTGTTTTTTTGGTTGGTTTTTTTTTTTTTTTTTTTTTTTGTGAAGAGCCATTTCCTTCTATCAGCAGGCCTGGAATCTACTATTTGTTGTGGCTGCAGTGTAATCCCCCCTTCCCCTCACTCCCAAAAGGTGGCAGAGTGAGAAAAAAAAAAATAAATTAGTAGCACTACTTTGCAGCATTACACTGACTACAATAAAAACAAACTATTATTTCTTCCAGTGATCTTAAAAATACGTCATTCTGCACTTTTTGAGTGTACAGAGAAATGTTAGCTTGCTGCAAATGAAAAGATCTGGCATTTTTCGTTGGCCATGGAAATGTTATGTGAACCAGAAACATACGTTCTGAAAAAAAGGAAGGCATTATGAATACTCTCTATGTTGCAATATGTCCATAAAGAATATTCCATAACATGAGTTACTATGGTAACTATTTGGATTTGTGATCATTGGGTTTCTTTTTTCCACTACATAAAAAAAATAAATATTGCATTAAAAGTATTTTTTTCTGGCATTATCAGGTAATGCCAAATCAGCCTGATTCCAAACTGATTACTATTTTAGGTTATGTTCTCACGAACTGACATTGGTATAAAGCACTTTTGACTCAGCCATCTTTTCTTAGGTCACTTACTCCACAGTGTATAAACAGGTAAATTGTAGATTAAAAAACAAACAAAAAAAATTAAAAAGCTGAATTTAGGAATCACTAAAGCAGATCCTTTACCTGGAAGATGCTCAAGTTGGGCAAGTTTTGCTGAATAAAACACTTCTTTGGGAACAGGTCTTGCATCCATCTGCAGTATATTCCATAAAATTCTGTAAAAGCATTACATATTTGCAAGTATGAAATACAAGATGGTTTCTAATGAACTGGTTGAAGAGGTAGAAGCAACAGTGTTCCAAAATAAATTTGTAAGTATGCAAAATATAAATAACATTATATAATAAGTTGTCTTAGCTAAAGAAAACAGCAAAGGGTTTTGAGCTCAAGGAAAGAAAAGGCAACAGCAAAACATTAAAATAAATAACTTAAATTTTCTCATTCTACAATTACGGTTTTGTATTGGTCCCCATAATTGAAGTTCATTTTTAAAGATCAACCATAGAAAGAAAAGAAATCCATAACAATGGCTTTTAAGAATCATTACTATTAAAATTTATACTTTTGCCGTAAGCGTGTTTGAAGTTTTCAACTGCGTTTGAAAACTTCTCTTAGACAAACCAGTAATTCAGTGAGATTGTTTTAGTTACACGATACCACAAAAGCTAGACGTTTCTGAAGCTACTTTTGGAGGGTAGAAATAATATGGAAATGAGGAATAATATTCTATACACCAATAAAGAAATTGGTCAAAGTTAACAAACAGTACCTGCTCTACACTTGAATGCATTTGCATATAGCAGATACGTACATATATATGTATACACAAAAAAATAAAATGAGATTGAAGACAGGCAAACAACCCATGTCAATAAGCAAATATTTTCTCATCTTACTCTCAGGCATTTTTATGAAAAACCCACAGTGAAAAAACCCACAGTAGAAAAAACCTAACATTAAAATTTACTTTTCCCTCTATTCTCTGATGAATACCTTGAGTTTCACACACATTTTTTTAAGCTGACTAAAGAAAAATATAAGTGACGGAACAAAACAGATTATTGAAGTGGTGTGGTCAGTTTAGAGTTCCCAAGGGTTTTAGTCCTTGTAATCTACCTTGTTTTAAAATAAGCAAATAGTTAATCGAGGAATGGTTTTGTACAAAGCCTACTGGTGATTTCTGTAAGTACCTTTTTTCTACCTGTGTTTCTCATTCTTCTGCAACAGCCCAGGAACACACAGGCCCAGAAGCCACCATCATCTAGTGCATTACAGACATATTTTGACCGGGGTTTATGTACATGAAAACAATAATTCACAACTTCACAATCAACAGACTCGATGGTTTAGTGTATAAGTGCTGTGTCAAACCACCTCTCAGCACAAGGCAGAAATTTGTCCACACAAGATTTTACATATTTCTGCATTAGATACTGATCAATGAACCATTTTACATTCTGTCTGTATATTGTGCAGAATATACGAGACTTTTGATATTTTAATTGATCGTTGATATGCTCAATAGAGGGCAGTTATATCCTAAGATTTTTTTAGAAGAATTATCAGAGGATGTGATGCCTCATTTGCTGGATAATAGATGTTCCATCATGGTAATAACTGCAGGGAAGGATATGTTTCTGAAATACTTTTCTATCTGGAGAAATGGATTAGAGAGATTACCATTTCATCAAAGTGGCAGAACAGTTAAGAGGAAATATGGAAGGAAATTTTTGTATAATTTCTGTAGAGTTGCTATTTGTCAAACCCCACTGGCGTCAATCATACTATATCTTTCTTCTGATGCAATCACATAAAAAATGTGAAGTTTCTCTTTCATATGCAAGTGTTAGAATCAAAGAAGAGATATAGTATGGGAATAAGTGGATGTTTCTTCTAGAGAAGAAAGGTGCAGATGATAATATAATTTTAATTTCTGTTTATAAGGAAGTAGTGGGTGAGCCTTTGCCAACATTAAAGAGATTTCTTTAACTTTATTAAATCTTCTGTAGCACATTTTTAAGCTAACAATGTACCATGATTTCCAGCAAGGTACCTGATCCTGTATACAAATAGGGAATGCATAGATTCTTAGACTTGAAATCCACATATAGAAAACTTGTGTAGTCTGATGTTCTTGAACAATAATGGTGATTAACATGCCTGGACTGCGTTCAGTCAAGAACCATGTTAATGGATTTTGGAGAAAGCATTCCTATCGACTCATGTAACCCTGTAGTGAAATCATTAAAGAAAAAGAAATATCTAATAAAAGGAATTGCTGCATGTAAAATAATAGTTGCTGAATTAGAAGAGGGAAGCATAGAACCAGATCGCAAGGTTTTTTGATTAATATTGTTCCTATATTTTATTTTATTCTGTTTTTCCTTATCTCCCTTCTCCCCCAAGTTTCCAATGGAAGACTTTATTTTATTATCCGAAAAACATAGCTGGTTGTAGGATGATTTCCATATGTTGTTAAAATGAGATTTGAGAGGCATCCAGAATCTTAAACTGGTGGAAATCTTGCCTACTGCCAGTGGTGTTCTGTCTATTAGAACATTAATGTTTGTGCTTGGGATAGAGCACCCTATAGCAGAGATTAGTGTACCAGAGACAAAAACTGAAAAGAAAAAAAAATATCAACAGATATCACTAAAAGTTTTGAAAATTAATATATGTAACAGTTTACCTGAACAATCACAGCCTCTTGTGTATTTTGGATTGGCCATTTTATATGGCATTTATATGCAGGCTTCTAAAAATCAGACATCACAGACTGAAGACTGCAGTTCCTTTGAATTTTTCCTAATAATAAAAAGGATTACAAAAAAATATAACATAGAGGCACAGTCACTTCTAAATAGTGTTTGTCAGAATTCTCTATGAGGTGTCATAGGTCTTTAACTCCTTGTTAAAGGGCTACAGCATGCTTGTATTTTGTTTAGTTGTTTGCATAATTTAAAAATATTACCTAACAATTAATATATGTAGATCATATTGTAGTGACACATCTTTACAGGGAATTCTGGGTTTCCCTGCAGGTGTGTTTGTTATTCTGTCTATAATTAGGCAGTTATTTTTCCATTCACCAAGGTATCTAGGTGTCTCTGTAGACAGTGTTTAGATCTGTATTCTCTCCTACTGAGGATGTTCCATATTCTGTAGCTGCAGTTTTCAAATTGTTTCCATCACTTTAAAGATAAGCCTGGAAGAATATAACCCAAACTGACCAAACTACAGTGAGTTGTCCCTGAGTAACACTGTGTGATACCTTTCCACAACCTCAGAAGAATTCCAGTGGAGATTTCACATACTATGCAATATTATCATACGGTTTAAGATTGAGGATTATGCCTGATAGAGAAACAGAATACATTCCCATCCTTAATCCATGCATCACCTTGAATGCCAGACCTGCAGCAGCTATAAAATAGAGCTAGCCTGGAATACGCCTACTGATAAAGTCAATCAGATGTTTAATTTGGTTAAATTTAATATTTAACCGAAGTTAGATGGTTAACAACTGAATTCATACCACTGTACCTGATCTCCCCGCACCCCACCCCCCCCCCAGCATTACCTGAGGACGTCAGCGATTAAAACCGACAAACTTTCAGATCTTCTCTGTATGTCATAAGTACATGCTTTCTCACAAAATATTCAGTTTGAGCGAACTCATAAGAGGACATTAATTCTTTCTTCCACACGTTATACAGAAGACTAGAAGATTCAGTGATGACATCATAGTAATTTGATAGTATGGATGACTGTACTATACAATATATCTACATTTTTAACAATTTCACTTCCCCTTAAAAATTACCCCCAAATGTGAGATTGCACTGTGTTACATTCTTGGGATAGTTTTACAATACTATACTCAACAACTTAAAAAATTTACATGGACATGTACTCAATTAGTACCTTTGACTTGTGGGATAGGAATGGAAACGATGAAGCCTTTACCCATGTGTGGAAAATTCAGCCTCAGTTCCTCAGCCAGACTGCTTGTTTGGTGCCCAGAAGTTTCAATCCAGAAGAAGGAGACCTGGTTATTGAAATAATTGCTGCTTTTGGAATTTCCATGGAGACCTTGCTGTGAAATCTGCTGTAATTTATCAATGTTTTACACTCTTTTCTATGCCAGGAGTAATGCACACTGATGCACCAGTTTCACTGTCTACATTATATTTTTTGGTCAAATTTCCCTAAGTTTTTAAATGACAAAACTCATAAACCATAATCTGAAATCTGTTAGCACTCTGTTAGAAAAGCATAGTTAAAAATCAAGCTTTTTAGGTAGTTTTGAGAAGATAATGTATATCATAGAAACATAGAATAGTTTGAGCTGGAAGGAACCTTAAAGATAATCTAGTTCCAAACCCCCCTGCCATGGGCAGGGACACCTTCCAGACCAGGTTACTCAAAGCCCCATCCAGCCTGGCCCTGATGGGATGCCCAGGGATGGGGCATCCACTGCTTTTCTGTGCAACCTGTTCCAGTGCCTCACCACCCTCACAGTAAAGAATTTCTTCCTAATATATAATCTAAATCTATTCTCTTTCTGTTTAAAACCTTTACCCCTTGTCCTATTGCAACATTCCCTGATAAAGGATTCCTCCTCATCTTTCCCGTACTGGAAGGCTGCCATCTCTTCTCCAGGCTGAACAATTCCAGCTCTCTCAGCCTGTCTTCATAGGAGAGGTGCTCCAGCCCTCTGATCATCTTTGTGGCCCTCCTCTGGACTCAATCCAGCAGATCCATGTCCTTCTTATGTTGGAGACCCCAGAACTTAACACAGTACTCCACGTGGGGGTCTCACGAGAGTGGAGTAGAGGGGCAGGTTCACCTCCCTCATCCTGCTGACCACGCTTCTTTGATGCAGCCTGGGATGTGGTTGGATTTCTGGGCTGCAAGCACACATTGCTGGCTCATTCTGAGCTTCTCGTCCACCAACACCTCTAAATCCTTCTCCTCAGGGGTGGTCTCAATCCATTCTCTGCTCAGCTTGTATCTGGGATTCTTGGGATTACCCCAACCCAGGTGCAGAACCCTTCACTTTGCCTGGTTGAACTTCATGATGTTCACACAAGCCCACCTCTCAAGCCTGTCCAGATCCCTTTGGATGGCATCCCTTCCCACCAGCGTGTCGACTGCACTACACAGCTGTGTGTCACTGTAAACTTGCTGAGGGTGCACTCGTTCCCATTGTCCGTGTCACTTGCAAAGATTTTAAACACCACCAGTCCCAATACTGACCCCTGAGGATTGCCACTCATCACTGGTTGCCACTTGAACATTGAACAATTGACCACAACTCCATCCAGCCAATTCCTTGTGCATCAAGTGGTCCATCTATCAAATCCAATTTAGAGACAAGGATATCACGCGGGACAGTGTCAAATGCTTTGCACAAATTTAGGTAAATGATGTCAGTTGCTCTTCCCTTATTCACCAATGCTGTAACCCCATCATAGAAAGCCACCAAATTTGTCAGACACTATGCCTTTAGTGAAGCCATTTTGGCTGTCACTGATGACCTCCTCATTTTCCAAGTGCCCTAGCAAAGTTTCCAGGAGGATGAGCTCCACAATTTTTCTGGGCACAGAAGTAAGATTGACCGGTGTATTGTTTCCCAGTTCTTCCATTTTTACAAATGGAGGTTAAGTTTCCCCTTTTCCAGTCAGTGGGAACGTCACTGGACTGCCACAGCTTCTCAAATATGATGGATAGTGGCTTAGCAAATTCATCTGCCAATTCCCTCAGGAACTGCTGATACATCTCATCAGCTCCCATGGATTTGTGCCCCTTCGGGTTCCTTAGATAGTCTTAAACCTGATCTACTCCTGCAATAGCTATGAAATTCCTCATGGCTTTTAAAAAGTATGCTTCATTATTTAATTTTTATCATTTGCCAGCTTTATATATTTATTACCTTCTCTTTTCAATTCTTCAGATGCCATAGAATTACACAAAAACGTCTAAAAGAACTGGCAGTTTTGTTCTAAATAAACCAATGCTGTTTTTCATCAGCATTACTCTTCAGTTGAAAAAATACATTTCTGCTTACATTAACCAGCTGTTTGTTCTAATAAGGTAAGTTTTACAGGCAGGGAATGCACTGTGCCAGGCAAACGCAGAAAGTGTTTCTGCACATGTAGAGATTTTGGCAAGATATATTTCCTGTGGTTTGTTTTTTTTCCTTGTGTTTGCCTCCTATAACACCCAGAAAACTGAAACTGATTTCAGAGTGCATTCAGTTGAAGAACTTCATGTTTCTGTGCTGAATATACCATCTCCAGACCCTGAGTTTTTAAAAAATGCAAGAGACTTCTGCAGCACAGTTGCACCACCGTTTTATCAGGCCACCTGAAGATGAGCTACCAAGAGCTTAGAGTGAGAGGAACAGAGAGCACACCCGGGCATTCTTAGCACATCCAAGCCTATCCCCAGGTAATAGAAAAACTGGACTGGGAGATGGTAATGCAAAAACTTCCAGGCCATCCCTTGGTTCCCTCCGCTGTAGGTACGAGCTGCCTGCCTTGAGAACTACATGTCTGCACTGAACTACCAGAGCAGATTCAAACATCAATCTCATTTTCCAGCATGGTACCTATGAAACATGATTGCAGTGCAGTAAAAAACAAAAAAACATTTACTGTTGCTACATATCATTAGTCTATCACTGGTCCACTGAGGCATGCAAACACTTGTGAATTCTTTGCCAAGACAACGAAATTGCAATAAATATAGCACTGCCAACAGCCTGCATGCTAGAAAACAGGAAAAGAGCAAAGCTTGAAATTTTGCAATGCATTCCCTGGAAAAAAGACTGTATTTCGAGAGCCCAACAGACACATATCCTTGTGGCCAGCAGCTGCCTGTTGGGAGAGCTCCTGTCAGCTCCACTTCCTCCCTGTTGGCAGAAAGTGACACTGATAAGGGTCTCCTAGCTTGTCTGGCAGGGAGGGAAATCTTCTAGTTTCTTAGTGCAAAGTCACTATTTGCAGAGGAAAATGTTTCACATTTTCCTGGGTGAAGTTTTTATTCTTTAGTATATTTGCAGGCAACGTATTATTCAGCAGAGTTGCTCACTCCTTAAACTACTACTTTCAACATCTAATCCTCCCCCAGAACCCATTTAGACAATGGCAGTCTCAAAAAGAGGCAACATCTTGTTGAAAGTATTTTTAATCAAGGGCCACAGATTTTGGAAAAATCTTTGCTTCTCCAAATTTGCCTTTCTCAGAAGATTATTTTAGTTGACATTTGCCAAAAGAATGTCAGAGCCACCGAAGCCACAATTACTGTGTCAGTGACAGACCTCGTGTAAGAGGTTACTACACTCAAAACTTTATTCCTGCCCCCCCCCCCGATGTGTGGTGGTGTTCAAGCCATGCACATGACAACACTTCAAAGGTATGAAAAGATATAATGAAAAATGATCAAATCAGAGACAACTTTGCATATATTAAGTTACTTTTAAAGCCAGATAATTTCAACATTTAGATTATAGAGCAACTAAGAAGATATGTTTTCTAAACATCTGGGGACTTTTACTTAAGTAAAAAAAGATCCACTGCCAGCAAAGAAGTAATATGATATGTAAACGTGGTCTCTTCGAAAATCCTCTAGTTCTGATATTTTGCTTAAAGTTATAGAGAGTATAAAGAGTCTCTTTAACCAGAGATTAAGCACATGGGACTAGTCACAACAAAGTCATGCAGAATGACTTGTTGAGTTCATATTTATTGACAGAAAAAAAGTAAAATTTCAAGGGAAAAGTCCTTCAATTACTGTCTCTGTAATTAGCTAAAATTTCACCATTTTTTCATCGCTGGTAATCACTTAGAAAGGACTGAAGTCCAGCCAAAATAATAAAAGGAAAGCAAATTTGCCCAAAGGGATTATCAGGACCTCACCCTCTAACAGAAAC
This sequence comes from Gallinago undulata, assembly GCA_026546715.1. Taxonomy (NCBI): domain Eukaryota; kingdom Metazoa; phylum Chordata; class Aves; order Charadriiformes; family Scolopacidae; genus Gallinago; species Gallinago undulata. The sequence continues at coordinate 11,553,918 of JAOTQQ010000004.1, read as the reverse complement.
TATGGATAGAATTAAAGGATTAGTTAAGCAAACTAACAATGGTCGCAAAATGGTTGAACCAGCCTTTAAAGAGCACCATAAGGAAAGGTAGGATAAATTGGCCAGAAACATCACAGTCCTAAGCCAACGGCTGATACCCAGAGCGCTACTTTCTGCCAGAAGAGAGACCTGGGGAGGATGTCTAGGGAAGGATAGCTACAAATGTTCCAGTTATGTGTCATTCATTTTAGTGGCCAGCCCAGCCCCAATCACAACATGCACAAATAAAATGCTTGAATAATCAGTTGAGACTTTTTAAATAACGTCATAACTGACTGTAATCTCTTGCTGCATACAAATTTAGAGCTAAAATGGTTAACTACCTGCTTCTCTCTTTTAGGGCTTACCAGGTCATGGACATAACACTACAAAATCATCCGTGAGGAACACCTTGACCTCATTACACGATCAAACACACAAACTTTTCAAAAGAAATCATAATGCACAGTTTTTTCCACAGTACAGCCAGGAAGACACATGCATTATTGTGAATCTGAGTATTCCCTGGAGCATTCATAGACCAAGGAAAACGTGAAGGTCCTTGGTATTAAGGCAGCTGGAAAAGCAGTCCACAAAATAACTGCAAGAGCATCTGAAATATCATCAGAAAACAAACATTCTCCTTCACAAAAATATAAAAGCACAAAGACTACACTGATTTCAACCTATTATTTCCCTCTTTTCCTCAATATTTAATCATTGAGGAACACACTATGAATTCAGTAATTTTTTTGGTAGGCCTTCTTTCATGCATTAAAAGCCAAATAATTCTGCCTGTAGTTCCACCCATCTGGACAGTTGCACAACATAATGTGACCCTAAATAGGGTAATAAGAAGAGCAACCCTAACATACAATACTAAAAACAGCATTCTAGCAGACAGGCAGAGTTAAAAAGTATATTTTAAAATATCATAAATAATACCAATGTTAGTGCTTCACACAAATAAGTGCACTAAACTAGTAACATGGCTAGTTATCAAAGCTGCCCTTGTTCCAGCTGTGACCCCAGTGCCCTTTGATCCTCTCAGTTGTAGTTCAGAGCCTGTCAGCATATTTTCCATCTGGCTGATGGTGACAGAATTAAATGATGGCCAACGTGCTAAAACCAGACTTCTGATTTCACCTTCTGGCATCCCAAATGGTACCTTATTCATCTTCTTCAAGGAAATCTTCAGATCACAGTCACCCTTTGAGTTCCTTTCCTGGTCTTTCTCCTCCTGCCCCAGTTTAATGACAAGGATGCTTAAAGGTAGCAAAGTCGCAGGACTTTTGCAGCAGTGTCTTGAAACATAGGGTCTTAAAAGGAAACAATGCATTCAGTCAGATTTCCTGACTTTCATTCCAGAACAAAGTTGGAAAGCCACAAACTTTATGGAAATATCAAAAAAAAACCCAACAGCTGTGAATGCTCTTGTTCACTTTTGCAAAATTAGCAAAGTTGAGAAGATTTAAGAGATTAAATATCCTTTGTTTCTGCACACATACTATCCACATTTTATAGCATAAGATCTGACCATCTTGCATAATAACTCAAGCTGTTAAAATAGTGATGAAAGACCCTTGAAGGGAATAATCTTAATCTTTTTTGAACAGATATCATGCTGGCCTAATTTTCATTCTGCCATATTTAGTGAAAGAAGAATTACAAGGCAAATGTATTTAGTATACTCTAACAGCACAACAGACTAGCTCACTGCCAGAGGGTATATGCCACTGCCCATCTCTGTAATATCTTAACACTTGCAGTCTAAACGGGACAGTATGTGAAACCTAAACTAGGCTGCATGAATGAGCTTCCTTCTACAAACATCTATGAAACCTAATTGCAAATCAAAAAGTATAACAGGAGAACATTTTGCTAGGCTGAACATGGATTTTTCTGAGAGTTAGTTGAGTATCTCCATAAGTCAAATAAAGCAAATATGCAAAACATATGGCTTCAAAACCTATAAGCCAATGTGTATCAAAAATGAAGCATCTTTATTTCATGATGATGAGTGGTGGCTCAATTTATCCTTTATAATTACTTAAAGTTTCTAAAAGCTGTCTAGGACACTTGACTCCAAATTCAGGTAAGGGGAATTGTTGTCAGATCTGACTAGTATGAGACTTACTGTCCTGACCGCTGCCCTCTTCTCTTCCCTCCACTCTCAGAATTTCTTATCTAAGCAGAGACAAGAAAATTACATTTTTTAAAAAATAAATAATTATGTTACATAATTGGAATTTTTGTTCTGATTTATTAGATTTTTTGAAATTTTCACATATATAACTATATATATTAACTATATTAACTATATTAACATATATTAACTATAAAAATAGAAAAGGATATGTTTATATTTCAACTCTGTAATTTTTTTTAATTGGGATGTGTAAATGGACTAAGTGAGTTTGAAAAGTTCCTTTCTTGAAAAGTTCCTTCCTTGTAACACATGGGAATATTCCCAGTTTTAACATCAAAAACCAGTATAATTACTCAGAAAACAAAGTTATTTAATCAGTCTTAAGAGACAGCTTGGAGTTTATAACTCCATGTTGCTTTTAAAAATATAGATGAACACTGATTGCTGGAGTTTGTAACAATACAATTTGTCAGTGTGTAACATATTTAACAGGTATCTCCCGTCCCATGTAAACATAGCACACATTGGAATTTGTCTGAGACATAGTAAGCTGTTAAATAGCACATTTTATCTAAAAATCTTATATCAAGAAAAGAGGTGGTTTATTTTTTTTGGTCTTAAGAATAGTTCTGAATAGAACTATTTGGAATTTGATACCTAATAAAGAAAAGTATGGCTCAGAAAATACCTATGAAGTTAGTCATAATGTGGACAGTTTCCATTTTTTACTCATTTAAGAGGAAAGGTGTTCTTGCTTAAAGCTACTCTGAAAATGTTGAAGATTTTCTTACTACAAACAAGTACTCTAGAGGTTATCAGGTAAAAGAAAACATTCCCAGCTGATAAACAATAGCTTGTGCATCTTCCAACTGTATGACAATTCTACGAAGAGAAACATTCAGTGCAAAAATTGCATATCCTTAATTCAAACTTTGAAGAACAAAAGGTTCTGTATGAGTAGATTCATCTCTTCAAAACTATTTCAAGTTATGTATTTATTACAGTTTGGTTCATCATTTCTTCAATTTAAAAGAGATTGGAATTTCACCACTAAAATGAAATAATTTCTTGCGAACTGGAAATACCTCTTTTCCACAGTTATGTGCATAGCACACAGAACCTTACATATCATTATGCTTTCCCATTTCTTTACAACCATAAAAGCAAGCCTTTGTCCATTGTATTTTTGTGAATTTTTCATGTTCATTGAAAGCTAGGAAAAAATGACCTGAGGATTCAGGATTTATCAGGTGATGTCTACCTTTGAGGTGCAGTCATAAAAACACAAGAAATGAACATGAACAGAAGATAGTTGGATTTACTGGGCATCACGGTTCTGTCAAATGCAGGGGATTTATTGCTCCCATTAGGCTCCATCATGGGGTCTCATTGGTTTAATGGAGTTAACCTACAAAACAGTTTTCAGATACTGTTCACCTGAACAGCTGTTTCTGTCAGCATTTCAGTCTTCTCTGGAGGAGGATGATTAATCCTATTCTGAGGGTGTATAAGGCTGTTATCTTTTCAGAAGCCTTTCCTGTCCTCCTATTCACCTAGCCCAGCAGTTGCAGCCAAAGACATTAAAACTAAGTTCACATGTTAAAGGTTTTGGTATTTTATTTTCTTTTTAATTTTATTTTTTTCTTTTCCATTAGATGAATTGGTGGAAAACCCTTCCTGATATATACCTTCCTAATTTTGCCATGTTCCCAATGAAAGTTAGCAAGTGAGAGATTCCTGAAACACAAGCAGATGTCTGAGGGGTGAAGGGCACACAAGCACTTCGTAAAAGGAAGACAGATGGGGGCAAATGCATCTCAGTAACATGAGTGCCTCTAATTTCACCTTGTTATGCTGCCTACAAAAAATGTACTTGTATTTATTTTTTCCTCCTTATCACTTTTGTGCAAAAAATCTAAAAGAGGTGATACTGGTTGGGTCCAACACATTAAAAAGGTCATCCAAACTTTTAAACAAAAAAAAATGAAATAAAAGCATAGTTGATATGTGTTCAACTCCTGAAACACTTTGGATTAAACTTATTCAAATCTTCTCATTTTTCCATGTTCTTTTTGAGTCTATTTGTCTTGTAGAGTCTCAAAGGACAACTAACATCATTGCAGATGTTTTCAGGTATCTTTTTTTAATCTTAGAGATAGGAAGAACTTGACTACCAGAAACAGAGGCTATACTCTCTTCCAAAGAACTTTCAAGTTTTCAACATTTCAGTGTTTTCTTCAAGAGTCAACAATTCAGATATACAGAAAGCTCTGTTGAATTATTGCAACTTAATAATATGAGGTTTAAAGGACTACACAGTTTTTACTCAGTCTATGGTGATGTAAATCAAGAGAAATATAATAAGAGAAGAGAAATAATAAGAGTTTTCAATCAGCAAAACTTTAAGAAAAATTGAGACATGGTCTAGTGATCTATTTGAGAAATCTCCTCTTCAGTCTGGTCTATTCCATTAACAAAGTGTCAGGGAAGCCTCCATACCACACAGTTTCCTATGTGTCTAATACTATGTGTGTTTACAGCTATATAGCACATAGCTATTGTCTACACTAAAACTAGTTTAGAGAAAAAGTGCTTCAGCCACAGGCTACTGATGCCCCAAGGATTCATTTCCCTCTTTCTTTGGGGTGCAGACTGCTGACAGTTACAGCACATTTGACCCAAAGCAGCTGTGTATTTAGAGTAGGCTTGCTCTACGTTTATGTCCCTAGTGCTTATCTCCCTCTGCAAGCCAATGCAAATTCTTAATTGTATTGCTAGTTCATCTCTTTCCTCTATTACATGCTTCAGTTTCAGAAAAGCATTCAGCAGTACCTCTGGTCCTTGGATCTTTCCTTTCCTGTTTCTATCAGACAGACCTTCTAGCACGCAAAGACACCTTCTTCCCTAAACTAACCACACTCACCCACAGCTCTTGCTTCTGGACTAGATGATCTTAAAAGGTCCCTTCCAACCTAGGTGATTCTGTGATTTAATCCTCTCCCTCCACATTTGCCATCTTCCTTATTCTTGTCAGACTCCCTCTAAAAACCCAGAACAACTCCCTTGTTGGCTCCTTCCAGCTCCCAGAGGTTAGTGCTTTTAAAGGATTTTACTCCAAGTCAGTGCTAATTGTCTAATTAATTTCTGATCAGAAGGATGAGACCCTCAGCCTCTGAGCAGTAAAACTTTTGTTTCTCAATAAGACGCAGACAAGAGTTACATACATAGACAAATTTACTAATCCTTAATAAATAGACTTTTCCTTTTTTTTTGCTAGAGATCTGACAGATCTCAGTACTCTGTAAAAAAAAAAAAAAAAGTATCTTCTACTTTCAGCTTTCACCAGGATCAGTTCAAGTTTAAAGTGCAAATATGAAGGAATCCCAAAAAGTCACCTCCATTTTTTTAAAACACAGGGACAAATCAGTAACATTAAATAAATTAAATTAAAAGAACCACCTGTTCCCACAGAAAAAAATGATATATTTAATGCACAGCATACACGACACAATATGTTTCTTAATAGAAACATCATTAAAAAAAATATCATGTGTAAGGCATGGAGCTTACAAATGCTCCATCAAACATCAAAGCTTTTATTGTATTCAGAACATGAATGCCATTAGTTGTACCATACGTACCTCAAAAACCAAAAGTAGGTAATAATTCTAAACATTAATCAGAGCTATGTGTGTTAAGGAGTACCAAAAAAAGAACAAATATTTTGTCCAGTAAATGTTTCTAATGAGAATAATAGAAAGGACACAAGAAAATTAATTGCTTCATAGTGCAAACCAGGAGCCATCTCAATCCTAAAGAAATCTCTACTCTGCATCTGTATGCAGTATCTTTGCTTCTCCAAGGCTGTGATTTTACAGTTTAGAATTTCTTGTTATTTATATAGTAATTTGAGATGAGGTGAGACTTTGGAAGTTTCATTACTAGTTGATTATGGGACATGACAGTACCCCATCACAGTGTGTCTAACAAAAACATATTGCAAGAAGTTGTTGTTTGGCTTGCTTGTGTTTTTGAATGGCTTGGACTAGAAGACAACAAAAACATGAAGTGGGGAAAAAAAGGACAAAAAAAATTAAAAGCTTTCTCAAACTTTTCAAATATTTTTCACTTTGATAAAGCTATGCTTTTATACTTTGATGAATAGATTCTTAAGCACATAAAATCCTGGCCAGGTTTTTGTAGCACCTCAGCATTCAATTGTTCCTATTTACAGAACTTACAAACAGATTTTCAGATTTCAAAATAGCACATATTTGTTCAGTGAAAGCTGTTCAAATTTCTTGTACCTAACAAGCATCAAAATTCTGAATGAAAAATTTATTTGTGCTGTTTGAAAAACAATGGGGGAGGGAAGCTCCAAGTTAGACATTTTTCTGTTTCCTGATTATTTACCAAAATTTAATTTAAGCTAGAAATTTCAGCCCGGATCTCATTATCTTAGGTGGGGAAAGACAATTCTATTCAGCTCTACTATTCTCCCGAGTTTCAAGTGTATTCCTTGGAGATAAATTCTAATTGAACTGCTGATTCAAAATTACCATCTCATTCATCTTATTTTACACTGAAAGCATATCTACACTTTTAGAATTAAATATGTGACTAAACTTTATTTGACATTTGTAGGCAATAGATGAGACCATAAACATGTGATGAGTGCATGGCACAATAGCTAATAAAGTAATGTCATAAGGTGCAGGAACACTCTTTATATTTTCCAATTTCAAAGTGCTCCATGACACAAATTCAGTAACACTGGCTGAAACACTGGAGTTGAGAAAAATATCTAATTATGAACAGTGATATTTAAAGATAATGTACTGAAACGCACTAGAAAGAAATTCTAAAGTAATAATGTTAATTTCATTGCATTACGGTATAAATGAACTAACCTCTTTCATTTTTGGTCTATTTAATACCCGAGTCTCCTCAGTCAAAAAAAAAAAAGTCAATTTTCATTGGTTACTTGGTTAATAAATATGAAAATGATTCTATTACATCCTCCTATGATGTTAAATCAAATAAAGATTCTGGTGGGCTTTTATAGGTTCTGTTATATGCAAGTAAGGCCTTAGATACTGGAAATATTCATATTGACTATTAAACTTGTAAATGTTCCATCTGAAGTTGGAAAGAGTGAGTTCAAGTTCATTTCTGCCTCTAGTGAAGCCAGTGCCAGAATTTTAAATTTTCTACAATGTAAGTAAGATCTGGAAATGAATAAATGAAAGGGTTTTGTTTGTTTGTTTTTAAGTTAAGAAAACAAAAGTTTCTGTGTAGCAAGAAAAATGAAGTGGCTCTGACAGAAAATTTTGAACCAGTGGAGAAAATTATTTCATCTGCCAAATGGTTTGGCTGGAAATGTTATTTAAGTCTTTTACAGTGCACTACCTTTTTCAGTGTTCACCTATGCCTACTAAACTTTCATTTTATGGTATTTTCTTCTAATATCATTCATCACTGTGGAATTCAAAACGTATTTGTTACTAAAGTAAGAGGAAAAACTGCTAGACAATTTTCTTAATGTTTTGATTAGTTCACTAATCATTGTATTTGTTTTAACATTTTGCACCTACAGCACAAGCAGGGATTGGGTCCAAGGAATTTCAAAATCTTTGCTGTAAGTCTGCCATTGGGTCTAGACAATGTTGGATATATTTTACTCTTTACTTGGATACCCCACCAAAACCTCTGACACCACATACTGAATGCTAAAGTCCATCTTTAGTACAAATCACCTTCCTCCATCTGATGAGATGTCTCAGCAGAACCCATACCCTTGATAACCTTCTCTACGTTCCAGACCCTCACCAATCTCAGTGCACTGTGCATGTAAATGTACACCACAAAATATACCCTGACTGCCTACATGAATTTTCTGTTTGTCACACCAAAACTCAATATACCAACAAAATTTACAAAGCAGGATGCAGGTATTACTGAAAGTCATACATGCTTCTGCCTGACTTTTTTGCACATAGTTGAATTTCACCTGCCTTTCACGGGTTTCCCTCCACCCCCATCCTTGATCTTAGCTGCAGCCTGTCTAGCCTGCTTACATCTCAGCTTGTACCCAACCAGTCTATTGAAAAAGCTGCTGCTAAAATTATCCCTTTCATGCTGCTCAGACCCTGCCAGATATTCATATTCAAATCAAACCCTTCATCTTCTGCTTCAAGTTCGCAGTTGTTCTCTTAAATCCAAAGCCCAGAAAAACACAACACATACCTACAGCTTTGTTCTCAATTTGCTCTGTTCATTTTAAAACTTCCGTTGACTCCATTATGCTCTTCAGACTTTCATGTCTATTTTTTTCTGTTCTATCCTTTAAGTTTAGTGATCTCTCTTGCTGACTAGATATAAAACTCATCGGTTCCCAAATTTAGGTCCTTCCAAAAAATACACTTTTTTGAAGGGGTGGAGGTAGGCTGGGGAGAAGGAGAGTTTAACCGCCACCTCTGTTTGAACCTAAAACAAAATCTAGAGTATGACTCACAATTACATTGTCTCAGACTTCATTACGCTTCTGAGCATTTTAACTTTGTAAGAGACTTTTACCTTCAATGAGGATAACAACTACTTAGACACTCAAAGTGAAAGTCACTTTACTTAAAACATAAAAATAGAGAAAATACAGGCAACTTCAGTCTAAGATGATTCTCAAATTGTTATTTTTCTATAATAATGTAAATCTTTTGGAAAGCTGTTTTTTATTAAAACAAAACAGGAGAGTGGTTCTTTGCCTTGCAGTGCATCTTCTTTGTTTTATTTTCATTTCTAGCTGACTGAAAGAGCTCCTGACTGGCAATCCAAAAGACAGCACTAATAAAAAGTAAAATAACAATCCCCGTCTTAGGCCGAATTCTATACTGCTCTCATTTCATCTCCTATATCACTGAATTCAATTAGTTTGCATCTATTTTCATTTAATCTATTTAATCTCTCAGCGCTCAGCTGAGACTGGCACAAGGCACTGTCGCCATTACCTGCAACCGCCGCTTGCTCACCCACGCTTTTTATCACCAAGGGAGTAAATCCTTTCCATTTCGTACCCATCAACAGCCCAGACACCAAGACAGAGATGGAGAAAAGAAAAAGATCAATTAAAAAAAAACAGTTTTATGAAACTCCCCACCTGCTAATGTTTATTCTCAGGCACAGACTCATGTGTCACTGAAGCTCTCACTGTGGCTTCCCAGCGTCATCACAACAGCACTGAGCATCCATAGGTGCTACCCATCGTGATTTTCACGCTGAAAGCTGGAAAGATATCTGTACCTCAACTATGCTTCACTGTAATTATCAGGTCTCAATTAACACCCTGCCACTCTTTTCTGTTTGCTCTGCTTTGTTCCATTTCCTGCAAACTGATTAAAAAAAAAAAAAAAAAAAAGAGAGAGAGAATAAGACTTTCAGAGTCTTAGCTTATGCCATAACATGATTTTATATCTGAAAGGATATTTTCTTCTTTTAATTCTTTTCTAATTAGTTTCTGTGCCCTGCATTCAGTATTTCCGACAATATGCCTATCAATGACATGAAAAAATAATCTTTTTCATGTTAGAGCAGAGAGTCAGAGACCTCAGAGTTAAATCCAATTTCTGAAATTATCCTAAACCTTCATCTCACTTCCCCCACCCCTATTTCTTCCTCTTACTCCTGGATTCCTCATTCCTCTGTGTTACATTGTTGTTATTGAATGCCTAGGGTGAATAGTTAGCTTCAGATATTGAAAGAATTTTAATACTTAAGTAAAATTATGACATATTATTAGGTTTTTACTGTAGAAAAAAGAGAAAATCTTTAAAGGTGTTATGTTGAAATCTTTAAAGTATTAACAAATGTTTTATCTAAGGATCAAACATCTTTTGAAGAATGATAGGTAAAGCACAGCAGAAGCTCTGCTTGCTTCAGCTTGCAGAATTTCTCTTTACTTAACATGCCTTTTTTTCTTTTTTTTTTTTTCTGTGTAGAATGAAGGCTTATGAACTATCAAAACCACAGGTATTGGGGCAATTTAATTTACTAAGTTTCTACAGTAGGATTCAGTTTTCTGAAGTCTACAAATCCCTGGGAATTGTTCCATAATTCTTAGCTTTATAGATCATAGGGAAAATGCAACAGAGTTTGAAGAAGACTGTTACACAGCAAAAAGTCCATAAAAAAAACCCACAAAAAAACAAAAAACCAAAACCAAATTGCCCCAGAGATATGTGTACACGTACAGTAGATTAAATAAACAAATATTCTCTCTATATAAGAAAATGCTGATTTAATATTAATATATATCCTGTCTCTATAGAAAAACAGACTAGACCACTTAAACTAGCACCTACTGCCTCCCAGTACAGCAAGCCATATTTGCCAACAAGGTAGGGATTGCACCAATGTATGGACAAGAGCACCCTGGTTCACTTCACACCTGTGTGGTCCATTTCCTGGATACGGTCTAAAATTTGGTCCCGAACGACTCACTTTAAATGACAAAGCCTTCAATGCTACTTCAAGCCAGCAGAAATAATACCATCAGGATAAGAAACTAACACATGCAGGACAGATGACGACACAGGCAGAGCAGGATTGGTTTAGAAGTTTTTTAGGTGTTTACTTGAGTTGGTTTGTTTGTAGGATTTTTTGTTTGGTTTTGGGGCTTGTTTTTGTTTACTTTTGGTTTGAGTTTTTTGGGTTTGTTTTGGGTTTTTTGGTTTGTTTGTCTGTAAAGGCTCTATTTGTAGCACTAAAACAGAAGAAAGATTTCATTCAGTTCCCCTTTTTCAGGTCAGTAATTCCTCCCCCCACACATTTAAAGACTTTACCGGGTGTAAATAATCAGCTCAATAACCAAAAGCATGGGTGGAAATTTCCACCCATAAAATACACACCTTCCTTGAACGTGTTTTCAGAATTTAATTGTCCATACACATTTGACCAAAACTTGTAAGATTGAGCTTAATAGCCCTTAGTCTTTCAGCTACATTTAGTGCTCAGACTGACTGAACAAAGCATAAAATCAGCACCGCCCAGCTTTCTACAGGCCAGGGCACTGCTGAGACAGCAATCTTTGGGCTCCAATGCCCTTGTCAGATTTCTCCCAGTACACATCCCCACTGAAATCCCTTCCTCAAGCACCGCATCTTCCTTGTTCCCAAAGTTGCCCACACAGCAGACCACCTGCCAGCTCCTCCCACCGAAACTACCTGTCCCCATCCATCTTCTCCAGACCCCACAGAGCCCAGCCACAACACAAAGGGCATTACATGAAGCCACTTAGGAGACAAACAGCACCAGAAGAGGGGCTGGATCTCAGGCCTCATAAAAGCAAAACCTGCAATTGTAAGTCATTCTGGTTTCCGGTTTTAAGGTCTCAAAATCTGGCTACAGATTTTTTGGACATGTTTTTATGTACAATTTCATTTGCACAGCATCTTATGAGAATTCTTGCTATTTAAAGAAAAAATACTAATCGTGCTTCTTTTGACAAGTCAGATTTTTATGACAATGAATAAACTGAACAATTACTATACTGATCCCTTTAGAAACAGCTAAGGGCAAGTTAGATGGCTAGAAGGGGAAGCAGCACTTGTTTGAAGGGTGTGTTTCATTCATAGGAGGTAGCAAGAGGGCAGCATTTGCAGCTGTAATCTTCAGAGAAATTATGGTGAACGGACCATTAGCATAACAATACTTTTCATGCTCAATGACTGCAAGAAATAGCAACAGGGAGACTGTCCTACAGCATTATGGTGGCACAATAGAAAGAGCAGGAAATAATTGCAAAGGCCAAATGAAGACATAGTTTTTCTACTTCCTCCCTGGGGGAACACTACACCAAAACATGATCTGAAATTAGGGTTATTATTTACAGAATTGCATCTCCTCAATCAAAATTAATGAAAATTAATGAATTGTTTTTGAAAGTATGTTTCACATTTAATCTACGTCCATTAAAAAATAAAAAAAAAGCAGATTATTCAGTTGTTTGGAAAAGTCAGTTACCCTCAGTTAAAAAAAAAAAAAAAAGTGAAAGTTTCTGTAAATACAAAATATATAATTCTGGAATGGCATCTCACTTACGTTTACTACTTCAGGAGTCATGATCTGAAAAGTAGTACATCCATGGAGAAAACACAGCATATTTTCCACATAGGTTGGGGAATGCAAACTCAGATCAAAAGACCAGTGTCCAGCATGGTCATATAGATATTACTTAGCTGCGCTGGTTTGTGTCTTCCATCAGACCTAACCAAAATATCTGCCTTTCATGCACCAAATGTATCATTTCTTTAGGTAGCTTCCTGTGCAGCCTTTTCTATACTCCGAGATGAAATAGAGAATTGCTGTAGACCAGATCTATTTCCTAAACTCTTCTTCAACCATTACCCTCCAAATGCCCATTAGAAGCTTTTCATCAGCAGTTTACAACTTTTCCACATTGAGTGATTCAAGAAGAGTCATAGCAGGTAAGAAGAGCTGTGCATCCCATGGGAAGTTTGAGAGACCAGAGTTGAGCTCGGGAGACTGCAGGGAAATGACGGAGGTGACAGCTCTTGCAGCTCCCAGAGTCCTGCACAGTCTCTACTCTCTACCCCACTGCAGCTCTGCCTCCTGCATCAGGAACTGAGAGGGCAGGTTTCACTCTGCTTTGTCAGTTTGGAGCAACCTCTTGCTCCCTTGTGCCACCTCATCACAGCCTGGCCTGGACCTCTGTGCTGAAGGTTTTCCAGCATAAACAGAAGAAAGGAACAAACACAAGACCCAAATTTTGATTTCTTTCACAAAACAGGCCAATGGTTTCCATCCCACATTGTCAGGTAACTTCACAGTATCCATCCATGCTCATAAACACAGAGCAGTTGGTAAGTCCAAGCCTTGATATAAATGATAATGTAATTTATTTTTTGGCTGAGAAGAAAGCCTGCCTGCTCCTAAACTCCCACATGCTGCACTAGTGAGAGAGGTGGTATCAGAACAAGAGCAATTGGAACCTCACTGGTTGCAGCAATTGTACAATAAGTATACACCTTCCCAAGTAGAGTCTTGGAGCACAAGGAAGCAAGAGTGGCCCCAGTCTCCTCAAGTCACTCTACTGTAAAGAAGAAAACTTCACTTGACCACTGGACTTTCCCTCCTTCAGAACATCTCTCTAAATTAGATCATCTCTTCTGCTGCAATATTTAAGATGTGTATGAAACACTGTAATTTTTGTCACCTACTAGGTGAAATGTACTAATAGATGATTTAGATTTTGTATTAAAAGCCCTTCTTCAATAGTTTATGACCTTTCCACGGCAAATAGTTCAGGTAAAATTTAGTTAACACAGTTCATTATCAAGAATAAGGCCTACGAAAAAAACATTTGTTTTGTCCGTCCTCAGTTGAACTTTGAATAGCTCCAGCTGCCTGCTGTTTTGGAATATTTTATATTGGATGGGGAGAAAAGATGGCTTCCCTTGAATCCACCTCTTGCCATCTCCATAAAAGCGCATCCAACTGCAGTCCTACAACAAGCTTCCAAAAGCAATCCCATTTTAACAGAGCTGCTACAACTCTGCACTCCAGCAAGAGCGAGGTTCCTCCTGTCCTGTTTCCTCTCCATGCAGACGTGGGCACCTGTGGCAGTGCCCTGTGCAAATCCAGCCAGATTACTGATTCACAGCAAGGTAATAAGAGAAAGAGAAAGCTAACTACCTGGAATAAGAGGATAAAGGTAATGGAGCAGAAACAAAATAGGAAATATGAGCCATTTTAATGTTGTCATAACTGCCTGTTCCTAGGATTTTTTGTCCCTATGATTGTCTTGCCTAAGATTCAGTTCTCTTCTAAGTTAACAGAGCTTCATAACCCCCTGCACGTTTCAGGATGTTTGCGTTTCCTTCCCTCTGGGGAGCACTGTTCTCTTTTTGAGAAAGAAAAAGATAACCTCATGTCAGCGTGACACAAACTTTGGAACTCAGCTGCATCTTAGCCAAATCCCCAGCTGAGATTAGAACCGAGTTTGAACCTCAAAGCAAGGGTAAATCTGAATTTGTATCCTCAGCTTATGCTGGAGCTCAATGCAGGCAGCCAAAAATCAATGCACTCAAGCTAAAAGCTTCAGTATACTGAGTGCCCCAACCAGCTTGCATGTGTTTTTTTTCACCTTTTCCTTGGCTCTGAGCAGTATTTTTCAATCAGTAACATGCTGGTGTCACAGGAGGCTGTATATCCTCACAAACAACCCTGAGGACCCTCATTAACCCAAGGAATTCATTTTAGATCTTGTCCATTATGCAAATAAGAGGTACAATTTGTTCTCTTTTTCTGTGTAGAGTTATTGATTTATTCATCTCCAGGTTACTCTCAACAACATATTTTTTAATTAGAAAAAAATGAGAACAATGTTAAAATAAGAAATGCTGAACCATAGCTTTTAATAAATAAAAAAGTAGATGCAACCTAAAGGTGTGATATGGTAATTATATTGACCACACGATTTCTATTCCACACTAAGAACTACAGTAAATTGGATGAATGAATAAGTATTTATTGAGTACATAGGCAAAATATACTTATTTTGATATTCTAAAAATGGATTGTTCACCAGAGATTTTATTCAATGATAAGAAGTTTTTAAATACCTCAAACTGTATACTTCCTAAAATCTGTAGCGACAGGTCCTTCCAAACAGATTAGTTCTCACCAGCCCGTTCATACATTTCAGACCCAGCTGTGACTCAGCTGCTGCAGGGTAGAGGGAGGACGGTCTCCAGCCACCCCCACCAAGGCAGGCTGCCACCAGGTCTTTCAGGATGGCTCCAGGGCTCTGCACGTACCTTGGTACCTGCTGCTCTATTTCTTGGCACTCATCCAGCTTCTTTTAGATAACATGAATAACAAGCTGAGAAACATGTTGAAAATCACATATATAAAATCATTTTTTCTCACAGCTCATAGAAAATCTTGCAGCAAGCCAAGAGCAAAAATAAATCAGTTGATATGCCATTACTATAGAGACAGTAAACTTGTGTCAGAGATGCTGGCATTTGAACATGGTGCTTCATCAATGGCACATGTTCAAGAGTTGGGATTTCTCCCTGCTGCTGCCCAAATACCAGGATATTCAGGTAGGAACAGGAGGGAAAACAGAAAATATGTAAAGGTGGTGAAAGAACTCTTGAATACAAAAGAGTTGGGAGGCATCATCAAGGAGAGGACAGGGCTGAAAATTAGCAAGAAGATAATTTTCCCTCCACTTACCACAAAAAAATGTATTCAAGCTTCCACTTTGATTTTTGTCCTCACAAAAATGCAGTTCAAAAGACTGTTCTTTGTATAAGCGATTATGCAGATTTCGCTTGACATTGTCATCAATTTTTTACACTCTGGCTGTTGAGCACAGAGTACCCACTGACCACGAAGCTTCCTCAGAAACAGGTTAAAAAAAACAAGGGAGTAAGATAAAGCCACCAGCTAAAACTGACAAAACCCACTTTCATCTAACAGTTACAAAGGATTTCCTATATTTTTTCTAACCAATAGGAACAACTCCCCCCCAAAAAGGCTGAGAGTAAGCAGAAGAGACTGATGTCTTGACAAACACAATACTTCAAAAAAAATGAAAATCATCTAGCCATTAAAAAATTTAGTAATTTTTTTAAAATCCGGTAAAAAAGATCATATTTCAGTCTGAATTTCAAGCAACATGTGAATGTGTGTTGTCAATGTCCAGACTTCTGTCTCTCTCCCACCCAAGTAATGTTTCTTGCCTGCATCCCTGGCACCACCACTCCACGGTGCAGCCGGGATTAGCCTCTAGGGTAGGCCAGCAGAGAAAGAGCAAAGATGGCAGCCAGGACTGCAGCTTGTCTTCAGTGCCAGGAGGTGACCATGGCAAGTCTGTCAGAGAAGAAGAGGTCACCAGAGAATGCAGTGGGCAAGCATATATCTTATAACAACAAGTACCATCCCGCCTGATTAACCCCTTTGCTATCAGCAGAAACAAATATGGTTGCTCACTCTTCCTGTGGTCAGTTTCTGTGGTCCAGATGGTTTCTGTCTCCTACAGACAGGACAGGCAGTCTTCAACCTAAGGCAGTGGCCTACTCCTTACTACTCCACTGCCTACCTCCTTTGATCAGGTTTCATCCGGAAACCTTTAATACTGTTTCAGCCCTTCAGGAAAATTGTCCACATCCGCAAGTCTCTGCAGATCATCTATTTAGTTCAGCAAATGGGAAGACCTGTATGTACAGTAACTCCAGAGAGTCTATTGCAGGGGTTAACACTGTTAGCTTTGATGCCTACTGTGTATTTATCTACCAAAATTCTTAAATTCCAGGTATGTTCAATTTCAGTTTGCCAAAAAGCCTCTAAGTTGTCATACAAATGGCAATTGTGGGCACAGAAGTGCTCCAGATTCCGGTTCTCTTAAAAAAAAAAAAAAAGGTTGTCTTCCAGATGGGACTTCAGACTCATTTGTAACCTCCATATCTCATCACATACTTCAGTAAACGTGGGTGGCTTCCTTTTCAAGTACATTGATTGATGCGGTTACTGGGCTCACACAACTGTTTGGAAAACTATTATACACTCAGAGAGAAACAGTTGTCATCAGCAAGCCCCTATTTCTGACCAATAACGAAAAAACTGGGAAAGATGCATTTCTTGTTTGCTTTGCAATATTAAGTCAAATTCCCAGGCTTTTTATTAACAAATAACAAGTTCAGAGGTGTTACAATTTCTAGGGAGACAAATAACATTGTTCTAGGTTTTCATCCCCATAAACAAGTCTTCCTCTCCCCAAAACATGAATGTTCTTTGTAGACTTCACTTTTGACCCCTCAGCAACAAGAATGGAAACTTTGAATTGGCTAAGATAAAGCAATTCTGCTTTGCATAATTAAGCTTTTAAAAAATTATACAGTTGCTTCCTGTAGTTAAGTTATTCTAAACAATATTATTTTACTTAATCATTACAGAAAGTGTTCAACACTTATAGATAAGTGTTTATGGAATTGTAATGTGGTTACATCAACCAACTAAGTAAGAAAAAAGTTTTTAATTAGTCTCCAGTTAAGTTAAATACATGAAATAAGAAAAGAGCTAAAAACACATAAATCATTTAAGACCTGGTCATATTTCCCACTATGATCTCAGCTATTCCACACTCTGTACTGTCTGTCCTGGAGTACCTCTATGCTTTCTGACAAAGGTATTCCAGCCCTTTAGCAAATAAATATGGCTGGAGTCATCCCGGTCACTTAAATTCAACTGGTGATATTGCATTGTTCTAACAGATCATTATGCAAATTCTGCTCTATGTATACATGTAAGTTTTTCATTTTTTTAATGTATTTTCCAGATTCTCACCAGTAAATATATGGCTTTCGAGACTACTTTTTTTAAATACCTATAAAATTCCTACTATATATTAAGATATCTAAAAAGGAATCACTTTGAAATCAAGTTGTTTTGCTTTCTTACAAACTATTTTCCACCCCTCCAATGCAGAATAGATTATTTTTTTTTTTAATGGAGAATTTACGAGTCTTGATTCAGCTATGAGAGATTCACTTACAGTGGCTTAAAAAGGAAAATGCAAACACTTAATATGAAGCTATATGAAATAAGAAATATCCTGTACTGAAATAAGAAAAAGATCACACATGCAATCTAATATCCTCCTGAGTCCAGCTTACAGTCACATTGCAAGGCTCCTTTACTCCCTGTTAGCTTTCCTGCTTAACTTCTGGGTGACAGGGAAGGGCACTAGAATGGACTAATGAGGGAGTGTTGCACTTTTGTGGTAATGCAACTATGGTTTAACTACATTTCTCACAATAAGGTAAACAATGGAAAAGACCCAAGGGGTTGTGAAATATTCATCTTTAGAAAGCGCAGAATTTGACTGGAAAATGAGCCAGGTGACCTCCAGAGATGCTTCCGCACAAAATTGTTCTGTGATTCTATGAACTTTGGGGTTTACAATCTAATAAAGCCATTGATTGAAACGTTATTATTTGTCTGTATCTTTGGACAGGTGTACTTTAAGCCAATGGGATCAGCCACATCCCACTAACTGGGAATACCTCTCAGTCAGGGGCTGGCTCAAGGCAGAAGCTACTTCACCCACCAGCAAAAGGGCTCCCATCAATAGAGTTTTGCCAAGGTATCCAGAGCTTCTCTTCAGAGTCTCCCTACCACCTGTTCTCCTCCTGCATGTTCTTTCAAGTTTAAACATCTCTTCAAGTATAATTTTTCATCACAAGAATACAAAAATACCATATTGCCCTTCAGTGCATCTTTCAAAATGCACAGATTGCTTTTTAATTCCTTGGGGCTCTGAAATGTTTTCTAAAGCATTTTTACATATAACATCAGTGGGAGTTCACTCAACCTACCAGTTTAACGGTTCCTTTTAGGGGGAACTTAAGTGGTTGCTGTTGGATCAGTCAGATAATGAGCATATGAGCCCAGAAGGATGACATTGAAGATGCTGCTACCCACCCATCTGGAAATCATTTGGACAAGTAAAACTGCCCTACATGTGTGCCTCCATCTACGCTGGGCACAGAGATGCATGTATCACTTGGGCTAATCTCCAGCAGTGATCTCAGAAAGCACCAGCCAGAGAGGAGGAGGAAAAGGGCCAAATGCATGAAGCAGTTCCCTTTGGCAGCATCCCCAGAAATGTTTTACTGACGTTTCATGCACTAAGATGCTGGCAGGTTTACTAATGGCAAATACTGAAGAACACACTATTGTGATACAGTGTGATAGCAAAGAGCTGGACTAATAGGCTCCCAAGCACCACCTGATTACTTTGGCTACCAGAGTTACCTCCATGAATCACAAGCTCTAATCCTAGAATGCAAATCTCAACTTTTCAAAATGTGCATATAAAACTATTTTTAAAAAATGAATTAAAAAAATAAATAAACCCACTGAAAAGAAGACTTTCCTATAACTGATGAAGGGGTTGAAGACAGTCTGCTGAATAAGGCTGCCTAGCTCCTGAGCACTTCGATTACCAATGATGTCAGGAATATTGCTTACCTATGTTGGAGGCATACTGTTCTCTAACATGCAAATTTCCTATCACAAGATTCTTACTGGGGAAAGCTATTCAATCACACCAAGAATCTGCCTGTGTTTAAAGAAGGCAGCTGAAAGTTCAAAAATAGTTATAAGGTATGTCAAACACAGCCAATGCATTAACCAGCCACTTGCCTTAGTCTCTTGAGGGCTGTGAAATATTCAGTTTTCTTGCAGGAAAAAGAGACTAGCAATACAATCTTTTTATCTGCCTGTGCTTTCTGTCTGGGATTTAATCTTGCATATAGATACACAATATTATTCCCAACCAAGTTATCTGTTTTGCATCACAAAATGAACCATTCCCTATTCGAAGGGGCTGTCAGTTATCTGTGTTTTGTTAAAAGCATAAAGCAATACTTGCTATTTCAAATCCCAGCCTGCTGAAAGTCACTTCTTAGGAACGTGAATGAAGTGACTTGAATTATTTAGAATAGGAGTAGATTGGATTATCCCATTGTTCAATTTCTACAATTAAATGAAGATAAGAAATGAACTTTCTGTTAAGTAGATGCCAGCTAACATCTGACCCTGATTGAGACTCAGATAGACTCAACCCTTGTTTCTTCAAGGAATGAACTATGATACTCCAAAGTAAGGGAGGTGAAAAATAAGGTAATCTCAACAGCATTTTAGGAACAAGAGATGAAATACTCCAAGCAGCTGGAACACATTTAAGGAAAATATAAAACTTAGTAGAAGCAGAGTTTTATTGGTATAGGCCAGCCAGAGGATACACCTCTTGGATAAAACTGTCTGTAAATAATAGTAACTGCTGGTTACATAGCTGAGAATTAATATTATAAGTGCTTCCAGAAAGAAATTCAGTACGCTGAAAGATATACCTTTTTTTTTTTTAATCACGCATTTATCTTTTTCTTTCAGAAGACATGTAAGATAACCCTGTATTCTTCTTTAACATAATACTATATTTCACGTTAGATTTCTCATTTCCCCATAATCAGCATGGCTGATTCACTGTAGAGAATGACTATGAGTTGTCATAGTAGCACTATGGCTACTCTATACTCTATGACTCCAAGTACCAGTAATAGTTTATGAGGTTTTTTCCTCCAGCCTTTGAATCTCATTCTTTAAAAATGCAATATATTGTGTTTTTTCAGAGGAAAAAAAAAAATCCTAGAGACATCTGCCCCATCATAAACATATGACAGAATTAGTAATTTGATATAAAGAGATTCAGCAAACTGGAATAAGACCTTTCCTTACCTGCCCAGAGATGCATAGTAACAAAGCTTTAAGAGAAAAATCGTGGCACTAGAAAATGAAACTTTAAAGCAGTTCTGAAATTCTCCCTCATAAATTGAGATTCTGTTTAAAAGGAACAACAAAGCTATGTACAACTTGTACTTTATGAAACTGCTAATATTTGAGACACATTTATCTCCGAAGTACCTTTTTTTCTGAAATAAAAAGAAGTTTTATGTGTCACCATCAAAGAAAAGGAAAATATGTAACAAAACTAAGAATACGGATTTTAAAAAACAAACATGACTCCTGTAGTCAAGTTTAATAGGTAACTTTTCACTAATTATTTTGATGTTTTCAGAGGATTACACTGACATATCTCTGTTGAAGCCAATTCTACTAACAACTCACTTTTTTGACTGCTTGTAGATGATTACATTATGAGTCTAGACCATTCTTTAACTTGCTATCTGCTACCGTCCATGGACTGTTGTGAGTAGTGTTCCTCAGAGGACAGCAATAGTAGCCCTGGAACGAATTCCCAGAATAACGAAAGAAGCAAGTCAGCTCTCTTGATAAAACCCTAACACACCCATAATTAAAAAAAATTAACAAACATAAACAACTTTTGAACACAGGAAAGTATTGTAATGTTTATACAAATTTCCCACGGGGAGAATATGATAGAACAAACTACACGTAACAGATTAGTCACACTGCTAAGCACTCTGCTGGGGAACACTCTGGACCACTGGCAGAACTAGATGGAACAGTCCAGATTCAATTCTTTCCTAGCAAAACAGTTTCATGATTTTTTATAACATAACTTTCCTGAAAGGAGGGGGGAGGGGGGAAATTCCATTTTAGATACAAAAAAAAAAAAAAAAAAAAAAAGAGGATATAGAGAGTTTAAGTAAATATAGTACAATAACAGCCAAGTGAAGTAAATCTTTACCACCAGGGAGTTGAGGAGGAAGCTGAATGGCAATGAATACCAAATTTCCCTAACTTACTCCAATTACAGAGATAAAAATAGGCTCGACCAGCCCAGAAAACTGCAGTGTGTCCTGGATTATTACTTCTTGTACACAGGTGTGACAGTTTGGAGACTATGCCCACATCAAGTTCTCAATTCCACAATTCCATTCAATTTGGAAAATAATCTTTAGTATGGATTAGTGCATTCATTCTCTAGCAGCAGCTTGACACTTCAGCAGAGACCGTGTCTGGAAAACCCTGACAGAGAGATGAGTGCCTGGATTTACAACCAGAAAAGCCATTATCTTTTCAGTGAGTTTCTTCATACAAACTTGTCTGAGTCTGGGACTCCTGCTGCATATGCACAAAAACAAAACCTGCAGTTTCTCTTACTGCTAGTCCAAAACCAACACTGTAGAGTCAATTTTAAAGGTAATACATTTTGAGCAAAGAATTCAGTTCACTACTAAAAACAACAGCCCAGCAGACCCGAGAACCAGCTCTTGAGAAACCTACAGCTCTCCCAAGAGCACAAAGACCAAAGCCTCAGCACAATTCAGAGCATCGCAACCAAGCAGGCAGGTGGCCTCTGAGGCATGTATCCCAGCCATGAGGAAATCCAGAGTGCCAGCAGTCACATGCAAGAAAGGGACAGCAGACAGGAAAGGCTGGTCTGACCATCCAGAGAACCAGACCTGGATACAGTAGCAGATATTAGGTCTGCCCATGGCTGTCCAGACAGCAGCATGGTTGCTCTTGTAAAAAACATCCTGATGGTTATGTTTTGGAAGAAGTGTCTTGTGATGCACTTGCATAGGGAAGAAGTTACCAGAAACTGATTTTCATTTCGGCTTTCACCATCTTTGTACAAGCATCTAGTTTCAACTAAGATGTACCTTTGACTTCATTTTCTGCATCCTCCTCGGTGCAAACAATGTCCTACTTAGTGTCTCCCAAGGAGCCAGGCTCTGCAAAAACAATTAGGTTTTGTCTTGTTGATTAGCCAAGGTAGGAGCTACTGTTTAGTATTTTAACATGATCTTGTTTTCTTCTTCTTTTTTTTCAGAGAAGGTTCAAAATGATACATTTATGATCTTATGCTTTTAGCATATTTCAAATCTCTCATTTGAAACAGTATGCAAATCAAGTTTCAGTGTCTGGAGTGCCCAGTCTAAGTATTCTATTTTAGCAATTTCAAAAGCCGGTGCTCTGTGCTTTACCACATATTAAGTAAATCTGTCTGCTATATATTCCTTATAAAAATTTAAGCTCATGCTCTTGAAAAGTACAAGTGCTAAGAAAAGAGGGGACACCTACAGGATAAAAAATGATTAGAGCTGTAAGAGTTCAGGAAATCCTTATTCTCCCTTGGCTTTTTCAATTATGTCAGATTTGGGAGGGAGGGATCCAACCATTCCTCCAGCGGTCCACTCTGCATATAAGGCAGACACAGCAAGCTATTAATACTGAGAGGAAGAGATTTTACATTTACAGCACATACTCTGATATGCTTGAAAAATAACTATTTTTGCTTAATATTTAACCTTCTATGCAACTCTGCATTGCTTACAAAAAAATGTTCCAACCTTATTCTCAGTGCTGTACAATCAAGAAAAGGCTTGTCAAGTCCATGGCCAAGTCCTAGTGTAGATGTTTATTATGAAAATTACAGTAATAATTATTAAAAAATACATATCTAATAACTATGGTTTCCCCTTACCCTAATTTACAGAGTGCAGTTTCCCAGGCAACAAACTAGTCCAGAGAGTTTGTAGACCTCTGAAAATATGAACAGTTGCAAGCTCAACTTACATCAACTGACAAAGGCTTGCTTTTCTTAGCCACCTGGCGAGTACTGCTCAGTAGCGGTCTCTGTACTTGCTGTCCCACAATGTCAAAGCCTACCTATAATACTAGCGAAAGAGAAAAGCGGGCAAAATGGATATTTCTGTCATTCACCATCTTCGTAAGCCTTTGACTTTCCAAAGCATCACAAGCAAGTTAATTGCTCTATGATTGCTACATTTGATTAGGACCAGTAACAATGTAAAATAAGGAAAAGGTACCAATTCTGTTAATTGTGCCTTCATTGCTGTAAAGCACACCTGAGGAAAAAGCAATCTATGACCTGTAAACACACACAAAAACACCTCTCTTCTTCCAAGTTGTACTTTGTGGAATGTCTGATAAACCAGGTCTACAATAAGGAGTTTCACTGCTATATGCCCATTCCTTGGCTGAGCTAAATGTGCATCATAGATAGAAGTAAAGAGCAACTTAAGGGCCAGTTATGTCTTTCCTATTTTGGGATTTAGTTATTTTTATATATATATCTCAGTACTGATGTAAACTATGCTCCTTGAAGCCTGATACATGTTATAAGCTGTTTTTTTCTTACATTAGTCATGCACCTTCCTCACAGTCTTGCCAATGAGGCAGTGCAAGAATCAGCATGTCAGAGACTCCTCACAGTAGTGAAACTCCCATTTGGCTCCAAAGCTGCTGCCTGTCTCCATGCACTAAACAGATGGAAGACAATTTCACAAATTGAAGACAATTTACCAAGATCTAAGAGTTCAGCAGAACACTAAACATGGATTTCTCTTACAGATCACTCACACATGCAGTCTTTGACATAAAATATCTTTATGGAAAACTGGCATATATAGCATAACTGAATACTCACTTTTAGGTTGTAAGTCATAAGTATAAACTCACTTCTTTTGTGTTAGCCACTATTGACTCTTTAAAAATAGTGATTTACAATAAAACAGAAACCCAGGAATAGACAATCTGAAATAGGTAAAATGTTTGGGTTGCCTTTTTTTTTTTCTGATTCGTTTAGTTTGCCATCATAAAAATAAGGAGTTCTATCGTTACTACTATTTTTTTTTCTCCAGATCACTGTAAAAATAAGCTAACCTACTATACCTTGGGTCATATCTGCATTCACCACCATCATCCTGCATTCACCATCATCATCCCAGAGTAAAACCTCTAAGCCTGGCCTGAAAATATATTGAGATTCCTGAAGCTACAATCGAAGGAAAAATTTTGTGCATGTCAAGATAAGTCTGCATGGTTTCACTGTGCATAAGTCAGAACGTTATTTATTTTTTTATTTAACAATACTGATTATGTTGTATGAACTAGAGAAATATCCAGCTAATGTTCTTGGTTCTTCTGGCTATAGAAGGATAACAGAAATCAAAACTTTTCCTTCTTAGCAGCCTCCCCTCTATGTTAGTAACACTGTGTGTACTGAAGGAGTGTTGTTTAGAAGGAAGGTATCATAGGTCATTTTATAAAAGCGGTTGCTGTTCAATTAAGCTGAAAAACCAGAGATATTTTTTTCTGAAAGCACAATGTCTAATATTTGTGTAATAAAAGGAAATAAAGTATTTGCCTCACTCCTTTCATACTAAACAACTGATTTTCCCAGTGTAATAAACACCTAAAAACAATGGTTGCCAAAGAGTTAAAGCCACAAGAGCAATTAACGGTTCAAATCAGAAGCGTTAGCACATCAAGGTGGAAAGAGTGTGAACTTCTGCTGTGCATCCTGAGTTTCTACTGCTGCAGAGTTTCAGTTTTCCCACTTCCTCTCTCACTTTCAGGTTTCCACTGCTGGGAATCATAAGGGGATAATATGAAAAATTTAGCATATAATGACACTACATTGTTTCTAATCAGAGCACTTGTGTACATCATGTCCACCTGTGTTTTCCAACAGCCATTTTAATTTTAGGAACATCTATTCGGATTACCAGCAACTGAATTTGTTTTAAATTAAGATTACAATACGGATTCAGTTTTATTGTCAAGAGGCATTTTACAAAAGAGAAAACAAAAAAATGATTAAAAATTTGTGGAAGAGCTCTCAAGTCTAATAATGTTGTCTACTGAATTGCCAAGTAACCCAGGAGTATAAAGCAATATTGAAACGAAATGGGAGGGAATTCTACCTACCTTGCATATAACATCTAGAGCTCTCTACAAAAGTAGGAACTACTGTCAAATACTCTCCTTGGAGAAAACAGCAGAAAAGATGTGCAAAAGCAAGGCTTTTGGGAACTAATACAGGAATAGCGAGAGGCAAAGGCCACTGGGGTTAAAGAGCTAATTAAGAAAAAATGCGTTTCAAGAAACAAACAGTTTATGCAGTCAGAAGACCTCAGTGTGGCCACATTTTTCTAATCTGGGAACTGCAGAAAATGGATCAGTGGGAACCATGAAGCAAATCCATGACACGAGCAGTTTGACAGCCAAGTGCACAAAACCCACATAACCACAAAATTCAAAATTCAGCAATTATTTCTCTTTCCGTTCTTCTAGCTGTTGGTATATCCTGAGAAGGAGTCTTTGTGGATCTCAGCCATCCTCCAAGGAGGAAGTTAACATCCTCATTAATTTATGATGGGCTCTCTCTTAAGCCCTATTCAGATCAGTGTTACCTTCTGCAGAGCGTGGGATCACGCTAACGTTGGCAATCTCAATATGACACTGAGCTGTTAATGCACTATTCCTGTTTCAACATGTTCATGTCTCATGAACAAACGCTAACATAGCAAACACCATCATGATTGCTTAGCACTCTCAGATTATCTTCATGGATACCAGTGTCCTGAGAATTGGCAGGTGGGGATGCAATCGGGTGTTTATACTACATGGCACATGTATGAAACACTTCTACAGTAGTGACAAAGGTAGCAAGCAAACAAGGTCCCAGCTGTTAAGCAAACAAGTATGAGCTGTCATGCTTATCAAAACCTTCATGTGTCTGCACCTCCATGGATGAATGCATTACCACACCTTCCCTAGGCATCCACAAATTCTAGCAGCTTGTCTGAAGCAGTCTTCAGACTTTCTCCCCTCCCTTTGTTAAGCAGTTGACCACTCTTCTGCAGGGAAATAATGCTTATGAGCTAGGCAGAGGAAACATAGTTTCATGATTTTAAGACATACCTACAGCTACATAGCCAATGCTTCAGGGGTAACCTTGACCTCACTGCCTATGCACTGCCACCTCCTGTCACTTCCTATCCATTCAGCACAGACCACATGGTGTCAGTCTGCTTCAGTATGTCACGTATTTCAGTCATACAGTGATGTAAGTGGTAACAGTCATATTTGATTGTGAAAAATAAAGGTTCTATTCCACAAATACTTGGGGGGGGGGCTTTTTACTGTTCCATGTTTCTCTTTGTTCATTTCTTTAGATTTAAGAGAAAAATTTTAGTAAGACCTTTGAAAATTCTCTGAAAAGTTATATGTTAGTAGTCATAATATCTACTTAGGCTTCTAATAAAAAAAAAAATAATAGAGTTACTGGGGACCCAGATTCCTCTCTGAAAAGCATCAATATCTCATTATTTACTGGGTAAGTACACAGAAGATTTCTGAGCAAAACTAGAATGTTCCTCAAAACGCCAAGAATTACTTTGCATGTTAGTAGCCCCATGGCCCCCTGTATTCACGCAAGATATAAACAACCTAGCTCATCTTTCCAACCCAGTCAAACTTCTATTTCATTACCCAATGTTAAGCAAAACGATTATAACAGGATAACTGAGGCAGAGTCCAACGTTAAGGCAAGGTGTATTAAGTCCAATTGGGACACAGAAGAACGGTAGAGCGCAGAACTGAACTTGGCTCACCCATGCCCTGAGAAGCAGCTTTAGTCACATAGCTGAGGTCTGAGGAAGGCATCGTAACTCCAAGCCAGCAAATCCCTCACTATAGCAAAGTGGATCTTAAACTCCCACATCTTTCACTGCTGGGAAATAATCCAGATTCACTTTCTCCATTTTTATGGAGGGAGGGAGGGAGGGAGGGAGGGAGGGAGGGAGGGAGGGAGGAAGGAAAGGTTCAAATTAAATTTCACAGCAAGGTAGAAAAGAAAGACTTTTTTTATACCTTAAATATTTTGAATAAGAAACTCATCATCCATTTCTAATAATCAGTATTCCTAAAGTTAATTCGTGATAAAGAACTAAAAAAGGCTACTTAGCTTTCTTCACATAAACAAGTACCCTGAAATAAAGGGTAATCTTCTTTTTGTATTTGCAGTTCATTTACTCTCAATTGGTTGAACTGTTTATACTACTACTTCCATACATTTTGCTGATGCTTCACAGTGCTCCCTGGAGCCAGTACCTTACCAGAAGGCTTGAAAAAGACACCTTCACTCTTCCCCACTCTCCACCACCCCCCAGCCCCGGACTCCTTTTGCCACTCCAAATATGCTCACTGCTCTCCTGGCCCCCGCGTTCTTTGTTTCACTCTTACAAAACGTTCACACTTCTCAGGAATTTGCAAAATGAAAACAACAAGCTGCAGTCTGCTATTAGCCTTGGCTGCCCAGCTCCTAACAACCGCTCCTGGCTCTCCTCGCACCCGCTCTCCCTGCTGCTCATGAGATCCAGTGAGTCATCGCTGGGAAACACAGCCTCTTCCTCTAACACCGGCTGCTCTCGAAATCAACAACAATCTGCAAACTGGAAATAATATCACCCCTCTTTCATAAGATGGAACAGAGTTTTCTAGCCAACCTCACTGTTTTTTGTCAGCTCGCTTAGGGTTTCAACTGTGTCGTTCCTTCTCCTTCACCCTTGAAAATTGTAAACACAATTAAACCTCATTTTCAACTAACAGCAAGCAAAATTTCATTCTTATAATATCAACGTGCAAGTTTTACAGTTGAGGCACAAAAAAGCAAAAAATTGCAAACACCTCATCAATTTCTCCTGAAGCCATATGTTTTCATGGCGCTACATAACTTAGAAATGTAAGTTATGTTCCTAATGTTGTGGTAGAAATAATTGCCTCTCCACTGACAACTTGTCAAGTTTCAGGATGATGCAATATGGGGAGACAGAGATGTAATCTTCCAGATTTATAACAGAAATACTCCTCACAGACCCTTAACTAGTGCACGGTACTGAGAGCCACTGCAACATACACTGACAGGAAAAGTTATGTTACCTGAAGTAAAAGACTTCAGGACTCCCCCAATAACTTTAAAAATTATCTATAACATAACAAAATTGAAGATAGAAAATAACTGCTTCTCAGTGATCCTTCCTATTTACACAGGAATCTTCAGCTCTCTGGATCAGATTTTTTTTTGTGGTTTTGTTGTTCTTTTTTTGGTTATTTGTCTCCATCCATGGCCTTCATCAAGGCTTCTCTAGAAACATTTCATCCTTACAATAGCAAATACATAAACAGGCTGCTAAAAAGGGAAGGATTAAAAAAAAACCCAAAAGAGTGCTTGTGGATATGTATGTATTCATGCATATCTGATAGTTCCTAAAGTATACTTCTAATTGTATGTGAGCAGAGTATTCACCAACTTCCCATAAGCCTTTGTAAGGAACTGAAAGAGTATAGAACTGAATATAATCAACTTATGTTTCCTACGTGATATATACTGTTAATCTCAAAAGGGCTTTGTTTCTTTTCAAAGGATAAAGAATTGGTAAGAAAATGCTCAGTAAAAGCAAAAGGAAAAAAGACACCTTCAGATCATAATTAGAAGCACGATGTATCCTTTTTAGAACTGATACACACACAGAAACCCTTGAGATAGTTTTCATATACTGCTGCACAATGGGAATAGCCAGAGGTCTGAGAATGATAAGATTACAATAAATTATCTTATAATTATAAGTAATCTTATAATCTTAATTACAAGATTACAATAAGTAGAGAATATCATAGATAGGGCATTGTCCTCCAGGGTAACAGCACTACACTTGGGTGTGATGCTTCAGGAGGTGGCCTGGGAGCAGCACACACATGAAATTTCCTGGCAGAGACCAGCAGAAGTGCCTGCTTTGTCCCACCCACCCAGACCTATCAGCTTTCCCTGGGTGGAGGGTGGATGTGCAGTCTGGTTGGACACCGTTAGCAAACGGTACAAGAAGCCGTTGCTGAGCGCATCCAAGTGATTACAGTGTGTTTATTGAGCCTCCAGTGTTACATTGTACAGAAAACATTCTGTCCAAGAAAATGACTGCTAGAGACAATGACACTGAGACAGAGATGTCTTCCAGGGCACGGCACAGATCAGTCTCTGCAACAGGAGGGAGAAAGGAGGTGCTTTGCACCTCTGAATGCGGACTTCACACAGTTCAATAAAGCCTTTTACCAACAGTAGAAGTGATTCATATTCCATGGCTAGTCAGATCAAAAATGCCACAGAAGGTTAATCCCTGTTTCCAGAGAAGGCCAAGAGATGTGCACAAGGGGATTAGGCAGTAATCACAGCAGATTGTTAAAATAATGTAATGAAACAGACTCAGGTATTGAGGCATGCTGAAGGCAAACTAGGACCACTGCCCAGTTTAAAAAAAAACTGGAAGAGGAAGAGACACACAAACGATACAGTGCTTGGCAATTGGGAAAAATAATGCAAACCTTAAAATCCCAGGTAAGCCTCAGAAGAAAGTGAATCAGACTTGCCCATTTTTAATGCTAGAAAATATGTAATAAGAACTTGGTTTTACTTTATTTACTGAGGCACAGACTATGTGGCTGATAAAGTGAAAGACCATTTTTTCCAAGCCACCTGATTTAAGAGATTGAGCACAGAGGTCCAAGGGACAGTGCAGAAGAATTCAAGTGATTGACTAATAAACAGGAATTTGAACATCTCTTCCTGCCTACCCTCAAACCAACAGGAAGGCAGAGCCAATAGAGTGCACCAGAAAAACACAATTCAATTCATAACATCTTTCTTATGAAAATAACCTTTCATTAAATATCAAAATCAAAGCTCTCTCTAAAACAAGGTAAATTCTGATATATTTCACAGCTGAAATAATTACTAGATAAAAAATATATTAAAATGTCTGAACCATAATTTTTCATGCTTATTAAATAAATCCAAAGACAACACCTTTCATTTGGGAAATACCTGACCCCTTGTTGCCAGATGACAGGAGAATATAGAGAACAAATATGTATGTCTTGTTTGCTTTCTCCTAAGTGCCTGCTCCCGATCTCTGCTAGAAAGAGAGCAAGCTCATACAAGATAGTTGAAAGATCCCTCTGGTCTTGTAGTCAAAACTGTCACTTGCAGGAAGACTACAAACGCCAGACCTGGCCACCCATAGTATGAGGTAAACAAGTCCCCAGAAATTCCAGGATTTAAGAAACATCCCACAACCGCCCTAAAGAATGTCTCCTAGTGCTGTACTACCCTCCTTGCAAGGAAACTTTTCCTAACATCTAACTTGAACTGCCCAGGTTGTTCTTTGCGTCTATCGTCCTTTGTTTTACCAACTATAACTTATAACTATCAAGCTTAATTTGCCTTCATTATCTCCCTAAATCTCTTCATGCTTAGCCCAAATCAAACTCCTGTTGTTGGAGCAGCATGAGCAATGAGTACATGCTGTAGGCTGCTTATATTAGACGTACGGTAAAGTCACTTTCTGTGAACTCTCAGCCTGTAGGAAATACGTCACTTCAGTGTGGCAGCAGGCTAACTCCCCTGTGCAACTCCAGGTTCAGACACAGCCCAAATCCAGCTGACTCTCTACTACGGCAAAGATGTACATACACACTCATAAAATACTTCATGGGGAAATCCTGACAGGCAGTCAGCGCTTTGGCTTCTGTCAGGAGTCAGATGTAGCCCGGACCTAGCCTTGGGAGGCCACATAGCTACAGGTCTAAGTTGTAGCCCAGAGTATACACACAGTGCAGTGGTGACAAAGGGGGAAATGCAGTTCTCTTACCTTCCCAATAAAAGTGCAACTGCTAGGGGTTATAATGAACAGTAAAACAAATCTTTGATAACTATATAACTACATCAGGATATAAAATCTGTTTCTTTCAAATAATGTGCTTAGTGTTAGGTTTATGTGCAAGTAAGCCAAGAACGAGGTTACTCACACGCTTATAGTCAAACACAAAGAGTTGCTGGACCAGATCCCAAGTGTCTCCCTTATTATCTCCATAGCTTAAAATTATGATTACCTATTCAGACTTCTCAGTTTCTCCATGCTATTGTGTTTGCTGCTATGCCAAATAGAACTTTTTTCCCAATTAATTTCAGCAGATGTTTTAATTTATTATTTATATTTTATTTTACTAATGCCTATCACACCAGCATCTAGGCAGATGGCCAACTTCAAACCCAAACTTTTAGAGAGAATTAAAAGAACAGCCAGGTAAACAGGTTCTTCACAGCTGGGAAGCTGTTACTGTATGGTATATTTATAGTATATAAAAGACACTTGTGAACACAACAGATGGTAACTTAAGAATTTACCTGAATTTGGATTTTGTCCTGAATCTCAGTAGGTCCCTGCAAGTTTGACATTTTGCAGTTTTCTTCTTTCAATCTCTGCATTTTCTCTTCTAACATCACACATTCAGGTTTTCTGAAAAGAGGTACATTTATAAATTGTTTAAAAAAAAGCTTTTAAAAAGGTTAAGCAATAACTCTAAACTGTTAATGAATCCAGCAGGTCAGCAGATTTCTTACAGTCAAAGTTATGAGCAGCTGCAGTGTCTCCCACAGATGTGATACATCACTCTATAAAAAAGTGGCTTCCTAACTATACAAGTGTGACAAACATATCAGCTCATCACCTATGTGTTTCATAAGCTATTTGAAAGTAAACTCTGAATTTAAAACCCATTCGAGTTTGTAACGTTCAAGTCTAGCTGATAATCTTTGGAAAGTGAGAGCAGCTTTTCAGAGCACTTTCGTTATCAACTATACCCAAGGTATAGCTTACTCTTTCTTTCTGAGATGACTAATAGGTTTCAATAGAAACTCAAAGTTCTGGGGTTTGCATCATGATTTTTATACATATATAGTAATTACAAGCTCTTTACACCAAATGATGTACTTCACACTTGCAACATCCAAGTCTATCAGCTGAATTCAAAGGACGTGCTCTAGGTAGACCTGTTCTGGTGGGGAGGTTGGACTAGATGATCTCTAGAGGTCCCTTCCAACTCCATATGATTCTATAATAGATTTCCAGTGTCCAGATGAGAAATAAGACCCTCATTTTCCAGTTAATTCACAAGTGATTTTGTGGGCTTTGCCAACTTTATGAAGTTCAACGAGCCAAGGGCAAGGTCTTGCACCTGGGTCACAGCAATCACAGAATGACATGGGGTTGGAAGGGACCTCTGGAGATCATCTTGTCCAACCCCCCTGCTAAAGCATGTCCACCTACAGCAGGTTGCACAGGAACATGTCCAGCTGGCTTTTGAATGTCTCCAGAGATTCCACCGCCTCTCTGGGCAGCCTATTCCAGTGCTCTGACATCCTCAAAGTAAAGAAGTTCCTCCTCATGTTTAGATGGAACTTCTTATATTCAAGTCCGTGCCCATTACCTCTTGTCCTGTCACTGGGCAGCACTGAAAAAAGACTAGTCCCATCCTCTTGACATCTACCCTTTGAGTATTTATAGGCATTGATCAGATCCCCCCTCAGTCTTCTCCAGATTGAAAAGACCTAAGTCCTTCAGCCTTTCCTCATAAGAGAGATGTTCTAGGCCTCTAATCATCTTCAGAGCCCTTTGCTGTACCCTTTCCAGCAGTTTCTTGTCCTCCTTGAACTGTGGAGCCCAGACTGGACACAGTACTCCAGATGTGGCCTCACCAGGCCAGAGCAGAGGGGGAGAAAAACCTCCCTTGATCTACTGTCGCACTCTTCTTGATGCAGCACAGGATGCCATTGGCCTTCTTGGTTACAAGGGCACATTTCTGACTCGTGTTCATCCTGTCATCCACCAGGACTCCCAGGTCTTTTTCCACAGAGCTGCTTTCCAGCAGATTAGTCCACCCAACCTGTACTGGTTCAGGGGGTTATTCCTCCCCAGGTGCAGCACCCTACATTTGCCCTTGTTGAATTTCATCAGGTTCCTCTCTGCCCAGCTCTCACTGATGGCTGCACAGTCTTCTGGTGTGTCAGCCACCCCTGTCAGTTTTGTGCCTGGAGAATGTTCCAGGGAGACCTTATAGCTGCTTTCCAGTACCTAAAGGAGGCCTACAGGAAAGATAGGAAAGGAGGTTTTATGAGGGAATGTAGTGATAGGATGAGGGGTAATGGTTTTAAACTGGAAAAAAAGGCAGATTTAGATTAGATACTATAAAGAAATTCTTTACTGTGAGGGTGGTGAGGCACTGGAACAGGTTGCCCAGAGAAGCTGTGGGTGCCCCATCCCTGGAAGTGTTC